>CM074189.1:22684147-22686647 GCA_037179385.1 Holothuria scabra
GATGTTTAAGTCATCGATAGAAAAAGGAATAGCTCTAATGTATGAACCTAAAGGAAATAAATTCGACTTGCCCAGATTAATGGGAAGCCGGAAGCCTCCTTTAATAACTTAAAAGTACATAGAGTTTGAATCACAGAAGTTCTACTACCATCAAGAAATATAGTTGTGTCGTCAGCATATTGCATTAATTTTATTTCCTGGTTACATATTTTAATTCCTTTAATATTGTCATTCACCTTAATTTTCAAAGCCAGAATCTCGGCAACAAGAAGAAATAGGTACGGGCTCAGAGGACACCCTTGACGTACTCCCCTATAAGTGGGGAAAAATCCTGTAGAATACCCATTATTACAAATGGCAGTAGTACTCTTATTGTAAAAAACTTTAATCCAATTTTTAAAACTTACCCTGAACTTAAAGAAATCAAGGGTTCTATAAATAAAAGACCATTCAATTCTATCAAACGCTTTCTCGAAGTCCACTAGCAGTAGAAAGCCGGGAATATCCTTTTGCCTAAAAAAGTCAATGAGATCCAATACGAACCTTATATTCTCACCAATAAATCTGTTTTTCAAAAATCCCGTTTGTTGGGGGCCAATAAGTTTTTGAATGATATTTTTAAGTCTTGTGGCGATCGCCTTTGCTCCAATTTTATAGTCCGTATTCAGAAGAGTAATGGGACGGTAATTTTGTAGCAATGTACGATCCTTGTTTGGCTTTAAAATTAAGGTAACAATACCTCTAGTTTGTTCAGGTGAAAGTTCCCCTCTAAAATAACCATAAATTAACGAATCTAGCACGATCTTACCAATAGAGTGCCAAAAAGTTTTATAAAAATTAACGGAGAGGCCATCGCAGCCTGGGGACTTATCATTTTTCATTGAAGAAAGAGCATTATTGCATTCCGTCAATGTAAGTTCACCCTCACAGGACTCAAAATCAACATCATCAGTATCAGTACTTGGGATATCAGTAAAAAAGGGATCGGGGACACAATCGTTGGACTTATAAAGGCCCTCATAAAAAGTTTTTATCTCCAAGAGAATCTTATCACTAAATGAAATCAAAAAAGGACTATCTGTTTTCTGGAGAGCTTGAATTGAATTGAAAGATTTGTTTCTTTTTTCCAAATTCAAAAAATATTTTGTATTTTTCTCACCTTCCTCTACCCACCTCGCACGAGACCTAATGATTGTGCCTTGAAGTTTATAATTATAATACAGTAAGAGCTCATTTTGAGCCTCTTTGAGCAAGCTTCTTGTGACCGCACATTCATTTACATATAACATTTGTTCGAGTTTCGCGATCCTATTGATAAGTTCCTTTTCCTTGGCACGTTTTTGATTCGCTAACAATTTAGAATACTTAATAGTAGCAGCACGAATGTTATACTTGAGCAGTTCCCAACGAGCAGAGGGATTTAATGTACCAGTGCTGTCTACTTCCTGAAGGATCAGATTATTTATTAGTTGAATGTAACTTGAATCATTCATAAGAGAATTATTAATTTTCCAGAAGCCAGGGCCCCTTTTTACAGAATAAGTACGAAAAGAAAAAGAAATAAAGGAATGGTCTGACTGTAAACCTGGCGAGAACACAACGTCCTCTACACAATGATCGATATGTCTTGAAATAAGAAAATAATCCAAACGGCAGTGAATTCCGGGCGTTATATTAGAACTCCAAGTGAAGTTTTTAACCAGTGGGTTTTTCTCCCTCCAAATGTCAACAAGATCATGGGTATTCATTAGGTCTAGGCATGCTTCTCTTGCTCTGAAGTTGGTTCTTGCATTACCGCCGATTTTGTCGATATCCAAGTTGAAAACTAAGTTCAAATCTCCACAGACTATAATTTCACAATCAAAACGATTTAACTTATTTGATATGTCAATAAAAAAATCTGGGCTGTCCATGTTAGGGGCATAAATGCAAACAACGGTAAGAATATGTTGCTGAATGCTAATATCCATTACAATGTAGCGTCCATGTGGACAAATATCCTGCTTAAGTATTTTGAACGTTAATCTAGGATTGAGGAGTACGCATACCCCTCGACTAGTAGTTGATCCATGAGAAAAGATGATCGATCCCCCCCCATTCATAAATCCAGTACTTTATATCCTCTAAACAGCTGTGGGTTTCCTGCAGTAAGACTATGTCAGCATTGCGTTTGTGCAAATAAGTGAATAACTGTCTCCTCTTCTTTGCCTGTCTTAGCCCTCTTGCATTAAATGAGATTACTTTCAAGTCTGTTGACATGAATAAAACTGACAGTGCACAGGATAACAAAGTTTAGGGCCATTGACAAATGAGTGATTAAAACACGTTCTGATGACAGATATCGCAGACAAAAAGACATAAAATCTTCGCACGGAGGTTAACAAAGAAAGAAAAGAAAAGTCAATCCAATCGGATAAAGAAAGACAAATCCAAAAAAGGAAGACAATAAAAAGGTTATCCGATGAAACAGTTCGGCATACAAGCATGTCGAAAACGTCGG
>CM074189.1:22691647-23008207 GCA_037179385.1 Holothuria scabra
ACCAATCCTGTAACCATAATTGAGGGAATCGACAACTAATTGCCCAATCAAAGGCCAGAAAATTTTATAGAAATTACAAGACAAGCCATCACTTCCGGGGGTTTTATCATTTTTCATTGCCATAAGGGCTTGGAAGCACTCATGCAAAGTAAGATTGCCCTCGCTGGCCGGGCCGTTTTCATTAATTGGCTGAGTGGGAAGACCATCAAAAAAGGGGTCTGGGGTACAAGCTTTGGAAGTATATAAGGAAGCGTAAAAGCTTCTGATGTGATGAATAATACCCTCGTTACTTTCAAGAACATTATCGTTTTCATCCACTAATTTGAAAACCACGCTAAGAGATTTGTTTCTCTTTTCTAAATTTAAAAAGTACTTGGAATTTTTTTCCTCCCTCCTCAACCCACCTGGCACGAGAACGTATTATTGTACCTTGTAATTTGAAATTATAATAAACAAGTAAATCGTTTTGGGCCTTCTTTAACTCATCCCTCGTAACTCGGTCATCACAACTATATAGCTGTTGTTCAAGCTCAGCAATTTTATCAATAAGCTCACGTTCTTTTTGACGACGTTCGGCTGCCTTTTGCTTTGAGTACAACATACTTTTATTTCGAATTCTAAACTTTATAAACTCCCATCTAGTTGAAGGGTTGTCACCTATGGTGTCAGCAACAGTCTTAAGAATAAGGTCATTGATCATGGATACATAGACAGGGTCATTCAAAAGTGAATTATTTAGCTTCCAGTACCCTCGCCCTCGATCAAATGAGTGAATAGAAATAGTTAAATTAACAAACGAATGATCAGACTGAATACCAGGAGAGAACACAATATCCTTAACAGTGTGTATAACATGCCTAGAAACAAGAATATAATCTAACCTACAATGTAAGCCTGGGGTGACATTGGAAGTCCAAGTGAAATTCTTTACATAAGGATTGCGCTCTCTCCAAACATCAGCTAGGTCATAAGTATGCATTAATTCCAAGCATTTGTCACGAGCTTTAAAATTAGTTCTTAAATTCCCTCCCTTTTTATCAAACTCAAAATTGAAAACAAAGTTGAAATCCCCCGCCAAAATAATGGTATCGTCATGAAAAGTACTTATACGAAGAGACAAACTCTCAAAGAAATTCGGATCGTCTAAATTGGGGGCATAAATCCCCACCAAGGTGAAAATACGATCACAAAATTTAAGATCCACTAAAATGGACCGCCCGTGTGGACAAATATCAGTCTTCATTAAATCGAATGTGAGACTTGGTTTTATAAGTAAACAAACCCCCCGACTCGTAGTAAGTCCATGCGAAAAAATAATAGTTCCTCCCCATTCATGCTTCCAATACTTCTCGTCAGCTATACAGCTGTGTGTTTCTTGAATAAAGCTGATGTCAATGTTGTGTCTGTGAATGTATGCAAAGAGTTGTCTGCGCTTTTTGCTTTGTCTGAGCCCCCGAGCATTAAATGAGATAAGAGTTAAATCAGATACCATTTCATAATACAAATACTTAAAAAATGCAGGTGGGCTCAATAGTAAACCTGAAAGTACAGTATACTTGCACTGAAAACACAATCATTATATACAATATATACAACGCTGATAAATGGAGGTACAAGAACAAGAAAAAATAAAAAAGAAACAAGCACATACACACATAAGAGCACAAGAAAAACACAAAGAGAAAAAAAATACGTCAATCTAGCTGTAGGAATTAACAAGGCAATAGTATAAGAATCCTATGGCCATGAACACACCCCAGATGCAAATGGCCCAACGAAAGGGCAATAGATTCATAGCACTAACCAGCGGCTAACGGGCTAAAATGTAAACAAGCGGATATAACTACAAACTAATGCTCGACAGAGGAAGGCATATAGAATAGGTAACACTGGTGTATACTCAGTGTTGAAAGTACAGTAAATAAACGGTGTTATACCAACCATATCACATATGATAAACCATCTAGATACAAAATAATCGGATGTCTCGATCCAAAGAAACAAAATCGTCCACTACAGTACAAAAGTTATCCTTGTTAAATAACCAACTCTTCCTCATCACAAAGGGCGAAGATTGAGTAAAAACTGAAAGAATCAGTTGAAGATCGTTAACAAAACGTAGGGAATAATATGAATTTGTGCAAACCACATTGTAAGTTCTCTCCCTACAGTAAGAAAAGAAAATCCAACCCAACATAAGAAATAATTTGGCTATAAGTTGAATGATCACCTGATATAAGTTATTCGTCAGCAAATTTGTACGGGCGGCCATCAGGCTGTCTCCAGACCCCTCCAGCAAAACGAAGTTTAGTGCCCGTACGATATAACTGAGAAACTTGAATTTTCAACTTCTTCTTCTCCATCAAATCCAATCGGGTCAGGTCATCAGTGAGGAAATATGGCTTCTGTTGCAGCTTTAATCTGGCATGTTTCAATAAGAATAGTTTATCTTGGTGAAATGAGACCTTCACCAGTATATGTTGGCTCCGACCCTCCACGATCTTGCCGTCTCTGTGGGCCCTCTCAATATGGCAATCATTTAGGCCAATTTCACGAAATACTGCTTTGGCGATCTGAATACAGTTCTCGTTTTCTGAAGTGGCGTGCCCAACTATACGTACATTATTACGTCTAGAGAACCTCTCTTGCTTATTTATCAGGGCAAACTGATCACGATTTTCTGATTCCAACTTAGAAACTCTTTCTTCCATAGACTGACACCTTTCTTTGAGTTCCTTGTTTTCCTTTTCCAATTTATTAACTTTACGTGTCTGAGCTGTAAGTTCCTTCTTAAGTTCACTTTTCAAATTTCTTAAGTCAGAAGAAAAGGCACTAATAGCTTTTTCGATAGCTTTCTCGAGTTTTTTGGCTAACTCTTCACCAATTTCCGTTTCAGAAGGAAAATCTCGTTCAGTAATAGATTCCACCTCAGATTCATCGTTGTCACGTGATGACACGTTGGCGGGTGCGGAAGATGTCTGTTTCTGTAATTGTGCCATGGCCTGTCTTTTTCTTATGCACCAACTTCCAACCGGCCGTCCTCGTTTTCGGATCATAACTCGCAAAAAATGAAAGCGTAGATAAAATCCTACCTCTTCAGCCCAAATTCATGGTATATCGAAGTAATTTCACGTGGATAAATTGAAATTCGTCGAGAGCCCAAAACAACACCTTCGTTTACACCGCCATGTTAGGCTCGAACACCAAATAAATAAATAAATAAATAAATAAATAAATAAATAAATAAATAAATAAATAAATAAATAAATTAATGAATAAATAAATAAATAAATAAATAAATAAATAAATAAATAAATAAATAAATAAATAAATAAATAAATAAATAAATAAATAAATAAATAAATAAATTAATGAATAAATAAATAAATAAATAAATAAATAAATAAATAAATAAATAAATAAATAAATAAATAAATAAATAAATAAATAAATAAATAAATAAATAAATAAATAATGGGTGACAAGATAATTGGAAGAGAAGGAAGCAGTTTGGAAATTATTTTTTTACCTACATCTCCAGAAATACGGTAAAAAGCTTCTCTTTAGTTGCAATTTTAAAGGTGATGATATTGTAACTGATAATCGTTTTCTAAATGATGTTTGCAAAGCATGGTCGACTTACTCCTATTATCTTCCAACAAACAATTTTAAAAGAGAAATAAGTTGGAACAACTCCCATATTAAGGCTAATAATGTAACGGTGTATTATGATTTCATGTATAATAAGGGTGCTGTTTATGTTGACGACCTTCTAGATGTTAATAATCGTTTTCTCACAATTAATTGTTTTAAAGTAAGGTTCAATAATAATCATTTTCCTTTTACGCTTTTGTATGGTATATACTCAGCTATTTCAAAATCTTGGAGGATCCCACCCATAGATGTAGAGAAAATTGATGAGATTGTTGCCACAACCGTAGGATCTATTTGGAGAATGTCCTCTTTGCCAAGAGGAATTTATACTCCTATTGTTAGATCAATTACCACCCCCTAAAGCTATTGCTAAATGGAACAGGGAGTTTAATATAGATCCAGATCACTGGAAAACTATTTTCCAAATCCCTTTCAGCCCTCTTAGAGATAGTAAGTTAAAGTATTTTAAATGTAGTTTTTTACACCGAATCTTGGGTACAAATAGATTACTTTTTTAATGAACTAAAGGAATGATGCTCTGTGTACTTTTTGCAATCAGTATGAGGAATCGTTAAGTCATTTATTTTGGGATTGGGCCCTCGTATCAAATTTTATTTTGGATGTCGAGCAGAGAGTCAACAATTCTCCCTACTCTGAGCAGGATCTATTTTTGGGGTATAGGGTTTGTCAAAGTCATCCTTATAATTTCCTCATCTTTAATATTAAATATTACATTTATAGGAAAAGAATGTCAAAGGAGATACCTAACTGTGTTGATTTTTTTGGCATAATTTCAAATTTTTTACTTCAAGTGGAGAAACGTCTTTCTTCCACAAGTATTCATCACCCTACTAAGTTTGAGTCTCTAAAAACCGCTTTTTGTAATAATCTTTTTGATTGACTAGGATAAGTATTAAAAACTGAAGCATTTTAAACGTTATGATACAGGATGGACAAACTGTTATGTATGTATGTATGTATGTTTGTATGTATGTATGTATGTATGTATGTATGTATGTATGTATGTATGTATGTATGTATGTATGTATGTATGTATGTATGTATGTATGTATGTATGTATGTATGTATGTATGTATGTATGTATGTATGTATGTATGCATGCATGCATGCATCCATGCATGCATGTATGCATGTATGTATGTATGTATGTATGTATGTATGTATGTATGTATGTATGTATGTATGTATGTATGTGTGTATGTATGTATGTATGCATGCATGCATGCATGCATGTATGTATGTTTGTATGTATGTATATATTGCTTGTCATAATTATTGTCTCAATAAAGGATGGAAGCCAATAAAAATAAATAAATAAATAAATAAATAAATAAATAAATAAATAAATAAATAAATAAATAAATAAATAAATAAATAAATAAATAAATAAATAAATAAATAAATAAATAAATAAATAAATAAATAAATAAATAAATAAATAAATAAATAAATAAATAAATAAATAAATAAATAAATAAATAAATAAATAAATAAATAAATAAATAAATAAATAAATAAATAAATAAATAAATAAATAAATAAATAAATAAATAAATAAATAAATAAATAAATAAATAAATAAATAAATAAATAAATAAATAAATAAATAAATAAATAAATAAATAAATAAATAAATAAATAAATAAATAAATAAATAAATAAATAAATAAATAAATAAATAAATGAACGAACGAACGAACGAACGAACGGATGAATGTAAGTTTAGTGGCGGTCAACTACACGCCAAAGATGACAAGTATCGCACCGTGCTAAATGGTAGTTTTGGTTCTTTATTCAACGTTCATAAGCCAAGAAAAATGAAGCAAGATAAAAGACATTGTAAATATCACTGCGCACCAGAATTAATAGATAAAAGGTAACAGGTAAAAAATAATTTAGCAACCCAGCACTATAAGGTTCTAAAACGGTACCAAGAAGTATCAGTTCACTGCCAATCTCATGAGAAAATCATCAAAGCGCAGAAATCAAAATTAAAGGGGGGTACAAAAGCAACAAGAATTCAATAGGGGATGGTAAAAGATAAGCCCTTGAAGGGGAAAAAAGAAACCCAAAAACAATGAACAAAAACTAGGAACAGTAGCTGACTCTTTACGAGAACTAAATTCTTTTCTCTTTTTAAAACCAAAAAGGGGCATAGTACATAGCTTTGCCATCCAATATGCTTTCCGTTTCGTAAAAATTGTGTTTAGTTAGAGGTGCTGCTATCTTTTTCAATATAATAAAACGAATTTGGTCGAGATTGTTACATTTTGAATTATAGTGCACTGAAAACTCACACCTTGATTTGCTAAAAACGAGGTCCGTTTTGTAGTTACGAAACCGGACCTTAAAGGGGGTAGCAGTAGATCCTACAAATTGTACGTTACATGATAAACAAGTGGCATAGTAAATATTAAGGTCCGGCAAGGTCTGGTAAATAACAAAGGGCTACATCCCTTCACCCTTGCTCACAGATTTCTATTTCTACCTACTTCCGAAAATCCACAAAGCACACAACGCTTGTGTACCCATTGTCTCTTCGCACAGCTGCCCTAGTGTCGTCATTTCTGCGTATGTACATTCCGCCCTTTTCCCTATAAAGAAACAGGGATATCATTATGAAACCAGCCGACAAAGTGGAGCTGTGGTAGCTCAATTGGTGGGAGGACATGTAAATTGCCATTGCTTATAAACAGTTATCAGACCAAAGTGCATAGTAACTTGGATTACCTGCTGACCACACTTTTGATTGCCAAATGTTGGTCTAAAACACAATAACCGACCTCATGGGCAACGACTAACGACCGAAAACTGCTACTTCTCGACTATACCCTTGCTCACAGATTTCTAATTTCTACCTACTTCCCAAAATCCAAAAAGCATAAAACGCTGGGAGACCCATTATCTCTAAGCGTCTTATAGCTGCCGTTCTGTCCTCATTTCTGAATATATATGTCCGTCCTTTCCCCTGCAGTTTTAGCCTTGCCGTCGTTTGTTCAAGACACACTACATTTCTTGAGACTTATTCGCGACTTCTAGTGTTCTGAAAATTGAGGTGAATTTTTTTATACCGATGGACGTTTCTATTCTCTACACGTCCATTCTTTCATAATGCTGCCTTGTCAGGTATTCCCTAGACCAGGGAGTTACAGGCAGTTTCGAACTGAATTTTGCACTATGTTGGAGTTTCTGGTCAACCAGTAATGCATTTATTTGCACGTTGTGTAACGGTTCATTTTCTATATTTTTTCTTTGTATATGTAAAAGGAAAAAAGGTCCTATGTTCAGGCTTCATAATGAAAGACAATTATAATATTTACTCAATCACATTATTGATATTTTGAAGAATTTATCTTTTACTGTCGACAACTACAATGTATTAAGTTGTAAATGAAGTTACCAACGGAATTGTTCTTCTCGTTTTTAAGACAGATCTCATAGGTTAAAAGAATTAATCTAAAAGCAATCTCAACATTTATATAACCAATTAACACCTACTCCAAAAAAAAAAAAAAAACTCATGAACAAGATATTTCCATCTTTTGTCGGCAGATCAAAACTATTCGGGTAAGTTTTACTTCATTGAGGTTTTACTTAACCATGAAGGTCATTCTTTATGTGTCATTAAAGAGAAAAGCATAAGGTTCTTATGTCTTATTTGGATGAAATCTTCCATAACTCGATTGACTATAGAAGGAAACGTTCTAAAATTTAATAAAAGACCGCGATTAACTGAAAAGTTGCAAGCTCTTTTGAAAAGGGGTTTCAAGTTAAAATCTGCTTAAACCACGCCTTTGTGAGTACAAATAAGTATTTTTTTGTACCACACGAGTTGTTTTGAACTTCTGATCCTGAACAACGGTAAACTACGACTTTTGTGTAAGCACATGGATAATGGGATTTGAAGTGCTTTTTCTCTCACAGGTAGTAATTTCATTTTAAACTGACCTCCCTGCTTTCGGATAGGAAAGATGTGATTTACATTGAATATTAATCGTATAGAACCACGGTCTGGCGTTTAATATCAATTAGATAAAAAGAAAATTTACTTGTTCAGTAGAATGGACAAAGTGTCTTCCAAGGCGGGTACGTTAGTTACACCATGACGCTAACACAAAGCTCCATTGTTACACACAGTAAACTGTAGCTTTCATATTAAATTCTGTTTATTTTAAACGCAGCACAAGCACTGAAGCGACACTGACGACACTTTTAAATCATTTTTCTTTCATGTTTTTATCATTCTTTTCCATTTGGTGTTTTCAACATTACCGCATATATTATATAAACGAATACTAAAATCAGGTTGCATGTTATTAATTTTGCAATAAAAGATATAGCACTTGGCATGTAAAATAAAGAAACTAATAGGACGCTTAACGTCTTCAACAAAAACCAAGTTTTACATGATTTTTCCAAATTTCAGAATTATTTTTCAACCAGCGGGTGCATGGAGCAACCAAAAATCTGTAACACATGTACAGTTACAAAACGGATGTTTAACTTTTTTACTATTATCATGTAAAAAGTCGAACAAAGCGGACTCCATTTTTCTTTAATCTTAAAACAAATGCTCATTAGAACCTTATACCCTGTGCAAAAAATGAACCTCAACGTAATGTATCTTTGTATCTTCCACTGCTTTATAAGGGAGCATGAAAATATTGTTCCATTCATTTCATTTTAGGTTTCTAACTATTTGTAAATTGCGTTGGACTTTTGTGCCTTTTTTCTAAATTGAGTAGTTGTAAATTAAAATTTGTTGGGTTACCTGATGAAACAGCTTTTATATTTGTTGAAAATACCTTTTCATTTTCAGCTAAATTTGATCAAATTTTGCATTTTTTCCATGGTCTCGGAATTAGCAAAATAAGACGCAAGTGGAAAATGTTCCAAAATAAACTTCGTACAAAAATGATTATAGTCTAAGGGGTTACTTAATCGTCAAAAAGATCCCCCACTTTAAAATCTTTATTTTGTCCCAGAGTATTGATATAGATTAGTTTATTGTCGATTTTGATTAGGGAATCATTCAAAATGTATTGATTTCCGCCTGAATAGCTGTCAATAGGTCTGAAGTTGTAATTAGACCAAGCAGAACAAACATCTCGGAGTAAGATATTTGAAATATCAATGACATGTTCTGAAAATCTACTTCCAAAGGAAAAAGGTTTTTCCTCATTTTTTAAGTGATTCATGAAATAAAACTTTCTACGAACCATTGTTCTCATCCAGGTGTAGCTTGACCCAGTTACTTCTCAAACCTGTAGCAAAAGATTTAACATCAATCATATAAACCATTTGTGATATGGCAAATTGTTATAGGGGTTAGGTCTATTGAAGACCAAATGTTAAGCGTTCGTTTGGTACGAGAATGTTTGGGTACATAATTTAATTTAAAGAAGTCTTCTCAGTGATGAGTAAAAGAAATACTTAAGTAATAGTTCGTTATAATGACAGTCCGAGGTTTTTGGCGACGGATTTGAAAACAGTGGACTCAAAAGGAAAAGGCAAGACTTACCCAAATTTACGATAACCAGATGCTCTACAAAACGCTTTGAGAATATTTATTGTTTCTCTAATACTATTTAAGTAACCGTCGGTTATTAAACCGGTATCGCCAGCATTAGTAGAAATTTGCTATTCTAAAATTGCAATAAAGCCATGGGTATTAACATTCAATTTAATGAAATGCACAAATTTCGGAACAAGTAATGAAAAGTTAGGGGCAAAGGGGACACCTTTGGCGGGCACCCCTAGAGACTTTGAAATACTCAGTAATGTAGCCATTATTTACTATGGGACAACAACCATTGCTATACAGAGTGAGAACCCATAATCTAAAGTCAATACCGATGTTGGAAAAGGCCAGCGTGTTTTGAATAAATCCCAGCAAAGACGATAAAAGCTTTTTAATCAAGAAAAATAAATGCCCCAGGTATATCGTTATTATCACAATATTAATAAAATCTAGGATCAATTTTACATTTTTACTATCAAGCGTCCTTTGAGAAAACCGGTCTTTTCCGAATCAATAAGGTCTTTAAGAACATTCTTCATGCGGGGCCAAGCTTTTATTAGCAAGCTTGTAATCTACGTAAAGTAAGACTATCGGTCGCCATTAATTTAAAAAAAAAACGATGCTCTTTGTTGCCCTTAGAAAGGAGAGTTAAACATGCTCTGCCTTTTTCATCAGAGAGGAGTCCACTTTGACATGAGAAATTAAAAGAATAAACAACTAATTGACCCCCGCATTCTCAAAAGACTCGATAAAACAAACATTTCGTCGGAGCATGGCGATTTGTTTAAAGAGGCCCATGAAATGACTTAATGACAAGGATTTTGGGTCATTCTCTGACACTATCCATCAACAAACACAACTTTTATTTAAAACATACCACCCCACGCAAGACAAATGCTCCATTGAAATGGTATCTCTTCCATCACAAAGGCTCAAAAATTTAAAAGTGCACTGACCAAAAAATGACATCATCACAGGTTCCCAACTATAATGCATTCGGAGTAAACCCTGTACTGTTGTTCTTGCAGAATCTTGCATGTATAGATTGCCTGAAATGATTGCAATAATCAACAGGTTATCTCTACAAAACCAAAACTTATGTTTGCTTCACAATACCATTGAAAGTGAGTTTTTAATACGTAGGAATACCTCTGTTCGACATACGGAGTTAGTTGTGACTTCTCAATCTTCCTTTAGCCAACTAGCAGAATTGTTTGGCGTACACCATACAAGTGTTTGGAATCCCTTGTAAGAGGTTATACACATAGAAAAATACATCAGGCTTTTGGGGGATGTATGCATTTATCCTCCATGTGTAACTATTATTTGTATTGGGAGGAAGTAGTGCTTCCTTTACTACTGAATCCTGGAGGTCCATCATTACAAAGGCTCATATACAGTACTGTATACAATTCTGCCACCAAGTTTTGTGTGTTCTGTTATTGATGCATGGACTAATGCTGCAAATTTGACTTGGTTAAAAAAGGGAACAGCAATTGTAATGGGAGAGGAGGCCGAGATTTCGGTTATTCAAAGAAGTGTTTTGTATATTTATCAAAAGCTGGCATGAAGTTTCTATTTCAACTTGAAGCATTTTAAGACGAGTACAAGATACATTGTGTGATTTGTTTAATGTTTGTTACAAATTTACTTGAAAGGGAATTCTGTCAAAGGAATATGGGTGAGATATCAGTCTTCTTATTCATCAATCTGATTTAACGCGAGTTAAATATTTTCTTTTCCCGGTGGCAAAAAAAAAAAAAAAAAAAAAAAACAACTGCTGTCTAGTCATAGATCGACTGGATTGGCGGGACCACAACATCACACTGAAAAGTCTAACATGAACCTTAGATATAACGTTACTGAAAAAGGCCAGGAAATAACTGATTACTGAAATACTGATTCTTGCAAACTGAAGACAAAAATTAGAATTTCAAATTTTGACAGATATAGTTTTGGGTTTGTACTGGGAGATTCGTCAAGTATAACTCAGAAAGTATTAGGCTATTACCAGTTTCATGCTATACAATCTGTGAGCAAAGTGTTACTCAAACATAGCATTATATTACAAGCACTGTGAGGTTGGGTACCTGTGATGATGTCATTCTTGGTTAAATACTGTTTTGCATTTTTGAGCTGTTGTGCTGGAAGGGGAATCATTTCCATTGATCATTTCTCTCTCGTGGGGCGGATTTTTTTGTTAAATAAAAGCGGTTTTTGTTGATAGATAGTGTCAGAAAATGATCCTAGTCGTTGCCATTAAGTCATTTCATGGACCCTTAAAGGATATTGAGTGTTAAGTTCTACTACATTTTTCCAGAGTTAGGGCCCCTTTGCAGCTCTTGGACTGCTCTTCAGTCAGATTAGTGTGAAAAATATTTAAGTTATTAAAGAATGTGTCTGAACAAAGGTTCGGGTCCTTGGCATAAGGGTTTTGTAGTTATTTCTAGCAACACTTAAAATGTCACCTGGAGAATCAATAACCTGATTATTTTCTAAAATAAGCTGCTCGATACTATGATATGACTTATTGAAATATTATGTGTTATTTTATATTCATAAACTGCTGCTAACTTAGTCCTTGATTCTTCAAGTTGATTTTTAAAATAAACAGGTAAACATATAGCATTCATATATTCAAGAAGTGCATTTTTTTTAACTAAACATTTCTCATCTTCATATCGCTTTCTAGATATATAATTACAATAAGCGATTGAAACAGATCGTATTTAAACTAACAAGATTCCCAGAGCAATCTTGCACTAGTATAATGATGATTACAAACAGTCTCACTGATTCCTTGTTTAATTAAACAAATGTAGTTTGATAATTCAAGTAAGGAAGTAGTCAGTTTCCATACACCTTTACAGCTTGGATTTCCTAGAAAAATTTAAGAGTAACGCAACAATTGTCTGAACCAAAAAGTGGAACAACAGTCAAAGTTTCACAAAATCAAACAGGTTTCACGCGAGATTTGAACATGAGGATTTTGAATCATCTACACTGACACCGCAGAGAGTTTGTGTTACCATATCCTTTGGAGTACAGTTTCTAGTAGTAATCTACTTGGACGTTCCAACAATAGGCAGTATGCTGATCCTTAGCGATCAATATGACAGTCTTGTAAATTTTTAGAATAAGATTTGAAAAAAAATAGTTTTACACCACCTTCAATTAAAATTCTCCTACAATGTTGTGGAATTGGAGCTAATGAAGGCAGTATGATCAAACGTTTGCGTAACAGAGCGGGTGGTAACGTAGCGCAGTATAAGCGTTAGCTTCGGCGTATTGAATATTCATGCACAAGTGCCCTTTTGTTGGCTGGGACATTTATGGGTGGGATGAGATTGAATGAAGTTTTCAACCTATCATTTTCGATTTTTAAATTTTTGCCTTCATGTTTGTGGAACTGGAACAAAATTAGCCAGAATTTTTTAGCGTTGAGGATGACTTGTTTCTTCGCCTTCATTGTTCGAATGGACTGTTAAAATGTTCATTGAGCTTCATTGGGTTGGTTCATGAAATTCAACATTTTTTTTTCAAACCTGTTAAGTTTTTTCATGCCAATGACAAATGGTCAGACTTAGAGTATCCCCATATCCTACGTTCAAATACCTGTTTTATGAATGAGTACTTAATTGTTCAATTCGGTTTGTGGCCGGACACTTTTTAAATTATACACAAATTCTCTACACAGTCAAAATTCTAAATTTCAACTTTTTGAGTAAATATTGGATATGAAATTTGACTCATTATGCTTACTATTACCACTTTAATGTTGTAATGACCCTGTAATGTAGTTCTCTTTTGTCAAACACCTAAAATCAATTTATATTTATGAACAATTTTCGGGTTGTTGTAGAAAATGCTTTGCAAATGCAACAATTTTAGATAAATAAGATGAGTAATATCGGGGCTCTTGGAATTAGGGTTTCTTGGGTCTTGCCCTAGCAGATAATGTAAAACTGTTATAGCTCTCATGCAAACACCGCAATGAACGACAGTTAATTCTTTTGCACAGGACGTAGACTTCGCACACGCACATTGAATATTACGCCAACATATATGTGCACAAAACAACTGCTGGCATTGCTTTTGAAACTTGCAGTAAAAACCGAACTTTTATTCAACTGTGAGTGTCACAATAGACCTGTCAATTGAAACATAACACTTACGATTGACTAAAACGTACTAATGATTACCTGTAGTAGAGGGTTCACTTTCTGTTGTGTGACTAAAAGTATTTATCCAGTATAGGTCAGGGTACAATACACGCCCTGTACAAAATTTTAGATAATATATAAGAAATCTTTAGTTACGAAATTGATTAGATTTCTGCTCTGTAATCAACAGGTATTTTGAGGTTTGGACATTTTAACTTTTCGTGGGTAAAAGAGTGAGAGAGAGCGCATTTTCCCTTCATTCTTAATTTCTTGATTAGTGAGGAAATAACCAAAGAGCCGCAAAACATTCAAAAGACTGAGTTGCGTACTTAACACTTACGAAATAGCCGCTTGGGTACGGGTTGCTGTGCAATTTCTACTTACTGTTTGTTCATTCGATACATTCAATGGGTAATGTAGAGCAAAATCTTGTACTCTATATGATCCTGAACACTATGGAAAGCAAAAATGGTCATGATAGAACGTCGTCCATTCAGATAAAATACAGTCCGTCCGTGTATTTTGATACCTATTTAGATACTTTTGTCAGGAAAACTACATCCATGAAACGTATTTCAATGTCCAAAATTACGTTGTTGTCGTCAAAATGCTTTACACGGCAAAATACGTGTGACCTTTTTTTGCGCACACTGTGCGCTAAAAGGTTGAAATAAAATAAGCCCACTACCTCCAATTAATACACCTTCTCTAAATGATATACCGCCCTCAAGTAAGATACCACCCACATGTAATATACCACGTCCAAGAAAAAAAAAAAAAAAAACACTTCCAAGTAAAATAACACTTTCAATTGCCATCGGTGCTTTTTAAGGGGACAAGCAATGATGTGAAGTTGCAACTAATGAGCTAGATGATTCTACGTGTTTGACAAAACGGAAATGAATTATTCTAGAATAACTTAATGTGTTTTCCTTTAATAACTTTTAATAACTTAATGTGTTTTCCTTTTGTCACATACCTTTTGTCAAACACATAGAATCACTTAAACTCACTAATTGCTAATTCACAGCTCTTTGAGTCCCCTTTAATGCATCAGTAGCAGTTGAAGGTGTAATCTTATTTCAGGGTGTTATATTACTTAGAGGTGGTATATTACCTGTGGGAGGTATTTTACTTGGAGATGGCATATTATTTGGAGGAGGTATTTTACTTGAACCTTTTGACGAATACCGTGGGCGAAAAGGGTCACACATATTTTGCCGTGTGAAGTGTTAGGAATTCGAAAATATTTTTATGCCTTCCGAAACATTACAAAGAAAACGACAGAAACGGGATTTCAGAAAGTGGATTACTTTCTAAGATGTGTTAATACTGACAAAAGTACCCTAAAAGTCGTCGAAAGGCCTGAAAGACGATATGTTAACTGAATAGACGTCGTTCTGAGTAGACACGTTCTCTTTTTGCACGAAAAATAAAAAAGTAAAAAAACCTTAGCTTCCAAATTATGTATTAACCAATATATGACAAACGTGTCTAAATTACGATATCATATGTTTATCGCATGATATACTGAAAACACAAGGGGTATTTACAGGTATATGTACACATTGGTAATTTTCTGATGATTTTCTACTTCCATTGCAGAAAATGAACAGAAATATTCATTGAACGTTGCATGGGTAATAGTTTATGAACTTGAGCAGTTACATGATTAGCACACTAAAACTGATTACCTTTTCGTTTTCAGAATTTGACGATTGGAGTAAGTGAACACTTATTTCAATATGCATATTTCATATAGTGAAATATTGCATTTGGTAATAGACACCAATTTCCAAAAAGCTGTTGCAAAGTACTGTGGGATAGAATATTGGTGTGTGTTGGTTTTTCCAAGGAAATTGCCATTGACAGAACACACCCACACATGTTGGACTCCCAAAAATATTGAATTTCCATCACAGGATCTAAAATCCATTGCTCGGGTCCTCTGTTTGTACCACAATACAAGTACACACACGCACACATATTCAATTTGTGATTGATATTGGGAAAGGGTCTATTCATTGGTTCTATGATTTCCTCTTAGAGCGGCCTTAAAATACTAAGGAACCTTTACGAAGTAGCGTAATGAGCAATGGTCTTTTCTGGATTATATACACACAAACATCATATTAATGTTCAACTTTTCCAGGCAACTGACGTGGCAGAATTCATATATAGAGGTCGTTCACTGAAGTCATAATTACACTATAAGAGTGAGGTCAGTGAGTCATGTTGCAAGGCAAACTATAGTTACAAGTGGATGATAAGTATCTTTCATTGCGTTGTCTGCTCAAAATCTTTCACCAAAACTTCTTGAAAAGTTTAATTTTAAATATCTGTATTTAGAGAAAGCTCATTGTCCTGGCAAGCTCATTTTTTGTCTGAAAATCGTTCTCCGCTCTCTGTAATACCGCATTGAGAAACCAGGGAGGTGTTAGGACACCTCCCTGGAGAAACTGACCATCCATTGCTGATACAGCTACAGCGTGGTTGATCGAAGCATTATGTCAGGGGCACAACAGCCCTAGGATGATCAAAACGTTTAGGTTGCAGTGTTGAATATAAATATTTGTGATTCGTTTGTACTCTAATCGCAAAATGTCATTAACAAAATGTGTTACACACCTGGTGACATAAGTACCAAAAAAATGGGGAACTTTGTCGCCAGGTTTTGAAGGCTTTTTGTGATTACTTTCAGCTGCAAGGAAAAATGACCGGAACTTAAATGCAACTTACTGATTAACTTTCAGTGTATAATTAATACTTTTTCTAAGGCAGTCACGTGTGGTGCTGATGTCGTTTCTGTATATGGGTGAACCTGCACTTTGCCAAGGGATACTCCATGTACTCGTGTATTCGCTAACAAACACTTCCTTAGCAGGTACGCACCGGCCTCAGCAAAGGCAGTCGTGCGTCTTTTGTCCCTCACACGGAGCTCGTAAGTGGCGTACCTAGTCGAAAATTTGGCCACTTCGATGACACCTGTAATGTGATATCCGCTGCCCGTCCTCCCTTTAAGCATTGAGGTGCTGCAAGCACCTGTCAGCCGAAGGAGAATCCTGATAACTTCCTTACCGGAAACTCTTCTTATGTACCGATATGCCATTTTAAAGAGCGTATGTGCTGTGTGTGTGTTTGTGTGTGTGTGTTTGTGACACTTTGCTTAATAACCCGATATTTCAAAATAGAAATGACAGACGTTTTTAATTGTTGGTTGCTATTCAAAAAAACCCTATCACTTTAGTGGAGGTCAAAGGTCATTTGAGGTTACCAGATATTAAACTGCGAAACTTTTAGAGTAGCTCGGAAACACGATATCTCGTCAAGGTTATGCCCGAACTTTCACATATGGTATATAGATTCGTCATGTTGAGAGGAAGTCCCTTTTTGTTTTGGGTCAAAATTCAATTGAGGTCATCAGATGTAAAACGGTGAATACCGTGTGGTTGCCTTTCATGTTCCTTTTTTTTTTTTGAATTGAAACCTGCAGGGTTTGAAAATTGCTTTCAAAATTTTTTATCATCTAACCCTCCGAAAAAACTTTTGTTCCTAGGAACGATTGCTTGTTCCAGTGTTTTGTCTGGCTAAAGCCTGGGTGCTGAGTGACCTGTTTAAGAAATATATATAAAAAAAACATTGATGCCCACTTTTCGCAATTGGTATTTAGATTTATCTTGTTGAGAGAACGACCCCTGTTGTTTTTCGTATGGGAAAAAAGTCAACGGATGTAAAGCTACAAAAAGCGTGTAATTTGCTTTGACGGTCATTTTTCTGAATATTGACGCCTAGAGAGTTTGAAGTTTGCTCTTATCATCTTTTGTCATTTCGTCCCTTGAAAAGACTTTTGCCCCCCCCCCCCCAAAAGTTTGTGCCTCCTGTGCCTCGTCTGGCTACAGGACTTCATGGCTTGTTAAAACAATATTTCAAGATAGCAACAATGGCATTTTCATATTAAAACTGCGACCTTAATAATATCTTTGTAAACATGATATCTCAAGATAGGTATCAAAGTCGTTCATCCGGGGTCATTATGGTCAGAAAACAAAATTTCCAAAGTATTTTCACGATTGTCAGCTATGGTTAGCAAAGAACAAATAGCAAGAACAGAGGTGAAATTGCAAAAACCTCATGAAGGACGACAAACACGATAAAAGGATGAAGATTAAAGTTCGTTTCATCACCAGAAGTCAAAAGATTTCAGGCTATCTCACGTTCCAACATTCTCGCGTGCCGTTGTTTACCAAACCAGAAAGCCAGAACACAATTTTCCTTTTTAAGCTCTGCCGATCTCAGATGATAGTCTTGAAAATCTATGAGAAATTTTACCTTTGGATGGCTAGTGACCTTAAGTGACCTAGTTTTGACGGCCAAAAAACAATGGCGGGTATTTTGTTAACAGTGCTGCTTTCACATATCAGTTTTGAAATTCTTCCAAATTTCCTCGATGGTACCTTGCAAAAGAAGTTTGTAACTGCTTCTGATCTCCTATGATATTTGATCTTCGGTGACCTGGTATTAGACCTCTGATGACCTGACACATGACCTGTGGTGACGTTGCATTTTACCTCTTGTGGTCTCACAAACCATTTGTGAGGTTTTCGCACAGTAAGTGTCTGTAAGGTCAAATTACCTTTGACCGTACCCAAGAACAAGAGTAATTCGACGAACCAAACATAAAAACAGTTACATAAAAAAATTATTGTTGTGCTGAGATACTGTGATAACAAGTCCTCCTTTGCGTTGAAAGCAAACTTCAAACTCTAGGTCCTAGAAAAAATTTGAAACTGAGGCCAATTTAATGGTTTTGGCAGTGTAATCTCTGGTGACGTGAAAAGAAATTTTACCCTAACCACCACAATAATTATTTTCCACTTGACAAGAAGAATGTATATGCCAAATTTAAAGAATGACGGTCATTTCTATCTTGAGATATGGGGCTTACAAGCCATTTTGGGGGTTTTTGCAGGTTTACCGCCGGTGACCTCAGATGACATTTGAACTCGACTAAAATTAGAGTTCTCCTTTCTCAACATGACGAATTTATTTACTAAATATAAAAAACTGTGGTCATTCCTAGCTTGAAATATCGTCGGTGTTTACGCGGTTTTCGGTTTTTTACCCCTTGTGAATTTCAATAATCTTTGACCTCCCTCAAAATTTTTTCCTGTTGACAAAAGAAATGTGTA
This sequence comes from Holothuria scabra, assembly GCA_037179385.1. Classification (NCBI taxonomy): domain Eukaryota; kingdom Metazoa; phylum Echinodermata; class Holothuroidea; order Aspidochirotida; family Holothuriidae; genus Holothuria; species Holothuria scabra. The sequence continues at coordinate 22,710,196 of CM074189.1, forward strand.
AACCAAATTCGAAAAGTTTCACACATTTTCATCTTGAGACATCGTGTTCACAAACAAAAGTTTCGCAAACACACGCACACACGACATTACCATCGCAAAGATGCCTTGCCTGCCTACGGCAAGAAATCAACAGTAGTCATCTGCATGATTATTGTATAGAAAAAATCCATAAAGTTACTTTACCATCTAATTTGCATATTTCCAAACATAATAAGCCCTAATGATACAGTTTAAAGATTCATTTAAATCCCACATTTTTGCTCCTGGCAATAATGAATAGGTTTTGGTGGAAGTGAAGGCCATGGCTCTACGGAGTTTGAAGTAATGAATGTCGTCAAATTTTCTCGACCTGCAGCAAAGAGGGCAGAAATCCCCCCCCCCCCAAAAAAAATAAATAAATTAAAAAGCGTTGGGAAAAAACGATAACCAAATAAGGGTAGATGTCAGAAGGAGAAACCATATTTAGTGAAATTGACGAATGACAGTTTGAGGTGTATAAAACGTAATTTGGGGTCAGGAAAAGCAGATATTAAGATCCAGAACAATGTTTACTCTTCGTCAGTTTCGTACTAATTTTCAGCTTCTACCGATAAAAAATCACTATGCGTCTTGGCTTTTGCTTCAGCATATTAATTTCATATCTATACCATTGGAATTATGTCGTCTGCAAAAATTTATGCAGTTACCCAGGGTTGTTTGAGTAACTTTTGCTATGTGTGGTATAATTTTTTTCTGTTCTCTATGATTTAGATTGGCGAAACCTGAATTGCCAAACAGATGGGTGTAACTTTCATTTAAATAGTAGTGGTCCGTGCCTGCGGTGTCAATATTTAAGCCCGTGGAGTCTTGAGGAAGTTTCAAACCTGATACAGCAAAATGGGTACTCTTTAAGAATGTACGTATTTTCAAAGTATTTTAATCATGTAATGGTTTTCTGTAGCTGATATTAGTAAACAAAACGCCAACAGACAATGACAGCACTACGGGGAGGGGAAGGGTGTCAAGAGGGAGCAATCCATTTTTTGGCCTCCCCCCCCCCCCCTTGCTATCCACGTCAGGTCGGTAAGGTAACATGTCTCTCCAGGAAGTTATTTTTTCCCAGAGAGGAGGTAAAAGCTACCAGCTGCCGGGTGCTTTCCCCTTGATCACCACTTGTAGAATCGGGCGCTTTGGATTCGGTTTCGTGTTGCGGTCGAAAGTTTCTTCCCTCCGAAATTATCGCTGGCCTCTACTTTTCCCCTTCTCCCATTTTGGAGACGGAAAGAACTAACGATGGACCACTCCCTCTACTCTCCCTCTAAATTGCAAAATTCACAATTATGCTGAATCAAAAAAGTGCTATAGTTTATGTAAGGAGGTTTTACTCCACGAAGTTTCGACTGATGTATAACGGGTCATACATATAAAAGGCTTAAATGAATGAAGCTCACTGCCATTGTGTCGACGTGTGCTTGGAGATCCGTATAACCAATGGATTACTGAAAACAATGCGGCGATCAACAACTGGTTATAAAGAAGTGACAGCCGCTGCATTAAAACCATAGGGTTCGGAGTAGAAGCGTTAGATGGTTATTTTGCATTTTAAAAACTGTGAGTCATACTTGAAGGTCGGTTACCTATTGTAAACCAAAACACCATTCAATATCATCATTCTGTTAGAGACACAACGTTATTGTAGAGTCACAACTTGCTAATTCGAGCCTAGCTGAGTGAATGATTGCTTCTTAATTCTTTAATGATTTAATGAAAGAACGTCTCCTCATGTTTAACTGAATCTAAAAACTTACAAATCAGTGGAATGTTTTATAATTTTCCCTGGTCTAAACAAGTCTCCATCTTGCTCTTTACTTGTGTCCGCTTTTATAAAGTGATTGTCACTTTCAGTTTCCTTCTATCCTCCCTCTCAAAGACGACTATCTGATTCAGATATTTGGAGGGGGATTTATTACGAACGAAAGGCGAGTAATCAGAAACTATGAGGTGGGGGAAGCACCGAAGAAGGGCTATGTTTGTAGTCAGTAGTGACACCATGTGGTAACCGATGTTTTCGAGATCAGATGATATCTCAAGTCTGCCACGGAAAGCCTATCGACACCGATGCGTGCATTGTGTGCCTATGCACTCGCAGCTCGCGATAGTTTCCTCTTGTGAGAATTTGCACTTCCTTTTTGCAATACAGCATGGAACTTAGAGAGTGAAACATTGAATGACAGAGTTAGTCATCTGAAAAGATGCATGGTAGTTACAAAGTTTTTACTTGCCGGATTTTTTCATGCTCAAGGGAAAAGGTAAATTTTGAAATAAATGTGTGGTATCAGTATGGGTTTCAAATCAAGTAACAGTTACCCTGTCTCAAGTTAAAGATGTTAGTCTAGTTACTCAATGAGGCTGCTGTAGGAAACCTTAAGTGATGATGAAGGGGGAACTAACTTAAGTGGTCCCTGGCTTTAACTGGAAAAGTTTACGGCAAAAAGCATAAGTGATACAATTGGCTCAACATCGACTGGGGGCCCTTAACTTTTTGGTTTATAGTAAAAAGGGCCATGAAAAAATATAAAGGACAAGAGTACAGTTTTATTCTCCCCCCCCCCAAAAAAAAATCTAGTAACAAGAAGATGTGACAGAAGTGACTGTTTTTCGTTCTGAATGAAACAGTTTGGATCATGTTTATGGACCTGAAAAAACGTTCCCAGTTCTCATACCAGACATATTCCAATTTTCCCAATTCAGGTTTTTCTTAGCCCCTCCAAAAACTGTCTTGAGCCAGCAGGTAAAAAACAAAGCTTGCTAAATTGTTCACAACAGTATCGTGATGGACAAACAAGTCTTCAATATATATTCAGCGAACTCTCTGGCCATGTTAAAATATGTCAGGTGTTCATTTTGACTTTGATGATAATTAAGGATCATTCAACATTTAAAACAATTTGCTTTCACCTTAAAATGCACTTGGCTTGAAAACCAATTGGCTCTTCCACTAGCCTGGACTTATCATTGAGACACTTAATATTTTCTACACAATATAATGCTCTATCCGAATGAAAAATATTCCAAACCGAAAAAAAACGGGAGCTAATATAGAAGTAGGTACGGTGTTTCGGTAGAATAACGCACGCACAAAGTACTAGGCTTTATTCAAAATCTGTAAAGCTTTTCTCAAAATCGCGTTAAACAGTTAAAAGCAAATGTAGCTGTAGATAATTGCGCGCTTAGCGCAGGGAATTGTTGTACCGTAACAAAAAGTAATACCAAAAATGTAGACTACATGTCACATAAATCGCAAAATATATTGAACAGCCTCTGATTATAACAAAAAGCAAATCGAACACACAGTTTATCTTCATGCATCAAACAACGACGTAGCCAGGATTTCGTTTTTAGGGGGACTGGCACATGAATGGGGGGGCCTCGACAAGCCATCATGGCCAATTATTTTAAACAAAATAACGCCTGTGATAACCGGAATATAATATGCATCTACTCGTTTTGGTACCCACCATAGATGTTAATCTGCGGGTAGTCAAATACCAGAAACGTCATAAGGTGTAATATTTGCCATTAATATATAACCAACGTTTAAATATTCCATTAGTCATGTTAAAAATTGAGAGAAATGAGGTTGTCGTGTGCGTCAGCTTGACCCCCTGTCCAGAGTCCTGATTAGATAGATAATTACCCGTGCAGTAAAAGGGCAAGGGCAATCATGTAAGTTTGAACTAGTAAAGTAATCTATCCTTGTCAATGAATGGCTGTTGAGAATCACTTGACAACATTTGTCTTTACTAAATTGTGGAATTTACGAAGAGTTACACTCACAGTGCTTTCCCTTTGATATAAGATATTTAAATCCTTAATTAAAATGAAAGTACTTCAGGAGAATTAGGAAGAAGTTCGTGAGAATTAGCAGTTGTTTCAGAATAAGTTTCCGACGACTGCTCTTGCCCTTTGAGGAGGATTTACCATAATTGAAGTCTAACACATGTACACAGTTTAAACAAGTTTTCCAAAAACTGCAATTAGAGCCGGCCCACTTTCGTGAAAACTGAACACATGCCATGGGCTTGGGAGCACAAGTTATATAGGCACATGATATAAAATATACAATAATTCTCATCGTAAACTATAAAGAGAGTGACTAACTGAGGAACTGTTATTTAATAACAACTGCCTGGACTAAAAACTAAAAGATGGAAAGTGATCATTGTTTAAAATGTGTACACCTTTCTTCATCAACCAGCAGTACATGACCATAATGCCAATCCTAAATTGACCAAGTATATCATCATATCTGATTGACTGAAGTAGTTCTCTTTCAAAAGCGAAAAGTTTGAAGCAAATTATAAGCATTCTTGGCCGACTGCGAGTTTTAAAACGGTTCATGTTGAGAACATTCTTTCAGCTGTAACACTAGAGTCTTTAGTATAGCAACTAGAAAGCAAAAGAGTTGTTGGGTTCTTCAATAGTTTGATAGAGGTTTGCGGTCCAGTTTCCAACCTATTGGTTCGAGTCAAGCCGGCAAAGGCCTTTTTTCCAGTTGTGACTCACTGGCTTGTTGTCCTACTTCATTGCTTATGCGGAGCATCACGCACAACGGCCGTATGTTCTATTTTTAGAGTCTTTGGTATGACTCGACCTAGGAATAGAACCCGGCCTTCCCCGTGAGAGGCGGGTGCTCTTACCGTAAGACCAAACACGCGGATCGAGTTGAGTTGGGGCGTTCAAAGTCGTGTATGTGCGACTGGCTTAGAGTAGCATAACACAAAGTTCGAAGATTTGGTGTATCTGTGAGATTCTGGTTCCACTGCCCAGTTGCCTCCATAAGGATATTGCTTTTAAAATGGATGTAAAGTTGTGTCTTTCGAGCTGGCCTTGTACCCGTTTCGGTAACATTATTGTGCTCACACAGTTCAACGGTGAGCTGCACAACAGTATCGAACCCCACACTATCGTTTTCTCGAAATTCAGTAACTGTATCTTTTGCGATATCAAGGAGGTACATGGTGGTATCAATTGTTAAATCGCTCTTTTGCAAGCCTATTGTCAACATATTAGTGCACTAAAGGAGCTTCTTGAAAGCAACCAATAGAAATGCAAACTGGGTATTCACAAATCATCTTATATATATTAACCCCCATTACAAGTCAAATTATAGACGATGGAAAAGGTGACGAAAAGCGGTACCTGCCAAAACAGTCCATTTTATCAACAAAAAAATGTAACGATTCTCCTATCACGTCAGCGATTCATTCACTCTTGTATTGACGAGACTCGACAAAAGCTGCGTGACACGGTCGGGTGTTGTGTGTTTGTGAATTCCAAACATCGAGGGTTATTGATACGGGTGTTGTCAGTTTTGTAACGCTCTTCCGTGTGCTTACCGAACGAAAAAGGGAGTTCGTTGCTCTTACGGAAGCAAGAAGTTACTATATGCTGCGTTGCAAAAATACACTGTCACTTTTGAAATAATTTTATTTAAACTTCATGAAGTTGAGGGGCCTTTGACATTTCTGGAGTGGCCTAGGCCCCTATGCCTCCGTTGCTACGCCATTGGCATAAAAAAATGGGGGAGGGGAATTTGAAATGATGTCATTTTTCAAAAAATTATTTGGGAGACATATACGCACCCCGCACCCCATGGTCGCCTCTCACACTTTTTTTTTCTGTCTTTTCCTTTCTCTTTCTGATTTTATTTATTTATCATTTTTTTTTTGGGGGGGGGGGGTTAGAATGTACTATAATTTACCGTGGTCATGGCGATGCTACTGTTGAAAATAAATAAAATATACTTGCGTACTCTACAGTAATTTCGTTGTAAAAAATACCATACAAACAGATAATTCTCAAATAATTGTATGTATTTTACTTGGTATAGGATTAGGCCAAGGGTTCTATTTCAGTTTCAAATTATACCAACTATTTTAAAAATGGAACCTTTTGACGTTGATGCTCCAGATAAACCTAAGGATAGGAATGCAGTGCCCCACAACGAACTGTAAAAGATCGTTAGCGAACCTACATAAAACAAGAAGGTAACACGTTTTGGCGTAAGATTCTAAGTAACTGATTGACCGTTCCAACCGACAAAAACAAAATAACTTCTATATGAAAGTTACTGATCATAAGTACATTCATGTTGTACTTATCATTATTACTTTGTTAATGAGCAGTGCTTCTTTAGTTTCATCTCAACATCTGCATTGTAAGTGGCTAAGGTAGACCAGTTCTTCCTCAGGACCTGTTTTCGTTACCGTTGGAAAGAGAACATCGAAGCAAAGAAAATCTATTATGTTAAGAACGAACTCAATCTACACAAGTTGGTGTAACTTCCTTTCAGATCGGACATGTATTTCTCGAGAAATCGACAAATGAAGTATGTAGATTTGTTTTCCAAAGTGATGTTGCGGGCACCAGATATTACCCCATTTCCTCATATTAGCAAGGAAATGCATTTTTTATTTTTGTTTGATTGTTTTTCTCCAGTCTGTAAAATTGACTTCGAGGTGAATAAAGATAAGATTTCCCAAAGAGGGAAAGAATAGTGGGGGAAAAAATGTGAACCAACTGACCAATGGGAGGATATGATGTCATAATTCTGTACTTTCTCCAAATCTCATTTGTTGAGAATATGACAATTTATATCTTTAGAACCAGATATCGGATTTTAAAGGAAACTTCACCAAAATGCTTAATGTTAGTGTATCTTTTAACATATTAAAATTTAATTTGAACTGGAAGTCTTCATTTTAACGTTTCTTTCATTATCAACTGGAATATACCAGAACCAGGAGACCTTATAAACTTTCTTAAAGGGTGTAAGAACTTTCAAACTTGTATGCGTTACAGAAAAAACGGTAAATCCCCCCCCCCCTCCCAAAACAAAACGTGAAGGGCCTCTCTTTAAATAAAATGAATATTACCCTGAATAGTGTAAAAATTCATTCCGTTGAGGACGGTATTTCTTATAGATGGATTGAAATATCACTCTCTCCAAGTAAATTTGTACTTCACTATTAATAGATCACGAATTTTATTTTTTACTTTTTTGGAGTGATAAATGTAAACCTGATAAAAAATTTGAATTTTCGAACACGTTCCCATTTAATGGTTTTTAATGAAATATATACATACGTTTACTTTTTCATCACTGTAAAACTCTTCTAAAGTTTGAAAAAACTGCATCCCAAATGTATTCATTCACTGTTTATAAATTTTAAAAAAGTTTAGTTTAAAAGTTAAGTAAAAAAATTCAGAACCTGATTTCAAAAAAAAAAATTAAGTTATACTATCTTTCTTCATTGAATAGTGTTTTGGATGGTGCATCGCAATCACATTCACACATGCAGCCTACAGTGAGAGACGCATTGGGTCCATGGACGTGGGGGTATTTGAAATTTGTAACTCACGGGTAAGACTGAGAATTTGCTTTTTGACAAATGTTAACTAAGACCAAGAGAAAGTTCCCTTACCAGACCCAATGCAATTGGATGGAATGGAATACCATCTATTTCAATGTGAATCTAAATGGAATTTGGGCATATTCAGTGGAAAAGCTTATGGAACCATACAAATGTTTCATACACCGCATAGAATACCATCCATTGTTCTCAAATTAGAAATCCCTTTTTGAAAATCCAATTTGGACTTTTGGGAAACTGTATAACTGAGAATGGTAAAGTTGATCTGAAAGACTAGTATTTTTCGGTTTAAGTAACTTGGAAGGATGTTACCTACAACTGAAGATGCATGTGCTTCATAAAGAGTTCCTTTATGTGCAGTGTTTCGGCATTCTCAGCCAATATATCTATGATAAGAGGAACTTGAAACGGCGATAGAAAAATTCTTCGAATCAACGAAATCATTGAAATCCCGTTGTTTTGAAATGGAGTTTCAATTTAAATAATATAATATGCATATGATTTTTTTTATTACATAGTGATACATAAACACTTATAAAGATACCCCCCCCCCTTATTTTTTCAAGAAAAAGAAATAAGAGATCATTGGCAAGAGTTATGCAAGGTTCGACCTCAAGACATGATCTTTAGTGTCCAGGTGTCTTCTTTATTACACAACACTCCAAAAACGTACGGTTCAAATTAAACAGAAAAAGTATCAAATAGGCTCTGAGCGGAATGAGGATCACATATTTGACTAAATTTAGTTCACTTTGATCCAAAAATGGATCATTTTGAACCGAAACTAGCAAAATATTTGAATATTTTTAGGTTAAGTGTCAACCTGATCCATTTCCGGTTCAAGTTAGACCGAATGTTTTAGAGTGCGCCGAATGATCTCCAAGAAAAAAATCATATGTTAGGAAGTGTGGTGGGAGTCATTGAAGCGACGCTAGGAAAGCAAATTAACGATGTCAAAGTGAGCAAAAGGGAGACATAGCTTTTTGACAACTAGAACGTTCAGCCTCTAATGGATTAGTGGACATATGTGTTAGCCAGCGTCTATTCCCGTCTGTCACCATCTTTCTTACATTGTAGGAAAATGAAAAAATAAAATCGTGCAAGTGGGCCCAAAGTATTTTTTGACCTGTGGTTTAGACATTATGAATATTTCTATAAATGCAATCAATCTAAATCGCATCTCATTGGTTCGAAAAACACTATTGCGTCATTTACGGGAATACATTTTCTAGCACTATTCACTTTTTATTCTTTTGTAGGTCATTTACAAACTTTAACATTCATTGCATAGAAAAACGGGAGTTTAAGTTTCTTTTTAGTCTGAGAGAATTGTAAGTATACGAATGTGTAATATATGAACATTTTGAAAAGTCACAGGAACAACACAGTGATATACTCGGCTTTCTTTTTTACTTGTGTTTTGCAAATACACATTTTTGACATAAATTTTCGTTAAATATGTTGGCAATAAATTAAATTATTAGGAGTTTGAATTACCCGATCGTAACATACCGTGAAGTAGCATCTTTAGAATGCGAAAAAGACACCATACCAGACCATAGGTGGTTTGGGGTGTAAATGGTGCCTGGGTTTGTTATGTGACATGTGCCCTTAATTTGTTATCTGCGGAGCGTTTATTCTTTCATTGTGTTCACACCCTGTGAAATCAACCAATATATTATTCAGTAGCCTGTTGGATCACCCAAAATATAAGGCTATCTCTCTGTTTTGATATATCTGGCACCAGTCAGGTGAAAAAAGTAACTACATCTTGCGTCTTTACGCAGTGTGCTTCATTTCCTCCCAAATACTATAAGATGTAATCATCCAGATCATGAGGTTGTTTCGTCATAACCTGGATAGTGAAGAATTGCAAAACCGATCTTTGATAGATAGTCAACAGTCATGTGGACAAAATAGCTTTTTGATAGATACATTAATTCTATAAGACGTCTTTACGGATAATTAAATAGTTTGCTTTTGTAGTACGATATAAGCTGTGCATAGTTAGTTAATTTGAGTTTTACGGCCCAGTTTCCAACCATGGCTTTTTTCCAGTTGTGGCTCGTTGGCTTGTTTTCCCTATATGCTCCATTGCTTATTCTGAGCACCAAGCACAATGAAGGTTCCGTTTTTAAAGTCATCGGCATGACCCGGCTAGGGGCCTTACTCCTAACCTCTCGACTGCAAGTCTCGTGCTTTAACCACTTGACCATGCAGTCGAAAGGTGTGTTAAAGATATTTCTAGTCACACATTGAGTTCAAAGGCTCAAAGTTATAGGTTGTGTATGACACCTTGTCCGGACTGTTCTTGAACGATCCAAGAAGATGGGAACCCCTTTTGCAATGTCGAACACTTTCAGGTATGCCATGGTATACGTCACACTATGCACATCGACCTGACGTGCTGACGTACCGTGTCTTACTTTAACCACTTACTTCGTTAAAATTTTCATAATTAGTCCGAAAGACTCTTGTACTAGTGATCTATTTCTCTCTGAAACATGTTCTGCTTAAGATCAGTTATTGTGCTGCCGATATTTCCTTACATGCCTTCCGTGAGAAGATATCTCCGCCATCTTGTTTAATGTTTGCTTTCGCTGCACCACTGGCGAGGTTATGTCAGATTTGGGCCCGAGAAAAAGTTCGCGAACGTATTCTTTCATATTCGTAAAGCAACAATTCTCAGTTCCCGAACAGGAGGTCGAATACAGCCATAGTGATCTCTCTTCAATTCTCTTTTTCATTTAAAATGGTTTTGTGGGTTTGAACTGAACAAAAGTTTACGTAAAGAAAAATGCAAAATTGAAGTTTTTCATTCGTCACTGTTGCACTATACCAAGTACAGGTTTTCCTTGAATAGTCGATAACATGGAGTCCCACCTTCATTGCCAGATTTACCAATCCATTGCTAACTCTGAAGATCATCAGTTCTGTGGCGTTGTTTGAGCTTGTTTTTTTTTTTTTTTTTTTAGGAATACGCATGTGTCCCCATCAGTCTCTCCCAAAATCCGTTTCACCGTTTTAGTCACTTTGACCGTGGAGCTTCCGATACGTGTTTTTATTTCCATGTATTGATCTATAGCAGCAATTGAAACATCGTTATGAGTACCATGCATAAAGCTAAGGTACGCGTGAATTAGCAGTTGGATCGTTAGAAGATGTATTACGACACCCCAACGTAAATGTGTTCCTTTTTTCACTCACTCCTTCTTAAGAACACTTAAGGAAAGTTTGAATTATTTTTAATCTTATAGATAATTAAGGAGTGGTGAGAAACGTTTGTAATTTATAACAATAGTAAGGAATTCCGCAGAGTCCAACCCAGATCGTCTCACTTACAATGTCTCGCAGGTATAAGTGGGTCTAGATCTCTAAATCCTAGAGTTTCAGGAGTGAATTTTTGTTGAAGCCCATGATTTGTAGTAGTATATCAATTCCAGGTCCTTTTTTTCTCAAGAGAAAATACAGGCGTCTCCACTCTTAAAACACCAAATCAAGTCAGGTTATTTTGGTCACTATAAAGTGGAACAGAGAAGTGTTAAGAGGTAACTTTCTAACATCCTTCCCCAGATATATTAATATATGTACACTTTTAGGCAGACCCACATTCGCTCAAGTAGTACTAAAGTATAGGTCACATTTTGGTTACATTTCCATTTGTCGACAAAACGTCATTTATGACTAAGAATAAGTCTTTCATTCAGTACTTTCCCAGAATACCAAATGGTCAATTTTTGTAAAGGGATACGAACATTGGGTTACGCAAAATTGTACTCCACGCCGAACGAACTAAAAGGAGGCTACGGGCCTTATTTGGCCTACTGGCGCAATTTGTTTGCTATATATAGGCCCCGCTACGACGGCACAGCACGGCAACCCCCCCCCCCCCCATAATTTGGAAAAAATGTGAAAGAAAAGGAAAAGGAGTACAATAGAGGAAAAAAGAAAAGTTAAAGAAAAGAAACGATTCGACGCATGTTTGTTTTTTAGTTAGATAAATAGAGTTTTACGGCACAGTTACCAACCTGGTTAAAGTCGAGCCGGCCGAGGTATTTTTTCCAGTTGTGGCTCAGTGACTTGTTTTCCCTACTCCATTGCTTATGCGAAGCATCACCGACAATGGCAGTAAGTTCTTTTTTAGAGTTGACCCCTATAAATATACCATGGCGCAGTCCCTGTTTAAGACTACTGGTATAGAAGAACAACGATCAGAAACAATCGTAGTGTAAAAGTGTTTAAAGAATGGTTTGAAGTCATATTAAATTTTGATATGTTAGAGGCGTACTTATTCTTAGCATTTAGGTGAAATTTGCATTGAAATCCTATGTGTGGTTCTCAAGATATGAGCAAGTACAGTTGTCACATTTTCAACAAGCAGTGAACTTGAAGCAGGCACATATGACATCCTATCTCCACATTAATTGACAGCCTTTTGTTTTTCTTTAAACTTTACAGTTTTTATATTTCCTCAACATTTCCATATCACCACAATGGGATTGCTTAAGTGGCATGAGAACTTTAATAAAAAAAATTGCAGTCCTATTGGAAGGTCCTATTCCTATTAACTTCAACGGCATTACAACTGTCTGAAGAAACAAAGGGAAACAAATCATTTCTTGTCAATGTGAGGAAGTTATATAATCTCTGCTGCCCTTAATTTCACTTTTGAAAACAAATCTAGTTACTTCATTTGCTGATATCTCGAGAAATACATGTCCGATTTGAATGGAAATTTCACCACACTGAGTAGATTTGATTCCTGCTTCACATATAAAAATTTTTTCCCCTAAAATTCCCCTTTAAAAGCATCCAACAAATATCAAGGAAAAAAGAAAAATGAGATATTGGTGTAATCCATGATGTAAAACGTACGAATTGAGGACCTCGAGACTATGGCAATATAGACCTAGTTATGTTGATTTTGAATACTTATGCAGTCGTCGCTTAAGCTATTATGTAATGTATAGTTTGTATATCCAGTGTGAGTTACCTGTTGCTTTGTGCTAATAAGTAGGAAGTGTTCTTGTTTTTATAGGATGCATATCATTCATATGGCCCTTTGGCTGAAAGGTCCTAAAATTGTGTTGGATTTTTAAGCCAAGTGGTCTCATGCAATTTCCGAATTGTGTAAATTCTTACTAGTGAGTTTGATGTTTGCTTTTCACAAGTTTTATATTTCCCTCACTGAAAAAATTCCCCTCCTCCCTAAAAAAATTGCCTCTCCAGTAAGTTGCCTGGTGACATTTCTGAATGGTTTTTCAAGAAGATATCAAGACAGCAGTGGTGAACTAAGTCATTCTTTTGAGTGATAGATTTTTAATGTTGAAAATATGAACCCTATAATTTTGGGTGGAGGTCTTACAGGTCATTTGATTTCATTCAAATTAAAACTGCATATACGCTCAGTTGGCATGATGACGCTATAATAGGCCATGTCAGGTCAACAGAAGTCAAAACCGTCCTTTACCCACATTATTAGTGAAATATCCAGATTTTCCAAGATTTTCCGAAAATCGTCGCACGGGATTACTAGAGGTCAAATTTAAAAAAATTTCAAGAATTACCAAGATCTTCGACTGGGTTCATCGGGGGTAAAAAGGCCAAATTCCTCATGAATTCCCAAGATTAGCCATGGAAGCTACTGCATTTGTGCTTGGTGCTCAGTATAAGCAACGGAGTAAGGAAAACAAGCCAGCCGGCCACAACTGGAAATAATGCCCTGACCGGCCGGATTTAAACAATTGGTTGGAAATTGCGGAACGTAAAATTTCATATGACCTAAACGGCTCAAAATCAGTAAGGATTCACTGAGCATTTTTATTTTCTTGTTTCCTGCAAAGATCTGTTATTACTCTCATTTTAAAATTTAATGCTATACAAGAATTTTTACCTTTTAGACGTGTACGGTTTTTACTCATCTTCTTGATCTAGAAAATTGCCTAACAACAACATATTGCAGATACAACCGGATGCTTTCCCACCTGGACTCGTGCTTTTGTAAGTGGAGCCATTACTCATTGAACCAACTATTTCGTTTTAACGTATGTGTAGTTAAAACTTAGGGACAAGGACTGTGAAAAGAAGTTCACGACCATCAACTCCATCCAAAGAGTGTGATACCGTTTTAGATGTTGGAAACACGCCCATGTGTCAATTAAGCTTTTGTTGTTGTCACGTTACCTGCCCTCGAAAAAATAAGAAGCATGTGCCACCTGACGAAATAATTTTGTACCCAACAATTTGTCATGTATTGTGCGCGTTTAACAGTTTTTACAGTGTGCGTCCCTGTCTTGAAAAAGTTTCCCTATGTGACAAAATAACCAATGTGACAATTGTTACTCAGTTGTCTACGAGAAGCTCTTATCGGGCACAACGCAACTGTTATTAAAGTGTACTTCAAGTAAGAAAAAAATTAAAAATATATGTTAAATACCATAGAAAATGGCTTTCAACAGTCCAACTCCCATTTTCATGGGATATTTTGGAGCTGAGATATAAATTGTTGAAATTTATTCACTTTACTTAAAATGGTACGCTGAGCAATAATTTGATGTGTCATTGTTATACTACTTATTTTTGACAATCTTTGTATTTCCTTGTTTTTCTGAAAGTTACTGCCCCTTGTACCAAGTTTTCATGGCATTCTTACTCATATGAGGTGATGTTATTAATTATGCGCTTTCTGTGCAACATGCTATGCAAGCAAACAGGAAGGGGTCAAGGCTTTGATAGCATTTTTAATTTTAAAGGGAAACAAAGCAGAATATTTGAGTTGTACGACAAGAAAGTCACCAATTGTTGAGCAATAGACCAACTTGTTTGTAGAGAATAAACACTAACAATTAATATCTTTGCTCAGGAATTTCCTGTGGTGCAGCGGTGGTGGGAACTGGACTGTACGAATTCACTTTTTATTTTCTTTTTAGTTATATTTTTTGAACCTTTTTGACTTGACTTGAGGTGCACTTTAATACCGTTCTTTTCAACAACGGAACTTTTTAGTCCCATCTTGATAACACCGCCTTATTAATTCAAGGTCATGATATTGCTTAAATTTTTCTTTGTTAATGTGAAAACGCTAAGGCGGCGGGCAATTACGTTAATCTGATTCAGGGTATAAATTTATCACGTTGAGTAAGAACCTCTCGTTTGGGGGAGGGGGGGGGGGGTGGAAAAACCTAAAGGTCAACCTATTTTATGTCTATATATTGATTTGTCATGATGAAAAAGAAAATTTTATGTAATTAAGTGGTGGTCCAAGATCATGTGTCATCACCAGAAAGAGGTAAAACTTTTGCTTTTGTTGGAAGTATATTGTCATTTGGAGTCACCAGAAGTGAAACTGCGGATGTCCCGTAAATGGCTCGTAAACACCATGACAGGAAGAGCTGTATTGTTGATGGAAATAATGGACTGGTGAAGGTTCATAAAAGTCACCAGAAGGTCAAACATTGTCCATCTAACGTCATTAGTGATAAAAAATAGTGCTTAATATAACAATGATATCCACTTATGAATCACGAGAGGTTAAAAAGTGAAATTTTGCAAGAATTTCGAAGACTGGCGGAAATCCCAACGCCATTTGGCTTGCTGTCTAAACTTGAAGCAAAAACTTACAAATGACTGAGAACAATACATTCAGTTAATTTCTTGTAGCAGGCACGAAAGGATATATGCGATGATGGTGGTATTATATGCGTGTGTCACTTGACATTATTGACCATTTGATATACCTGACACCAAGGTTGGCATCAGTCGATAACAATTTCACCCATGAGGCAGTTTCAGGAAATATGCCGCGAGCATCATGTAAACCTCTCCATGAATTTCGAGGAACTCACAAATCTATTCATCACAGTGTGCAAAGGTGCCTTCCAGACTACTTCATCTCTATTTTTGAACAGTTTTACCCGCCAGAGGTTTGGATGACAGTACAATTTCGAATCACTTTCCAGTAATAAAGGAAATTATACAATAATTAATTCCATTTGCCCTTTGATAAAGAAAATCTTGGCCAGAGCGACTCTATGTGCAGATGACCGTGCTTTTATAAAATAATATCATAAGAACTTTGGAAAAAGAAGTGAGTGTATAGAAAGCTGTGGTGCTCACATATTAACAGTAGCGTAGGAAGAAATTTGAGAGTGTAGGGGCCGAACAATTTTAGACCATGCACATCACCCTGCCCCATTGACCAAAAGTATGAACACTACCTACTGTATTAAGAACGTAAGTTGGGGGCGCGGAGGGCGCCGAAAATTAGCGTCCTACCACATAGCCTATTTGTATATATGGAACTTTTATTGCAGAAAATAGTTTAGATTCAGGGTGTCCTGTAAAGAAGTTTGAATATTTGGGGGGCTATCGAAGAACCTGGGTTCCTATTAGCATACATATAAGATAGCATGTGGACTGAAGATCGTTGTTGTTACACAATGTTACCTGGGGAGTGCAGATTGACGCTTCTCGGCGACATTCAAAAAGCCTCCGAAACTTTGCCTTTTTATTAATAATTATAAATTTTAATATTCAAAAATTAAAAGCCTATATTTGAAGAAAAGTTTAGGGGAATGGCACTATAGCAGCTCGGAAAAGTTTGCCACTGACTGGGTAATGAGCGACCAGTTACTGCATTAAGGGTTGCAATTTAGGGGGGGGGGGGATTTTGCCTTTTTAAAACCAACAATTACACATATAAGCAAGGGTGGCGCCAGGATTTTCCCGACAGGGGGGGGGGGGCAGCATTTCAAGACCCCGACAAAGGTGGTGTCTTACACTCTAAAAATAGCTGGGTGAAGAAAGTTGGGCACAGCCCAAACTGCCCAACATGGGTAAATTATTAACCAGGAAATTAGCATTGAAATTACCAAACCGTTGTTTTCAGGTCAGACTTGTGTAAAAACCCGCTTTGTTATTTGAAGCGGCAATATATTTGCCCAACATTGGGTAAAGCACTGCATTTCCCGCCAAAATTATAACAATGACGTCACATTCTTCCGTTGGGTGCGCGATCGACCGCGAATTACGACGAGAGAGACTAGAACATAGATGTGTCTTTCCATCTGCGAGAATAATTTATGGTGCAAATTTCATGATGTCTGACCAAGAAGTAGAAGAATTACTACACCGTTGGGGGATGGTGAATCTCATCGACGTTTTTAGAGGTGAGGATAAGCTAGATTTGATTAGTTGAACTTCAATATGCGATGCGATATGCGAGGTTCGAGAATCATAACTACGAGAATGGATAGGCTGGGCTACCTAACGATAGACGAGTATGGCCTAAGTTAGTCTTTCGTCCAGAGTATACTTACATTACAGTTAAACTAAGGCTCTTGCATCCTATATGGAGATCTACTATCTAGACCTAGGCTAACTTAATCTAAGTTAAGCCTAACGTAATAAGCCCGCGGACGTGATATCAAGCCATAGCCTTGCCTCGCAAAGGCTTAAAAAATTGGCTAACATTATTTTTTCACCCAAGCCTAACGGTAGGCTCTAATTGTAACACTAACTTAATGGCGCCACCAAGAGAAATTACGGTTAGCCTAAGCCTAGGGTTACAGTTAGTTTCCGCCCTCGCTACTTTCCGCCCTTCAAAAACGGTGTTTTCCGCCTCCTTTACTTTTAGCAGAAAACTCTTTTTGGGAGGCGGAAAGTAATGGAATGGAATGTGATATCAGTGATACTTTTGTCAAATGAAGATTCCATCAACTTCAAACTTCATCGATGTCTTTTACTATTCAATGCGACACCCGTTACAGCCATGTTGACGTCTTTCCAAGCAACATTCTCACTGTAGACTTTGATATACTTACACGTACTTACGTACGTACAGGTATATGGTATTCAGTGCTGTGAACAACTGTTCACACATTCAGCATAAATCTATCTTTAGATAAGCGGACTACTTATACGTAAAAAAATACAAGTCCGTGGCTAGACTTGACGTTTAGAAAAAAGGTTGTAAAATTCATTCTTTTCGATGATTTTTGATGAGGATACCGAAAAAGTTTTAGGCCTAGCCATAAATTTCATTGTTTCCTTGTACTTTGATTTGAAATTTGAAGTTGACAGTTATTTTTATCACACGTTAGTTCCAACATTACTTTCTGCCCCAAGATTTTTAGGGGCGGAAAGTAACAGGCGGAAACTAACGAGGGCGGAAACGAACGGACCCCATAGGGCTTGACTAGGAGGAAAAACCCCAAATTCCAGATATTTACTTCAAATCAGGATCTAATCAGAATTCCTTTCAATGTGCTCGTCCTTTTCACAAAACTGATTTTTCAGAAAAAAAATTACAAAATAACACTACCTAGCTTGAAAATAAGATGAATTTCAGCCTCTTTTGATCACTATTTAGGCCTATGAGTTGTTTGTTGGAAAAAGATGGTTAAGCAATAAAATCTCCTAGTTAGCCTCACAATGAATTTCTTCATTTCACAGAAGCATGCTCTATCTGTCATGTTACCTGCCGCACTCAACTTTCAAACCTTGTGAAGTAGTAATATGTGTGATCAAGCCAATGCATGTGTACATGAGTAGTTTGTGGTACTGAATTCTAACCCGGACGTAGTGCATGCTTTATTTTTTGAGTGTGTGTGTTTTTGTGCAAAATTTTCACCAGTGCAATCTTTTAATTCGCAATTTTTCGTGCAATTTCCACAACTTTCAGCAATCCTAACATGTATTTTGTATGGGTATAACAGAGTATTGCTTTTGTGGTTCTAACATCAGATTCCCCAAAAATGCAGCCCTCCCGACAGTGTTGGATATCAAAATTAGTGTACTTGTAACCAGCTAGGAGCATGCTGTCTATAGCAGCAGACGAGAGTGGGTATAACATTGCAGCAATAGTCAATATTTTTGTTTCTCCCATTTTGAGATTTTTTTTTCTTTTGTTCTTTCTTCAGTTTTAACCATCTACAAAGAAAAAGTACTGAGAATGTATTCTGTGTACTACATTGGATACTCACAAGCATTGGTCGGATATGTGCGTTTGCTTGGTACAGTAGCTTAGAGACCTGTATTGTCAAGCTTTTCAGAGTGCACACATACTGCAAACTGTACCATGGGTACACATGCGTGGATGGTCAGAAGGAATTGATTGGTACTGTACTATGTACCTTTCTATTCTCAGACTTGAGTGCATCGCAGGGGAATGAGGGAAAGGGTTTGCAAACCCCTCTGTCGATCCCCATTAAGCCCATAGAACAACCTGATCAATGCAAAATGTTTATTGCAAAATGTCAACATTTGTTGTGCTACAGTAAAGTTCTCTTTCCTTTAATTGCAGACCATGGGATAGACAAGCATGCACTGCAGCTTCTCGATGAAGGTTCAGTCAAAGAACTTGTCCCAAAAGTGGGTGAGAGACTGAAGTTCTTACAGAAATGGCGAAACGAAGTAAGTCTTACGGTGGTTAGAGGTGTCAAGGGAGACATTAAGGTTTTCTTTTCCCACCTTAAGCATGCCCATTGTATTTATGCACGATCACAAACGAAAATAACTTGTCTCCAAGATAACTGCAAAAGTATTTTCTTTCAATTATCAAGTTTTAAAAGGCACTTGCAGTCTCATAAAAAAAAGAGACTGTCACTGATGAGCAACCATCCATTTATGAACAAAATGAGGGGTCAAATTCGAATGCACAAGTTCAATGTTTAAATACCCCATGTGACAGTGAAGGATGACCAAGCAACTAATTGGGATGATCAGATGGAGGATGATGATAATGAATTCCAAGCAGAAAACAAGCAGGAAAAAGAGTTTTTACAAGCATGAAATCCATTTTTACAAGTTAGTGAGGCCAAATACCTTTGTAACACTGAGAAAAGTAAAGGCATATTTGGGTAGTAAGCCTGGAAGAGAGAATGCTTCCTCATTAGATTTAGCTCAACAAATTGAGCTCATGCCATGGCAATTAACAATGGCATCAGGTTGCTGTCTGCAGTCTCTTTGAGCCCTTCATTGTTAAATTAGGTAAGGTTATATTTAGAGTGACAGCTACTGTTAGTTCCTGTTGTGTCATGGACAGGTTCAGTGAAATGATGTGTTCAACTTCTAGTAGTTGTGTCTGAATCTTATTAAATTGGCCATTACATTATATAGCTAGTCACCATGGCTATCTTTAAATTGGTAAAAATGTTAATTAGGGTTACAAAAGGTGAAGGGATATATTTTAGCCAAAGCTTTCCCTTAGAAAGTTTTCATTTTTTTGTTTCATTTTGTTATTTATACCAAGCAGATGAGGGTCATTTCTGATTAAAGTATTTTGGCCATCAAAAAAAAAAATAAATAAATAAAAGAAGATAAAAAGATGTCTAATGCTGGCTGGATGCAGAAGGCCAGTTTTAACTTTGGTGTGACTTGGCTTTGACCTACGATGTCTCTAGTGGGGAGGTCGCTGAATATGTTACACTATGTCATAATAGATCCCCTTCAGTTTCTGCCTGTGTGTATACAGCACATGTTAGGGTTTTAGATTTTTGGTCTGTTTAAGGTTTAATATAAAAATGTTACTCTAACTGTATGTGTGAGGGATAGTGGATGAGCTGCTCCACTGGCTTGCTATTAAGTGAGATTTTGATCTAGCTACCTGTGGAAACAGTTACTTCAATACTGTCTTCCTCGATCCTTGCTTGTACACACTTTTTGTCCCCCAAAATAACTACTCTTTGATCTCCAGCTGTCATGTTTTGTATGTGCTTTTAACCTATTTCCAACTCGGTCATATTCTGCGATTTATGATCCCTTGCTGTGGCATATATACCTTAGTAAGGCTTTCCAGACGTTACTTTATTGTTCCATACGCTAAATTATATTCTGTATAAAATTTGTGAATAACTTTTGATGATGAGTGCATTAATTTGCTGAGTAATATATCAATTCATAGCAACAGATAACAGTAATCTGTCATTTTAACAAACCAAAAAGGAGACTGTTAAAAATTCTTCAAGCTTTTGAGAATTGCATTTCTTGAAAAGGTGTCACTAACCTTTAGCATATACTTTTGTCTGTATTTGAAAGTGTCTTTAAAATACTACAAAGAAATAAAATTTGCAACATGCATGACTAAATTGTGATGTTGAGAGAGCTTTCCATGACAGAGAAAGTACACCTATATTACATAATGTCACTCGTTGACCTGGGTATAGCCTGAGGGCACTTGTGGGTCCTGCCCCAGCCTTTCAATTGTACAGTTTGTCTATGGTTGGACAACCCTTTATCATCACTTGTCTGTTTATAAAGGAAGGATCTTAGTGGTGGATTTTTGTTTTTTAAAAGGAATTTTCCTGTCTCTGTCAGGTGCAGTTAGACCTTTTATCTACCCACACCATCCCACCCACTTAGCACCCTCCCACATCCCCTGCAAAACTAAGTTAATGGGCAGGATTCTGGTCAACTTTTATAACAATGAATGGTTCTGTCTTCTTTTTGTGTGTGTAGTTAGCAAAGAACAGTTACCATCCGCTGAGGAGAAAGCAATGACTGAATGGCTTCGGCACAATTGTGAGCCACTGAGTACAGTAAAGGACTATATGAAGAAGACATTTGCTGCAAGGGCTAAAAGCATAAGAGAAGATAGGAAAGGTGTGGCAGAAGTCTTGGATTGCTACCCAAGGTTACTTACTCCAGGAATGGTAGGTCTTGTTGAATGGTAACTGCTCATTTTGTTAAAATGCATAATGATCATCATAAGGTTGAAGAACTCGGTTATACTTTGAAAGCCTCTGTCAATCACAAAAGTTGATCTTTTTCATGGATAACTTGGGTACAACTGAATAGGCCATTGTTTGCCTGACTAAACCAGTGCACTATACCACAACCACAAACTGCAGATTCAATTTTTAGTGGGCAAGAAACTTGAGCAGCCTACCAACCAACTAAGCAAACAATTCAATTAGCTAGCCTACACGAAAGAAGGCACAGATAAGCCAAGATACGTTCACCAGGATTTCCCATCAAATCAAGGGGAAGGCTGTCTTACCTCTCTAGCAGAGACTGAGTTGTTCTTGATTTTTTTCTCACAAGATTTGTGATGCAGAACATTTAAAGTGTGGTCTCCCTTAAATTACATTTTCTTCATTTCAATTCAATCACATTTCATATATTTGTTTCTTCTCAACCAACAATGATAGTAATATGAGTATATGTGAAGTGTCCAGTAAAGTGATAAATTGCATGTATGTTATGAAAGGAAAGTACTCTTTAAACCTTAGGAAGAAGACAAAAGCAAAATCTCTTCTTTTGAAAAATATGTAGTGTCTTCATTCTTTTTCAAAATATTCCCATTCTGCATGGTTTTACAGATGGAACAAGACTTTGATATGCTTTACCCAGGAAAATCCAACAACCTGTATGAGAAATGGGACAGTATTTCTGAAAGTCTGATAACCTTTTCATGTGAGGTGTGCTCTCATGGCAGCAAGTTTTGAACATGAACCAGGATGTGGGAAAGCTTACCAAAGGTGAGTGAGCTTAAGTAGTGAAAATCATGCTCAGATTATATTTTCACTTCTTTATTTCATTCCCATGATAATTGTACAGGTGTTAGTTTTGTTCTTATATGATAAGCATTATTCAGGAAAGCCTGTTACATATGTACATATCAAATATTCTGGTGGTTTTGTCGTTGGGAATATCCAGCTTCTTCAGTAATCTACTTTCATACTTTCTGTAGCAGCTAGTTAAGCAGCGTGGTCTTGTTTGACAGTAAGCCACAACTGGGAAAAAGGCTGTGATCAGCCCGACTTATTAAACCAATAGGTTACAAATTGTGATGTAAAGTCTAACTAATCAACTAGACAGTGTGTATCACATGCCTTGAATTTTGAGGCATGCCAGTGCACATCACCACTCCAAATCACTGTGATGAGGAGTACTTTTGGCACACCTACATCAAGATTGGAGCTCATTTAAATCTACTAAAGTGAAATAAAACAGAACACCTACCACACTTCTTAATTTCCTGAGGAGTGGTATTTGGTTTAGAAGCTACTTAAATAGCAGATCGAGCTGTGTTTGTATTGATAATGTTCTCTCTGCGCAGTCTCACCTTATCTATGGAGTTCCTCAAGGTTCTGTAATCGGACCAATTCTTTTCACAATATATACACAACCAATGGGAGATATTATACATAGTCACAATGTTAATTTTCATTCATGCCCTGATGATGCTCAGCTGTATGTCTCTTTTAATCCTAACGAAACTGGTGCTGCTGTGAGGGCGTTGCAATTGTTACAAGATTGCATTAGTGATATCAAAAGGTGGATGAATCAAAACAAATTAAAATTAAATAATGAAAAAACCCAATTTTTCATAGCGGGAACGAGACAAAGCTTTTTAAAGCTCCTGAAACTTAATTTTACAGTGGGTGATAGCCAAATTGAATCATCCTGTAACATACGTAACCTAGGAGTTTTCTTTGATTCTAATATATCCATGACCAAACAAATTAATAGTTTCATATCAGCTGGAAATTTCCAGGTCCATAACAACCGTCGCATTTGTCGTTATCTTGATCAGGATACACGACATCTCATTGTACGTGCGCTTGTCCTTTCTAGCTGTTTGTGTGTAATATGTCAAGAAAGGAAACATGTATGGGTAAACTAGGTGTTTAGGTACCCCATATGGAGTCAAGAATCTTGTTGTTTTTGGTGGAGGTCAAGGTCATTTGAGGTCACCAGGGATCAAACCTTGTGCAAACAAAATCTCAAGAAGACAAACTTTGAAGAAACACATATGAAGTCAAAGATCTACATTGATATTCGTGGAGCTGGGTCAATTAAAAGTTACTTGTGGTCACTGGGGGTCAAAATTTGAAAAACCTGGTGCACAAGATATCTTAAGAAGGGAAACTGTGATAAAACTCATACTTAGTATGTTGGTCCCTTAATGAAGTAGACCCTTATTTTTAATGGAGGTCAAATTTTTTTGGGGGTTTGTACGGGTCAAACATGTCTGTGTATTTTATTGAGGGTCGGGTAGTACTACTGTAGGTATGAATATGGCATGTTTCTGCCTTCAGTGTGATATTTTCTACTTGGCCCTGAAATTTTTAGGCTCTGACTAGACCAGGGTTGTCCAACCTTTCGCAGTGGTGAGCCACATGTAATGGTTATGATGGACGAGGGGCCGCATTCTATACTCGTTTTTTTTTTTTTCAATTTTCCCGACGTCCAAGGCAACAAAATGCAATCATTCCGCGTTGGGAACACTGATACTTTTTCGTTTTTGATTGCACAAATAAATAAATTTTAGCAAATATTGATGGTGTTGGGCAGAATATTCGGACACAGTGTTTTTTTTTTCATATTCCTCCTGAATCATTTTTAACCCGCGCCCCTGTGGACAACACTCCAATGTAGCTAAATGTAGCAGACATTTGAAATGAATTATTTCATTCAAAACAAAGCATGCCATAGCGGACGGTGAAGCCTGAAGTTGCCATCAATTAATCTGCTTATTGAATAATTTTGCAATATAGATTATTTCTGACGGGCCGTACCGTGACCCGCGGACCGTATTTTGGACAACCCTGGGCTAGATGGTGCCTCCTGGGTAACATTCCTGCCATAGTTTTCCAATATGTTTAGATAGCATCTGTCCAGTGACTGAAAGAAATGGAGCATCATGGTATTATTTAGAAAGCACTTGAATCATTGAAACCAAAATGCATTTTTGCATTGTGATTTTGGAAACTTATCATGTGCCCTTAAGTTATTGAAGTGCACAAGATGGAAAAATAAAGAGGCCTCAAATGGGCGCTATTCAAATGAGTAACATACAAAAAACTAGCTAGGTGCTTCATGACTTTAAGGATGGTCATTTCCCAATGCTGCTAAGTGACCACAAATTTGGTGCCAGCATTTCATTTCACAAGTGGGGGTGGCTGACAGACTCAAAAAAATTGATCAGTTTTGGGTGCTTTTAAAAGGCCTTTATTCAGTTTGAAATATCACAGTAGATTTTGTTTAGGCTGGGATGAAAAAACTGCTTTGCATAGTGTAAAATATTTCGGGGTTTTACCTCATGCCTGTCATGCTAAACAGCAGTTCCTTACTTTGAGTGCCCCCATCTTTATCTACTTATCAGTAGCACTAAATTTACTTTTTAACAGCAGCTGTATCTTAATTACTTGAGGTCTCTTGCTGTATCTTATCTATATTACCTTCATATTGGTTGCAGATGAGAGGGAAAACATGGCCTTCCATTTGCTTCCATTACTATTCCGAGGGAGATGCAAGAAAAGCTCAGGACTGTGCACGATTGGTGACTCTGTTGCTGCATTCATAGATTTGAAACCAGTGAGTACTTTTTATCATCTCAACATAATTGCAGGGAATGTTGTATTGTTGATACTAGGAAAAATAGACTACTTTGGCAAACAAAGAACTCTTAGCTTCAGAAAGCACCAGCTAGTTATTTAGCATGAGTTCTGTGAAGCCAATAGCTGGAAAAGAACCATTTCATAGCTGCAAAATATATAAAATGGATAGCAGCTGGCCAATTGCAGAAATGAAGAATGTATTTTAAATTGCCCCAAAGAAATGACTTCATAACTGTTCAAAATCACTTTTGTAGTGACTGAAACCAAAAATGAGAAGGCAAAGTGTTTGTGACAAGTTGAAGGCTACTGATTAATCTCCTTTCTGCACAGCAGCAGGGTGACAAATGTAAATGAGCTCATAAGAAGTTGATAAATTCCCTGGTATTACACAACTAAAGTCCACAAGAGATATGTTCCCTGCGATAGATACTTATTTCCCATGGAGATTACATTATGCTTTAAAATGCACAAAACTCTTTCATTTTTAAGTCCTTCTTTGTAGACTCGATTCACACAATCTTTATAGGCACTTGAAGGTATGTAAACTTGAAGCACCTCTATAGACCTTTCCAGATTAAGTATCTCACTGAGCTCAACTTGAGCTAACTTTTAGCTTAACTTCTGAGCTTAACTCAACATCCCTTGTACAAAGAATAATTCCTCTTCAAAACACACAACCAGCAAGCCCCTGATTCTGTGTTTCCTTTGACAACTAGAGCTCTAGAAGTCAGACCCAGAAGTTGGGAGACTTTCAAATGTACAATTCTTAAGAAAGAATATTCTGAAAATTTTGAAAATAGTTCACATCTTTCTAGTATGAGAACATTTCAGAAACTCGTGGAAGATCTAAAAGTTAAAGATAGAAGTTCTAGAATATCCTATACCCTTTCAAAGACTATGAGCAAATTTAAGATTTTTCTAAAAGATTATGGTTGCATAAGTTTGTGTTGAAATATAATTCTTGTCCTTTCTAGATCTTACACTACAATTTTCTTGATTCTTACAGTGAGCACAAGGTATTGTGTGTGTGTGTTTTAGAGCCTCAGACAATAAACACTTTATTTTAAATTATAGATGAAGAATTATTTACACTACTGAGTTATGGAAAGGGCTTGCAAAGACAACACATCAAGAAAGATAACTAAATAAGGGAATCTCATGTTTGTATTTAAGTAAGATATTCCACATTGACTTGAAAGAATTAAGTTGTATTTGGTGGAGAGGAAAGGGCATTTGAGGTTACTAGAAGTTAAACTGCATAGAACTTGTACAAAGCATAGTACAACACTTGGCTGTCCTGCATTAGGTAGAATTAAAGAACACAACCTTTTGCACTTTCTTTTGTAAGGAATGACAGAAGAGAAGTTCTTGTTCGACAAGGAACTGGAGTCATTGATTTGAAGGTAGACCAAAAAATGCTTGGTAGGGAAAAACCATTATCTTGAAATATGTGGTAAGGTAACACAGACTTCATAAAAAATACTTCTCAAACAAGAAGTATAAACGTGAAGGGTTTTCAAATTTTATTGGTAACATTGTCAAAACTTTGTGGGTAGGATCATTTACAAATGTTGTCTAAGTTTGTTTAAAGGTAGTGCACTGGGCTAAGCATTTCACTTAACTGCAGTACTTTAGTTTTCCCTTTTCTTTGTGAATTCTGTTTTGATTTCTTTTTTTTTTTTTTTTCATTTCATCTAGAATGTTACAAGTGTGGAGCAGTTCTGTTGTGACATATCCAAGAAGGATTGGCCACAGCCATTAAAACTCTGTCTTGGTAAAGCTGGCCTTATCAAGGATCACCAAGTGTTTGTTATTATTGAACGTCAGCCAATTTCTTTGCCATCACTGCTGAAGGCAGTTGATTATTGTTTTAAAGCACACTTTGTCATGGACATTGGATACCAGGTACAGTGTAAGGGCTCATGTGAGTTTCTTCAATCAGAGATTTACCAAACTGGAAATGTGCAAAGTCATGCCATAAGTGCATTCAGAGCATTTAGGTCTTCACACACCTAAAGATCATTTCAAGTGAATTGGCAGAAACGAACCAGAAGTTTTAAGGTTTACTCATGTTTAAAGCTGTTTCTGTTTGTTTGTTTGTTCTCGCATATTTATTAAGAAGACCTAATGAATTAAGTATTTTTGCATAAAAGAAGGTATAGAAGGATGCTAATTTTGTGAAGTAAACTCACCTCTAAGCAGTTATCCAAAGAGTTTGGGGGAGTGCAAGAAAGTTGATCCGTCTTTTTTTTTTTTGATGATGCTCTTCACAAAGTTGAAGCATGCCAAGGATGATTTAAAAGGGGATAATTGTCATAATTCTTGGAGCATGAATACTACCTATTGCAGTCCTGTAGACTTAATTAATAGAACAAGGCATGTTGACGAGTAAAAAGATAAAAACGGTCTACTCTCGTAAGGCATGGTGAGAGTTGAGCCGTGGTGCTGGAAGAGTCGAGCTATTTTTTCTTGTGGGAAACGTCCCATCTATGTTGAGGTTGAGTGTAGAAAAAACTTTTGGTCCAACAACCACATAAGATGGCCACACCATTTGTGCCCTACACTACATAGTTAAAATTTCATGCTAGGACACAGCTATATGCTGGTACCAAAAACCCTACTTTTTGAGTAGTCTCTGGCGAAAGCTGACTGAAATGAGAAGATGAGTGAATGCTTCAATTTTGAGGATTATTCAATATAATACACAATATAATATAGGAAACTACAGAAGAAGAATGGGGTGTTTTCAAAGTTAAACAAGAAACAGGAAATATTTTCTATTCTTGGAAATATTGGAAGAGCAATGAAAATACCAGAAGTTTGATATTATGAGAGTGCCCCCCTCCCCCTTGATTAAAGATATTAAAGGGATGTGCCATGCTATATATGTTGTCACAAGTGAAGTATTTAAAGCACTTTTCAACATCTAGAAAATCTTTAGGGGTTTTGTTTCCCATGAACAGCATTTATAATCTTTTGAGTATTTCTCAAAACGTTTGCAAATGTTGAGAAAGTAATAATGTTGTGGCAGTTACCTCCCCTTTTGGCACATGCACACTCTACTCAAAGATTTTGAGACACTATTTCGAGCAATAAAATAATCAATACAGCATGTGAACTACTTCATAAAGAGATACAAGTAACTTTGAGAATGAATGATTTTCCATTGAACAAAAGTATAAGAAATGGCTAATTGTCCTTAAAATGGCACAACTGGGTTCTTGTGAGAACATCTCTAGACTGTAAATGCCGCCACTCTTAGCTGTGAAGGTATCTCAAGTAATATATTGTGATTATTTAGTATAAGATAAAACATTATGGTACAACAACAAAAGTTTTGTCGATTTTTCATTCCTTGAAGTATTTGAGCTTCACTTTTTCTTATGCTTCTAAATAGGTGGTATGGCCTCTGAAATGAAAGAAGAGTAAATGGAAAATGCTTTTCTTGTCTGCGTGTTTGTTTTGACATGTTTATTAAGAAAGCCTATCATATTTCTATATTCTACAAAACAGTAGCAAAGGGAGGCTGATAATGTTGTTAAAAGAGTAAGCTATTCTGTTATAAATACAAGCAAAGAAATTTAGAAACCAGTTTTGTCATTTTTATGTGTTCTCTCGTGTCCTACAAAGTTATCAAATAGAAAGAATCTAGTCATTTTGAATCAGATAATGATCAGAAACCAGCAGAAGTGTAGAAAAGTCAGAGTAAGCAACTCGTGGGTAAAATAGTCCATAGCATTACATATTTATTGGGCACATTTCGATTAGCATTTTACCCATTTGTTGTGGAAATCCTTTTGTGATTGACCATCTGTTGGGTAATGATGAGGAATCTTTTTCGCCATCTATTGGGCAAAACAGAATTTTCTTTAACCATCTGTTGGGTAGAAATACCTTTGGGTAGAAATGTTGGGCAATTATTTTTGCCCATTTCATGGGGAAAACGTTTACCCAACTGGGTTGGGCACGCTTTTATCCAATAAAGTGGGAGGTGGCATACGAGCCCATCGGTTGGGTAAAATTTTGCCCAGGTTGGGCAAAATTTTACCCATCTTTTTTTAGAGTGTAGTTCCGGTGGAACGTGACTCGGCAGAATATGCACTGTTTTTAACAAATACTTAAAAATCTGGAGTTTATTTTGAAGAAAAAACAAGTTTTACTTTTGGAAGGACCATAAAAAGTTGGGGTGTTTTTATTGACGAATCTGTCCTAAAAAGGCCAAATTTCCCATGAATTCCCAAGATCAGCCATGAAAGCTACTGCCCTTGTGCTTGGTGCTCATCATAAGCAAGTTGACGGAGTAGGGAAAACAAGCCAGGGGGCCACAACTGGAAATAATGCCCTGACCGGCCCGATTGAAACAATTGGTTAGAAACTGCGGACCGTAAAATTACATCTGACCTAAACGTCTCAGAATCAGCAAGGATTCACTGAACATTTTTATTTTATGGTTTGCTGTTAAAGATCTGTTATTACTCTTTGTTTTAAAATTTAATGCTATACAAGAATTTTTACCTTTTAGACGTGTACGGTTTTTTTGTCATCTTCTTGTTCTAGAAACTTGTCTGACAACAACATATTGCAGATACAACCGGATGCTTTCCCACCTGATCTCCTGCTTTTGTAAGTGGAGCCATTACTCATTGTTCCAACTATTTCGTTTTAACGTATGTGTAGTTTAAACTTACGGACGAGGACTGTGAAAAGAAGTTCACGACCATCAACTCCATCCATAGAGTGTGATACCGTTCTAGATGTTTGGAACACCCCCATGTGTCAATTAAGCACACCACGACTTTTGTTGTTGTCACGTTACCTGCCCTCGAAAAAACTGGAAGCATGTGCCACCTTACGGAATAATTTTGTACCCAACAATTTGTCATGTATTGTACGCGTCCAACAGTTTTTACAGTGTGCGTCACTGTCTTGTAAAAGTTTCCGTATGTGACGAAATAACCATGTGACAATAGTTACACAGCTGTCTACAAGAAGCTCTTCTCTGGCAGCAACTGTGATTAAAGTGTACTTCAAGTAAGAAAAAAATTAAAAATACATGTTAAAAACCCTAGCAAATGGCTTCCAACAGTCCAACTCCCATTTTCATGGGATATTTTTGAGCTGAGATATAAATTGTTGAAATTTATTCACTCAATTTAAAATGGTACGTTGCGCAACAATTTGATATGTCATTGTTATACTACTTATTTTTAACAATCTTTGTATTTCCTTGTTTTTCTGAAAGTTACTGCCCCTTGTGCCAAGTTGTCATGGCATTCTTACTCATATGAGGTGATGTTATTAATTATGCGCTTTCTGTGCAACATGCTATGCAAGCAAACAGGAAGTGGTCAAGGCTCTGATAGCATTTTTAATTTTAAAGAGAAACAAAGCAGAACATTTGTGTTGTACGACAAGAAAGTCACCAATTTTTGAGCAATAGACCAATTTGTTTGTAGAGAATAAAAGCTAACATTTAATATCTTTGCTCAGGAATTTCCTGTGGTGCAGCGGTGGTGGGAACAGGACTGTACGAATTCACTATTTATGTTCTTTTTAGTTATATTTTTTGAACCTTTTTGACTTGACTTGAGGTGCACTTTAATACCGTTCTTTTAAACAACGGAACTTTTTAGTCACATTTTGGTAACACCGCCTTATTAATTCAAGGTCATGATATTGTTTTGACTTTTCTTCGTTAATGTAAAAACGCTAAGGCGGCTGGCAATCACGTTAATCTGAGTCAGGGTATAAATTTATCACGTTGAGTAAGAACCTCTCGTTTGGGGAGGGGGGTAAAATCTTAAGGTCAATACCTTTTATGTCTGGTACATTGATTTGGCATGACGAAAAGGAGAATTTTATGTAATTTAGTGGTGGTCCAAGATCATCTGTCATTACCAGACGGAGGTAAAACTGCGCAAACCCAGACATAAGTTGCTAAAAAGATATCTGAAAATATCAGAGATCGACACTTCTCATATTTGGTTAATACATTTTTCACATTAAAAGAACCCTTCTGCTTTTGTTGGAAGTAAATTGTCATTTGGAGTCACCAGAAGTGAAACTGCGGATGTCCCGTAAATGGCTCGTAAACACCATGACAGGAAGAGCTGTATTGTTGATGGAAGTAATGGACTGATGAAGGTTCATAAAAGTCACCAGAAGGTCAAACATTGTCCATCTAACGTCATTAGTGATAAAAAATAGTGCTTAATATAACAATGATATCCACTTATGAATCACGAGAGGTTAAAAAGTGAAATTTTGCAAGAATTTCGAAGACTGGCGGAAATCCCAACGCCATTTGGCTTGCTGTCTAAACTTGAAGCAAAAACTTACAAATGACTGAGAACAATACATTCAGTTAATTTCTTGTAGCAGGCACGAAAGGATATATGCGATGATGGCGGTGTTATATGCGTGTGTCACTTGGCATTATTGACCATTTGATATACCTGACACCAAGGTTGGCATAAGTCGATAACAGTTTCACCCATGAGGCAGTTTCAGGAAATATGCCGCGAGCATCATGTCAACCTCTCCATGAATTTCGAGGAACTCACAAATCTATTCATCACAGTGTGCAAAGGTGCCTTCCAGACTACTTCATCTCTATTTTTCAACAGTTTTACCCGCCAGAGGTTTGGATGACAGTACAATTTCGAATCACTTTCCAGTAATAAAGGAAATTATACAATAATTAATTCCATTTGCCCTTGGATAAAGAAAATCAAAAGATTAAAGAAGAATCATGGGCTAAAGAAGGGGTAGGTCTTTGGCAGTGTCTTGAAATTTGAAAAAGTTTTAGTGTCTTTGACATAAGCTGGAAGGTTAATTCAGAGCAGTGGCACTGATATGGGGAAGGGGCAAGAAGGAAAGGAGACATTTGTCCGTCAAGATGTTGTCTTCTACTTGCTCTTACGATAGGGCAGTGAGGATTTGGGGTAAACAAAATAAAGAAAATTAAATAAATAATAAACCACTCCAGAGACTCTTCCAGTGATATGCTAAAATTTCAGAGCTCTCGGCAGCTTCGCCCTCTAAATCCCCACCCCCAGGAACGGGTCTTTGGGCAATGGGTTTCGCGTCCCCCCCTAAAACTTTTTTGCCCAACACAATGTATTGAAAGTTGAAACTTATCTCCTCTGTTTGACTTAAGCTGGAAGTTTACACCAGAGCAGTAGCGGTGCTAAGGGGAAAAAGAAGGGGCATTTTCGCATCCGCGGGGTTTTGTCCTCCCCAACGCACCGTCAGAGCTGGCCAGAGCGACTCTATGTGCAGATGACCGTGCTTTTATAAAATAATATCATAAGAATTTTGGAAAAAGAAGTGAGTGTATAGAAAGCTGTGGTGCTCACATATTAACAGTAGCGTAGGAAGAAATATGAGAGTGTAGGGGCCGAATAATTTTAGACCATGCACATCTTCCTGCCCCATTGACCAAAAGTACGAACACTACTTACTGTATTAGGAACGTAATTTGGGGGCGCGGAGCGCCCCGAAAATTAGGGTCCTACCACATAGCCTATTTGTAAATATGAAACTTATATTGCAGAAAATAGTTTAGATTCAGGGTGTCCTGTAAAGAAGTTTGAATATTTGGGGGACTATGGAAGTTCCTGGGTTCCTATTAGCATAAATATAAGATAGCATATCGACTGAAGATCGTTGTTGTTACACAATGTTACCTGGGGAGTGCAGATTGACGGTTCTGACTGAGTAATGAGCGACCAGTTACTGCATTAAGGGTTGCAATTTAGGGGGGAAAATTTTGCCTTTATTAAAACCAACAATTACACATATAAAGCAAGGGTGGCGCCAGGATTTGCCCGACAGGGGGGGGGGGCAAGCTCCCCGACAGGGGGGCCAGCATTTCAAGGCCCGACAAAGGTGGTGACTTAGTCCCGGTGGAACGTGACTCGGCATAATATGATGCGCTCGCAGGGCACCGAAATTTTGGGCTCTCTTTTAAACAAATACTTAAAAATCTGGAGTTTATTTTGAAGAAAAAACAAGTTTTACATTTGGAAGAACCATAAAAAGTTGGGTGTTTATTGAAGAATCTATCCTTCATATGGGCAAAATCAAAAACGTTTTGTACGCGACAGCTGAAATTCTGTTGAGGTTTTGCATGTTACCGTTCTAAGTTTACGTAGTTAGGTCTCAGGACGAGACTAGAACTTTGCCCGAAAATTTTTTCCCTTTTTTAACGAAGATTTGACGATGCGGAGCCCATTATATTGCAGATATTTGGGGATTTAATTTAAGAAAATTTGTTTTTCGCAAGGTTAAAAGGAAAATTTTGGGTTCTTTATTTAGTGATATGCATTTCAAGAGCAAAATTAGGTAGAATGTCGGGGTGATTTAAAAAGTTGGTTTTCAGTGCTGTACCTAGTATCCATCGATATAGGAAAATTTTGTCACTTTGAACAAACTGAAGCTCATATTGGGGTATATTGTAATTTTATGACAGACCCTCTTATAAGAAAGATTAAGTAAGGGGTGATCTGTAGTTTTGTTGGCGTTACTGAATATCATAATGCAGATTAAGACCCTCGGACCATATTCGAAGGAATTTCCTGGGCTGATACGGTAATAAGAAGCAAAGTGGTCAATAAATTGAGCTTTATTTCACAATTAAAATTTCACTTTATAATACTGTCCCAAAACGAAGAATAATATGCCAGCATGCATTGTTTCGGTAAGTAATCTCTTCGGCCAAAATATCTAAGCGGAGCGCAACCACCAGTTGGCGCAGAACGTACAGAAAATTGCTAAAAATTCTAGTCCCTCACACTGTCAAACAGCCGGAGATGGCATTTCCCTTACTAGAAATGAAGCCATCGTTATTTTGAGCTTTCCTTAAAAATGAAAGTTTAAATTCAACAGAAAAAGGTCCAACTTGCTATAAGTGGATCGGAAAATTCCCAGATAAAAGGTACTGTTACAATAAGATGTAATGGTCTTGTCCCTTTTTTGTGCGTTTTTTTTTTTTTTTTTTTTTGGGGGGGGGGGGGGGCTGTGCAACGGAATTGAAATCATACTAATGTGTTTGACTCTACTAGGAATCTTCGTTTTATTCAATTGCAAGATCCAAGTTGAAATTTTCTACGTGACTACCCTAACCCCAGACAAATGATTTTACTTCCGACGGATTAGAAACGTTACAAGGTGGTTTTAAATGAATTTTCAATCAGGCTTATGGGGAGACATCCTCACGCTACTGTTTATCATTATGTGTAGCTTAAAACATCCTGGCCGATTCTCATTACCGTTGCTAGAATTCGGCTGTCGGGGCAGGCCAGATGGCAGATCATTGGGCACTGCATGCACCTGAACAACCTCTCGTCTGTTTTTTTGTCAGGAAAATTCTGAATTGTGAGTTTCCTTGAAGAATATTTTCTTCTAGTGAGCAAAACCAAGAAAACCGTCCAGATTACTGAAGTTTATAAGACTCGCATCTTATATCAGTTTAAGGTGGGCATTCAGATGAAGGTTCCCCGACAAAATTGGGTTTTCTCAACAAGAGGGGAAAGGGCAGCCTTCCCCGACGGGGGCATTACCTTGAGGATTGAAGATAGGATGAGGGATAACAGAGCTTGTAAGAAGTGATTAAAACAGATTCAGATAAGCATTGAAATACCGTTACAAAAGATTTAAATAGTTCAAAAGAAAAAAAGTTTATGATTACCCTTCCAGCAACTTCAGTCCTTTACCTTCAGTTTAGTCCTCCCCGAAGAAAATTGCCGTAAGTTCCACGACGGGAAGGAGATAGGACAAGGTACATGAAATAAGGTGTAACCGAGCAAAGAAGATGTGATTGAAAATCGATTCTAATGTGTATTAAAATAGCATTTTAAGGCAAAAAAAGTTTACCCATCCAGAAATTTCAGTTCTTGTAGGCTTTTTTTCTTTTTCTTTTTTTTATTATTTTTTTTATTTTTTTAGGCCTCCAAGACGAAATGGCCGACCTTCTTCGACGGGGGGGCAGTGGTCCTCGACGGGGAGGCCATGGCGCCAACCCTGATGTAAAGCGTTCATTCAGGAGAATTCAGAATTTTATGACGGAGAAGTTGGAAAAAACCGCACTGTATTCGACTGGTGATTGAAATGGCCAATTCCCAAATTTTTCACTTTTTGCGAGAGAGGGAGCAACCCCCTTCCTCTTGAAGGAATCGCCCCCTACCGAAGAGGTGTCTACGATTTAAGCCCGATACACACCACCACGACTACCGAAGACTCTCCGTCGTAGAAATTTGCATAAATCGCAGACACTTTTTTGGGAAGTCGTGTCCATGTGACTCGGAATTAAAACGCACTGATTGCATCCAACTACGATTGAACATGTTCAACCGGACCGACGGCTTACCGTTACCACACGACGGAACTTAAATAATGAAACTGGCCACACCGTCAGGACTGCAGGTGACGGGATGTATTGTCGCTTGGTGTCTTTAATTGTCGCAGCAGCGTGTACCGGGCTTTGTGCAAATTGGCCACGACGGAGAGTCTTCGGTAGTCGTGGTGGTGTGTACCGGGCTTAAGGCCTACGAACTGACACTCTCCGATGACATTTCAAAAGTTTCCCAGACCTGGTTTTCTTTTTTGGACAAAATATTTCAAAATCAAGAGCTCTCATTGAAGAAATTTGGAATTCTTTTAAAGCAAGTTTACAAAAATAGCAATATAGTTGCCGGTGTCCCTTGATATTGTGGTTTGGCATATGTTAAATATCCGATTTTGTCAATGCCAGAGCACGAAAAAGTTTACTTTTTTATGAGCGAGAACTAAAGCATTTCACATCGCTGGTTGCGGCGCGCGAAGAGCGCCGGAAATTTCGCCTTTTATGGAAATTGGAAAAATTGAAAAAAGGGACCCACGAATTCCTACGCCTACGCATCATAACCCCATACTTGTGAAACTTGGACAACCTATGCTCTTCATGCCCAAAGCCTAACAACTCATATGGTTTGTCTAAGAAACATCCTTAACAACCGGTACATTTTAGAAAACGTCTTGACACTTATATGGGTGAACGTGCTGGGCTGTAATCCATAAGTGCCTAGACTTGGCCAAGTCTCTCGTGAGTGTTTCGCGGGGAGTTGACAACTTTCTCTTCAAAATCTCCCTACTGCAGCATAGTACAGAATATCGTATTTTCCTTTTATCTAATACGCCCTCTATCAGTCAATTAATTCTATCGTTTCTCAACGAGAGACTTGGGACAATTGGTTTCTATGACGTCATACTAATAAGGCTATTTATTATTCATCTTTAAACTGTGTCAGCACTACCAACCAATCAGCATTCCCAAACATAAACTTTAGTATCGCCCAATTGAAGGTTTGTGTAGAAACGTGAGTGAATAATATTAAAGACCCTGATCATACCAATAATAATTAAATATTTAAATATATCTCAAATTATCCTTTCTTAAATATTTAAGCGTATAAGTAGTAATTAAATTGATATCTCTCGTGGTAAAACGAAAATACGATCGCTCTTTATAACCTTGAAAAGTAGTATCGCCTTCCATTGAGGCGTAACAGAAAACGTAATGTTTTTGAGCCCGTACCATAGTGGAATACTTCTAAATGGGAAATTCGCATGATGTAAAATAAGTGATACAATGTATGTGACAATTCGATCTATCCTGCGGGCACGAAATCGGAGTTTACAGCGACGTAACACATTGATTTAGTACTTGAAGCAATTATGCGAATTGATTACAAACACTTATCATTGAACTGTTATTGTCAGATTGTAGCCCACAAAAAATGAACAGTATTGCCACGAACGAAACCGTCTGAATCCAAAAAGTACTCAACTGAGATTACGAGATTACAGACAGATAAGTCAAATGGGTAGGAGAAGAATATGCCGTTATTTGATGGATGAAGGACAATTTTGCTTTCAAACCTAAGGGGATATGTCTTATCTCTTTACTTCCCCGTCAATGGTCCCCTATCCTTGATACTACTGTAGTAGCAGTCAGGCGCATAGCCAGGATT
Organism: Holothuria scabra; assembly: GCA_037179385.1. Lineage (NCBI taxonomy): Eukaryota > Metazoa > Echinodermata > Holothuroidea > Aspidochirotida > Holothuriidae > Holothuria > Holothuria scabra. The sequence goes on from CM074189.1 coordinate 22,746,964, forward strand.
GTGATTGGGGAGGGGGTGGTGTTATGGGACACTAAATGAGGAACGAATAGGGAGAAAAACCGCTATTTTAGGTGTTTTTTGCATTGCAAGGTTCTGACCCCCCCCCCCCGGGGCTATGCCATGCACTGGCAGCGGTGGTGCCAGACTGTCAAAACTGGATGGGGTGGGACAAATAAAGGGCACAGGATGTTGGGGCAAAAATTTTGGACGCAGCTCCAAACAGAATACAGATCCCAAAGCATTCATTCCCATTCAGGCTGGAGGTAGGCATGTTCAGGGGGCGAAAACCCAAAAGCTTGCAAGGATATTTCTCAGCATGAAAAACTAGATCTGGAGAGGTAAATTATTTATTTTTTTCTGTGTACTCAATTCTTAACTGACCTAAGTTGGGGACGGACACAGGCCAAAATCTTGGAAAGGGGAATTAATAATGCATGCCTGGGTTGGCTCCTCTGCAGCTGCACCAATGGGTGTTAACTCTTTTCATGTGGGCCAATTTCACCTGGGATTAATAAGTGGCCTTTATATGATAGTCCACTTCACTGAAAAGAGAGAGCTCTGGGGCAAACAGCTGATACCTGGGGAGAATATGGGTCAGCTGCCCAATTAATGTCACTACCTGTGAGCTACCCACATGGTGGCCTTGTTAATCTAATATAGTTTTGTTACCTGTAATATGCATTGGTTCCCATTGGCGCATTGTTCCCCTCATATTTGTAAGTGCATGCCCAATAACCATATCTCTAACCCAATTCCCTATAATCCCAATGAGTTGATTGGTTGGGGAGCAGTGAGTGAGATATGGGACTTTTGAGACAGGGGACCAAAACGAGATGGAATATATGAAAGTGGGATTTATGAGACATGGGAACAATATACCCTATGTGATAAGGTAGAAATAGCCAGCCATCTTGTAGAGTATTGACCACAGTGATTCTTTCATACAGCCAGCAGCACTAACTAGGTATGACACTTAATTCAATATTAACATGTGTTTAATTTGAATCTGATAATTTTTATTCCTCCTTTTGCTGATTGCTGCCAGTCTCAAACAATGATAAGTAGCATAAGACAAGACATGCATAGCCTACTGAAACACTGATCCAAGCTCAGAGAGAAGGAAAGAGATTAACATGGGTATTTTTCAAATCTCTCAGATTATGTATCATGTGGGAGGCACGGCTCGATTTTCTTGGTTGTGCGATTGTCCGGGAAAACTAAAGTTTCATAGGGGCAACCAAAAGGTGGAAGAATTATATTCCAGCAGCTTGCTTTTATCTGAATGAAAAAGTATGTTGTACATGCTGACTGATCAACTCCTTGCAAAATTTTCCATCATAGTTTCACAATTCAAGTGCCTTTGTCTTGCAAAAATTTTATCATTTCATTCTTCCAGACCAATTATACATAAACGCAATTACTGTTTTGTGCTGTAATTGGTCAAAAAATGTTTTGGACAGCCAAATTTTCTTTAGGCCAACTAAAAATATGGAATTGGTTGCCCAAGGACAACCACAAATTTTTCTAAAAATCGAGGCCTGAAGTAGGCCTTTACCTTCCCAGGACCATGAAGGACAAAAATATCTTGTCTCAGAGAAGAAATTCATAATTTTAAATCCCAACTGTAACCTTACATCACTTAAATTAAACACTCTATCTGCTTGGCCTGTCTGGTTGCAGTTTTTTGGAGACCTAGGTCTCTACCCACTCCCCCCCCCCTCACCTCACCCCTTAAAAACTAAGTTGTCCCTGAAACCATTTGCATAAGCCTGCCACTTGTAAGGCTTTGGCTGAGTTTAAACTGTCTCAAGAGGTTATGGAATGTAGAACTAGACTGTAGTAATGCAAGTTCTACAGGTACTTACCTGCAATGATTTGTAACAAGGCTGCATGTGTTATGCATTACAGTAGTTGTAATCCTCCAATTAACTTACCTGTGATGATGGGATTATTGCTAGCCCGAAGTGATCCCAGATGCATGTCAGAATGATGCTCAGTTACAGATGGTAATGTATAAAGCAACACTTGCCAGATTCTTTTCCATCACCCTACCCACAAACACACAAAAAATCCAAGTACACAAAAATATTGCAGAAGGTCATGCTGTGTATACATCATACAAGGGTGCTGAGAAAATATCCCATAATTTGCACTTAGCTCCCCCTATAAAACTAGAAACATTTCTCAATTTCTCAATCTCAGGAAGTTGTATATAACTATACTATACTATACTATACTATACTATACTATACTATACTATACTATACTATACTATACTATACTATACTATACTATACTATACTATACTATACTATACTATACTATACTATACTATACTATACTATACTATACTATACTATACTATACTATACTATACTATACTATACTATACTATACTATACTATACTATACTATACTATACTATACTATACTATACTATACTATACTATACTATACTATACTATACTATACTATACTATACTATACTATACTATACTATACTATACTATACTATACTATACTATACTATACTATACTATACTATACTATACTATACTATACTATACTATACTATACTATACTATACTATACTATACTATACTATACTATACTATACTATACTATACTATACTATACTATACTATACTATACTATACTATACTATACTATACTATACTATACTATACTATACTATACTATACTATACTATACTATACTATACTATACTATACTATACTGTAAATATTCCGTTTTATTGAATAGGTGATGAGGGTGCTCCTTATTTTGAATATTTCTGAATATAAATGAACTTTTTGTGAGATATTTCGGAAGAAATATCTTTCAGGTTAAAATTTTGTAAAATTGTTGATAAAATGCTCGTAGCTCAATAAAGTTTTAAGAAAAAATTTGAGACGTATCTTTGTTTCCTTTTGGTTTTTTCTATCTAAATCTGAGCAATCACCGGCGTACTCTTCATAAAATTTTTACGTATAATAGAACATAAATGGCCATTTCGCCGAAGTTGTATTTTTTATTGAAATAATTCAAAATTATTCAAACGTTTTGAAATTTCGGAAATTTTTTTTTAAGATTTACAGATTGCAATTTTTTGAAAATCGTTGCAAACATGTTATCGTTAAATCTCATCTAATTAACGAATATACTCAAGAAGATTACATCTAACTGAAGCTTTTTTTTCAAATGGTTCACTACCTCATTAGAACAATCATGTACTACCAGAGAAACAGCATGGGTATTCTGGCGAACAAATGTCTTCCTCAAATGACAAGATTACCTTACCATCGATTCCAACTAATCAAAGCCTCCGATTTCCTGTACAAAATTTGTCTGTATGACAATTGTATCTGTATGACCTATGTAATATTTCTGTGTTATGAAGCCACTTGGTATCGGGTGATATTGTTGGCTGTACCAGGTTGTGGCTCGTGTCCATTATAACAATCTAGAAATAAAATTTCAGAACAGTTTCGGTTTTTTATCGCTCTTGATTTAGATATGATCACTTAAAAAAATGGGCACGTTTTGACCGATTTCTTATTGCCCCTTTTAAGGGGCAATAAGCGTGCTTAAATCGTTCAAAAAGTAGACAACTTAATGTCAATTTTAAATACTTTTAAATAAAATCCAAAATTTCGTGAAACACAAGAGAAGCTTACAACAACAATTAGTCCTTCATATAGTCTTCATATAGACTTCTAAAATTGATCGAAATGCTAGAATATTCTGAAAATGGTACAACATCCACTTTATCATCCGGTTCTTTTTGATGTGATCCTTCTTTAAGGGAAAAGGTTGAAAATGAAAATTTTGAAAGATTACTTCGTTTCTACTTACTTGCCTGTTCACTCTTCACCAACTGATGCTTGCTCACTGCTTAGTTTGTCCCCCTCCCCACCAATCCAAAATGTTTGTGTACGGTCTTGAAGAAGAGCTGTTTATGATAACGTGGAAATTTCCTGTCTCATTATTAGATACAAGATATTCAAGAACTTACACTCAGTGGTGCTGGGTGATCCGCTCAGCCTCGGACTTTCTCTTCTTTTCCCCCTTTTTTACTTTTTTTTTATTTTTATTTATTTATTATTTTTTTTTTTTGACTTTTAAATAAGAGGGAAAAAATAAAACACAAAGAGGAAAAGGAATGAAAGGCAATTAGACAATTAAATGGCAGAAATGAGAAGGATATTATGTTTAGGAAAAAAAAAACAACAAAAGGGGCAATAAGGGGAGTTTGTTCTGTTAATTTGCAACACAGTAGTGCGTTAAGTAGTTGTGAGTAAACATGTCCTCTAAAAAAAAAAAAAAATTAAATTGACGCACACTGTTTGATAAAGTGAAAAGTATAAATCTATTCCATTGAGCCTTGTTACTCACATGATAATACCTTGTTGAAAGATGACTGACGATTTGTCACTAGGATGACGGTAGAACATCATTACAACAGATTTTTCCACATTTTCATTTCAGACGTCTAATAATGCAGGATAATTCTCTGCAAAAGTCACGACATTTTAGCCAAGTGCTGCATGTTGATGTCGGGTTCACATGTCAGTTCTCTCCGACGTTCTCCTTTTAGCTATGCGTTAAAATCTTCGCTACCATTGTATGTGAGTAGAGCATCCGCCTATGAGAAAAGTTATGCAGGAACTTAAAGGATTGGTCAAGTGGAAAGGGATTCCAGAAATTTCTGATCGTCTAGTCTATGGTAGCCCTCAGTGTCCATAAGAATAAACTTAATTCAAGTGATGACAATTTCTTGCAGTGAATTTCCACTCTTTTGGAGTGAATTTTATAACTTTCCCTCTTCTTACGGTTATGATTTCAGTCTTTCTATTTTAAGAGTGTTTGTAATAATCTGTCATGCCATGCGTATAACCCAGAACATTCCTATTTCTTTTTTAAATGCAGTAATTTATGTTTCTTGTCACTTGGAAGGCAGTGAAGACGTTCAAAATGTGTGTAATGTTTAAGTGTTGTCTGTACATTCTGGTAAGAATTAGTTTCGAAAGAGGGTGCTTTATTCCCAGGAAAAGAGTAAAGTTCCTCTGGCAACTAGTAAAACACTCGATTGCCTTTGAGATTTTAAACATGTGAAATTTGCTTATGGACCTTGGTGGATATCCCGTGTCACTTTTCATTATGATGATTGAGTAAAAGTATCATACTCGGAATGATATGCTATAGATTTGTTAATTCATAGGCTACAAAACTGACCAGCACACACTGGAGTAGCCAGAATTTTTTTATTGGAGTGGCCAACTGACAGACCTGATTGCCAGTCTTGGGTGAGGGTTTTGGAGAATGAACATTGTCCCTTCTTTATAAGCTTTAACTGTTAAAAGCAAAGACGTAGGAGCCTATATCGATTAAGGATTTCTGAGAAAATGTGACCAAGACGAGATTTTTCGTGTGATTCGCGCGAAAATTTTTGAAAGCCTGGTAGGGTGAATCATTTAATAAAGAAGTGTTTATTAAATAAGGGTTGTTGCAATACATACTTCGTCATGTCATCCACATTGGATACATTTTCGGGAAATGCGACAAAGACCAACATATGCACAGCGATTTGTGTTGCGAGGGGAGTTGTGTGAAGGGTCAGATATCGTATATACAGGAAGCTATAAATCATTGATCCCTTGTATATGCCAACACTGCTCCTCTTTTGTGATTTTTTTTTTTTTTTTTGTTGTTTTAATTTTAGCTTCTGATGCGTAATGGTGCCATCTTTGGGAAAGAAAAGAAAAACTGAAATGTATTACTTGAATACAGTCAAGAGATGTTGGTAGAACCCGCAGGGAATATTCAAGAAGCACGCTGAAATGTTGCAATCCATATCATTTATGTAACAAAACTTGCAATAACAGTGTGCATTGAAACACCATATCCATCTGCAAATCACCAGATGAGTCTCCTACCTGATGATTCGTACAAAGCTTGCAACTGCTGTGCTTCTCCGAAAGTTCTTCCAAGAAAATAGTGATAAATGAACATCATTGAGATAAAACGTGAAGTACGCGGAGGGGCCAGATTGAACTGTTGTTGAACCCATTATACTGTTGAACAATTTGAATGCGAATTGGACGGTGTTAATTAAAGAATGAAACAATATAAACAAAGATTTAAGTGTTCGCAATAATAAAGTTAAATGTATGGTAATGATTCAGAATTTTTTTATTTTATTTTTTAAAACGAAACGATTAATATACAAAATTCGTTCGAACGACATGGCACTTTCAACCCCGGAAAATGAGGATTGAGACGTTTCTCTACACTCTGAAAAATGATTACCCAACCTAGACAAAAAATTGCCCTTTTTTCTCAAATGATGGGTACACTAAAACTTGTCCAACACCTTTCACCAACACTTGGATTTTGCCAATGCCTTAACTTATCCAGCAAATACGGGTAGATTGTTAACCAATTTTTTGGAAAATAACTTTCCCATTGAGCATTTTGGATTTTGCCCAACGCTTTTTACCCAACTGTTTTTAGAGTGTACATTTCCGAGAAGTATCTTGCCTGAATTTTTCGTGTAAATGTATTTCGGTAAGACACAAAGAGCATGAGTTAAAAAGTGTGAATCTGGACGACTTTTGACAGGTGCGTCGAATGTTGTATTTGAAATCATTTATTTCGAACACAAAATTTTTATGCAGACTGCACAGAGGAATCTTCAGTTCCTTATGAGTACGTTTGGCAATTTCAGTGGGCGTCTACTTCCCGGTTGTCCGATAAAGCTGTCAAATTTTATTGAACATGAATAACAAACGAAGCGGAATGCAGACAAGTTCCCGTTGTTTGCATTCTTAAATGCTATGATCCTACATTAACTCCACCATTAGGATAATTATGCACACTAAAGCAAAAAGCCAAATTAAATAGAATGTTGGGGTGATTAACAGAAGTTTTTTTCTTTGTATTGTACAAGATGTCAACTGAACCCAAATTGGAAGATGTTGCAATAGTCCTTTTCCATTTGTAACAAATATTACATTTTCTCTTACACAGCAAAAGTTGTAATTTGACTCTTTAATGACAGATTTGGGGTTTTATTAAAGAATATGACCTTATGAGAAAACCCAAGTAGGTCGCAATGGCGACTTAGTTTTTGTGGTTACAGCAAATCATCTTGTAGGATTTAAGGTCCTAAGACAACATTGGAAAGTTTGCAAATTTATAGTGAATATATTTACATTGGCGTACGGGAACATTTCAGTTTGGGGACGTAAGATTTTTGTCCGGAATGTGTAATTCTGTCCAAAGACTCTCTAAGCGTAGAGCCATCACAGCAGGGGTGGCGCCAGGATTTGCCCGACAGGGGGGACAAGCTCCCCGACAGGGGGCCAGAATATCAAGGCCCCGGCAAAGACGATGTTATGTCCCGGTGAAACGTGACTTGACATAATTTGAGGCATGCGGAGCGCGCCGAAATTTTGGGTTTTCTTTTTAACAAATACTTAAAAATCTGGACTTTATTTGAAGTAAAAATCAAAACTTTTGAAAGAAATTTGGTGGTACTATAAAAACGTTTGGGTGGTTATTGAAGAATCTGAGTGTCCTTTATAAGGGAAAAATCAAAAACGTTATATGGACAAAAGCTAAAATTCTTATGGGGTTACGCATTGAATGGTACAAGGCATACGAACTAAGGCTTCGAGACGACACTAGAAGTGTGCCCCGATAATTTTTTCCGCTTTTTGAACGAGTCTTTGAAAATTAAGAGCTTATTATAATGGAGAAACTTTGGACTTTCATAAAAGAATTTTTTGGTAAGGTTATCATGAAAAATTTGGTTTCTTTTATTAAGTGATATGCCTTGAAGTAGCAAAATTAGGGTGTGTGCCGGGTGATTAACACAGTTGGCTTTGGTTATTTATTGTACGGAGTATCCATCGAAATTTGAAAATTTTGTCATTTTTCACAATCTAAAGCTAATATTGGAGAAAAAATGTAATTTAATGACAGTTTTGGGGTTTTATGGAGGAATCTGACGCTCTCACGAGGAAAATCAAGCGTGTGTGTGTGTGTGGGGGGGGGGGGGGGGGATCTGTAGTTTTTTTAAGATTGCTGATTATCATCATGCAGACTTAGGCCCTTGGACCATATTGGGGCATTCTCCTGAGGAAAAAATTTGGCTTCGCATGTATTTGAAGTTTTATATTTTATTTATTGCCAAGGCGTACGGAAGCGTTTCAGTTTGGGAGGGGCAGAATTCTTTTTTGTCCGAAGAAATGTCATCCTGCTCAAGAGATTATGTAAGTCGAGAGCACCGAATTTTTTTTTTAAAATTGAGAACCCCGGACAGCAGAAAATGGTATATCCTGGGCTCGTAACTAGAATTAAAGAAGCCCAGTTTTTCAGATTTCTTTCGCAATAAAATTATTTTCACTTCAGAATACTGCCCCAAAACGAAGAACAATATACAAACACGCACTGTTCTGTTCAGTCATCTGTTCGACTAAAACACTATCTATGCGGAGCGCCACCATCAGTTGGCGCGGAGCGTACAGAAAATTGTTAAAAAATCGGGCCCTTAGATAGCCGGAATGGCATTTCCCAGACTTGTAACTAGAAACGAAGCAGTCGTTGTTTTGAGCTTTCCTTCAAAATGAAAGTTTAACTTCATTAGAGAAAAATTCCCAACTTGCTAATGATCAGAAAAGTGCCATATAAAAGGTACTGCTACAATTAGATGTAATAGTCTTGTCTCTTTTCGGGGGGGGGGGGGAGGAACTATGCAACGACATTGAAAACATACTATGATATTTTGACTGTATTAAGAATCCTTGTTGAATTCAATTGCAAGGTCAACTAATTTTTAACGTGACTGCTCGAACTCCAGACTACAAATGGTTTTGCACCCAACGTATATGAGAACATGTCACGTTACAAGGTGCCTTCAAATAAATTCTCAGTCAGACTTATCGGGAGATTTTCTCACACCACTGTTTTTCATTATGTGTAGCTGAAAATGACATGGCCGATATTCATTACCTTTGAAAGAATTTGGCTGTCCGGGCAGGCCAGATGGCAGACCATTGGGTAGTGCACGCACATGAACAACCTCTTGTCCGTTTTTGTAAGGGGATTTCGGAATTGCGAGTTTCCTTGAAGGATATGATCTTCTCAAGATCAAGAAGGTCGTCCGAATGACTACAGACCCACATCCGGTATCGTGGGTCTGTAGATGAAGGCTCCCCGACGAAATTGGATTTTCTCAACCACAGGGGGTGGGTAGCCCGTCCCCAACGAAGGCATGACCTTCCGTGCACGAATTGAAGATGGGATGAGAAAAAGAAGAGCTAGTAAGAAGTCATAAAAACCGATTCAGATATGCATTAAAATAACGTTACAAAAGAAAAAAAAAGTTCAAAGAAAAAAAAAAACAAAAAACAAAATCATGGGCATCCTTCTAGTAAATTCAGTCTTTTACGTTTTTCATATTTAGGCCTCCCCCCAAAATGCCATCCTTCCACGACGGGGGAAGACATAAGACAAAGTACAAAGAATAAGGTTTAGCCGAGTTAAGAAGTGATTTAAAATCGATTCGTATTAAAATAGCATTACAAAAAAAACATGTTCTAGATCGCCCATCCATTATCTTCGGTCATTGTGGGGTCCATTATTATTAAAATAATGCTCAGTTACAGATGGTATACAGTGGTTGTACAGTGTCTCGCCACTTCTCACTGATGTACAGAAATTGCCAGATTCTTTTCCATCACCCCCCCCCCCCTCCCACAAACACACAAAGGCAGGTATTGGGTTTTAGATTTTCCAGGTGTGCTGGAAATTGCACTCCTCAGGAAAGTAAGGAGTGTGGCAGGTGTGCTGATTTAAACTTAAAGAGATCTCTGTGAGCTCCCATCTTCATTTAGGTGTGCAAAGTCATCCTAACAGTGATTTCAGGTGAGTGATGGTGTGTGATCGCACTCGCACACCTCATATACATTTATACAAGAGTGCTGACAAAATACCCTTATATACTTTCTCCGCCAACCCTCCAAAAAATGTTCCTTATACTAGTGAGTTGCTATCGAACAACATATATATTTTTTAACACTGAATGTCTCCACAAGCTCAATAAAACTGGAAATATTTAATGTCAATTTAAGTTCAATGTAAATATATTACATCACACTCTTTAAGTAGTAAAGAAATTTTACTCATTGCTCCCGTAAAAAGCAGCTTGCTTTAAGCAAAATAAAAAATGTAATATATATTATATTTACTACATTAAACTGATTGTTGAAAGCACTGTCTTCTGTGGACAGCTAGCTAGTCCTTGTTTTTCCACAACAGCAGTTCAAGAATATTTTCCCAGTTCATCAATTTCATCCTTTTCTTTCAATTGAAATTTAATTGGTAGGTCCTTGCTTAAAATGTAACTCCATTTGTACCATATTGCTTTATTGAAGGACAAAAGCAATTACCAATCACCACAGTTCAATGGCGTAGCTAAGATATTTTCCAGAAGGGGCAAAGGTATGAAATTTCCCCAAATTTTTTCCCTGTAAATGTGTACATATTACATATAAAATATGAAAATTACAAGAATAACATTACCATTTCATCATGTAATATTACTTGTATTTTAATCTTAATGTGTAACAAAGAGCAACTGAAAAAACAACCCCTGGGCCATATATTTATTTTTGTCAACAATATCTGTTTTATTTCTATGTACCAACGAAGTGATGTACGCAGGTTTTCCTTGAAGGGGGAGGGGTGCAGTATGTTGAGTGAGCGCCAGTCTGTGGAGAGTTTAAAAATTTTGGGGCGTGCTTAGGGAGCCTAGATGAAAAATGGTGCAAGATTTTCGACTTTGACAGGAACTGTGATAAAAGTTGAATTGTGGTGGTTCATGTGGATAAAACTGAAACATTTGTGTCTTTACATGCTGCATTTATATGTCATTGAAGCTACCTTACGAACTTGTCATTAAATTTGAATACATTTAGGAGTCAAAATAAAAGTGAATCGATGGATATAGGCGAAGGCGAACATTTTAATTTGCGGTTTCACTTGGCCACAAAACGTTATTCTGTTGTGAAGATTATCTAAGCGGAGATGCTCATATGGTCGGAAACAGCATTTTCCAGACTTATACGAAGAATGTAACGATTCGCTTTCTTCTTTTGTGGTTTGAAATAGAATGCTCATTTCAAAATATGTTCGCAAACTGCAAAGTGATCAGAGAGTTAAGGGATACTTTGACCCTCAAAATCAAATTTTGCCCAAAAGACTGAGCGAAGCGCCACCATTAGTTGGCGCGGAGGGTAGGGAAAATTTCGAAAAAGTCAGATGGCCAAAAATTGCGTATTCATGCTTGTAAAGAGAATTTACACATACAGTTTTAATTTTAAACTTTTGTTTGCAATACGAAAAAAATCAAGAACATGCTAAGTGATCTAGATATTATCACATAAAATGTACTATCACTATGAGGCCTGTATGATTTGGTCCTAAATCTTTTCGGAGAAACTATACAATGAATTGGAAATATGCTAAAGCCTCTCTATTGTGACTCTTGATTTGATGATATTGTGTGAGACTGATTGAACTCCCATCTGTTAATGATTTCACCCCTTACATCTCTGCGTGATAAATAAAACACTATTTCTCACTGCACCTGGACACCCTCCGCTCCATGTCCGGTCTTGTACGTCCATGCCGGCCAAGGAAGGAGTCTGTAGGTTGGCCCCTCCCTTTTCAAAATTCTTAAAAAGGAAGGTGTTCCTATGCAATTGGTGCCACCAGTTGGATAAACAGGCTACCTTTTGAGTACAAATTGGAATTTGACAGAGTTTGCCTATCTGTAGAAATTTAAAAAAATTTTCATCACTGAAGGGCCTTGCAGAGACAATCTTTCCCTTTTGAAAATTTTTGAAAAACTGGGTGTCCTTACATGCAATCTGGTGCCACATATGCTATCTTTCAAGGTAAATTTTGTGTTACTTAAGTATAGCTACGTATTTTAAGAACATTAAAAAATGGCATCCATGAAGAGGGGGTGGGGGCGCATGGCCCAATACCCCCCCCCCTTATACGCCACTGATGGGACTGAGGCCTAATAGTGTTTCGATTACACAGGATATCCTGTTAGCACAGCAGTCTGTTGAGTGTAGAAGGCAACAATCATGGAGTAAGTTCTAGCCTAGGACAAGATATCCATGGACCCGTTTATTGATGTACCCTAAGTGAGCAGAAAGGTATTTCCCGAAATAGTCTGTAAGCGTCCAAGGATTAGGTTATGTAACAAAATCTAAGTATGCCTATGGGTCCCGTTCATTATTATTCAAGACAAATGTTATGTTCATCGTAAGCCATGGATTTTTTCAGCCATATCCATGGTTATGAACACAGAGTAAAAACGGTATAGTTTAAACCCCTCCCGCTAATAGCTTGTAAGACAATGTAACCTCGGGGGTCTACGTTAGTGAACTGTCGGTTTTCACATCCTTTCACTTAATTTCCAAAGTGTACAACGCAGAAACTGTGTAAAAGGTGATCATTTTCCTTAGTTCGGGTTTACAGCTTTTCACTGTAATGATGATCAGGTGAAAAACAACTTCCTATGCACTGGAATGTACTGGTCATAACACCCGCGCGCTGCGCGTATACAAGATAGAGACCGTTCAGGGAGCACACCACCATTAATTTCTCCGTTGACTTACACACTATTTTGCCTTCGTTAAATTGCCCCCCCCCCCCCCACGGTCCAGTCAAAGTTCACACCCCACTAAAGCTATCCCTCACATGAAAGCCAAGGAGTTGGCCAATCATGGCATCACAAATTCACCACAGCATGATGTGGTGTAATCACTTAAGAGTATGACGTCAAGAAGGATCTACATCGAATGCCATATATATTTGTTAGCGTTTCTTGATGGTGTACGAACCAAACACGAAATAATCACTCAGAAGACAAAGAATATCTTTTATGTCTATCGTGTTCTTTATTTGCGAACTATGAATAATCACACATGGTGTCAGAATTCGGGACGCTTTCAAGTAAGAGAACAGATCGACGAAAATCCACATTGGTAAGTCAGATCGACCCACTTGGCTTGTTGTAGGATAGCCTCACAGTACTAACACTGTAACAGTATAACGTGCTGGGCTAATGTGCAGAAAGGCACGAAGTAACGTTAGAGGATAATGTGAAATGAACATTGCAGAACTGATTCATACAACGATAACCTCGGTGTAGGCTGTATTCGTGTGTACGGCCAGATGATATACCAGTCGGACATGAACTATATGTCAATCGTAAATGTTACATGGGGAAACCGTCTTGAGGACGCTTAGCCAGCATAATTGGGAAACTAAGGCCCTTCTTTTGAGCTGTGAGAGTAACGTTAGTGCTGTGTGAATATGGCCACCCACTTTCAAATAACACCGCCAGGTGCATTCAGCTAGTAGGGGAGCAATGGATCAGGAGATTTGAACAATTTCGCTCAGCGCGTGGCCTTGCTGAAAAACCACAGGCAGTACAAATAGATATGCTTATTTATTGCCTAGGAGAACTGGCAGAGGAAATTTACAACAGCTTTACTTTCCCAGTCACACCAGCGGTGGTGGGAGAAGAATGAGCAGGACGCTCCACTAGACCGACATATGCAGATGTCAAAGCAAAGTTTGAGGGCCACCTTATCGTACGTAGGAACGTAATCTACGAAAGAGCCAAATTCAACCAAAGAAGTCAAATCGAAGGGGAAACGGTTGACAAGTTTACCACTAGCCTTTGTAAACTGTCTGAACATTGCAATTATGGTGCCCTGAAAGACGAACTGATAAGGGACCGTCTGGTGGTTGGTCTCAGAGATACAAAGTTGCAGCAAAAGCTACAGCTAGACAGTGCTCTAACCCTCAAGAAAGCCAAGAGCACAGCGAGACTTCACGAACAGGTGAAGAGGGAACAAGAGACTCTGTCAAGTGATCAACGAACCCATATTAATGCAGCTCGATCAAACCCAATACAAGGAAGGGACAATGTAATCAAACCAGCTAGGACTTGTAGCAGATGTGGAAAGATTGCAGCCCGTAGGATATGTCATGCAAAGGATACAACTTGTAATAATTGCCATAAACGAGGACATTGGGCCAGGTGTTTCAAAACAAAGGTAAAACCTGGGGAAAGAAAGAAGCCCGGGAGTAGTAATACAGTCAAGTATGTTGAAGTAGGAACTTCAGACGAGGAAACTGAAGTACAAAGCGAGATTAATTACACATTTATTGGCCAAGTGAACTCTGAGAAAGCACGGCCAGATTGGACAATATCTGTTACTATTAATGATATTAAAGTGGATTTTGTTATTGACACAGGGACTGATGAAACAATAATCCCAGAAAATGTGTACAAAAAATTAAGACCAAATTTAGGCACCACAGCTATCTTAAGCGATTCAGACAAAGTCATGTACCGTGCTAATAAGTCTAGACTTGATCGTGTTGGAAAATTTGATGCCCAAAATAAGGCAAATGGTAGAGTGCCCAAGCAGTCGATCTATGTAGTAAGAGATTGTACCACGCCGTTGTTGGGCAAACCGGCAATTGAGGCTTTAGGCGTTGTTAAGGTAGTAAATAGTATGGAAATAGAAAAACACCACCCTCGGTTGTTTTCAGGCTTAAGCATAATGAAAGAAGAGTATAACATAAAACTTGCTAAAGACTATGCTCCACATGCTGTCAACGCACCCCGAAAGATTGCGTCAGTCCCATTGTTTAAGTTATTATTCAACAGGAAACTTGAAAAGCTAGAAAGGGACGATGTTATTTTTAAAGTGAGCGAACCCACATAGTTCTGCTCTCCTATGTTACCTGTTCCAAAGAAAGATGCAAAGGGGAACATAGTATATGTGAAAATATGCGTTGACTACACGAAATTGAACAAATTCGTAGAAACTGATAAATTCATGCTGCCGAGTACTAGTGAGGTGCTGAGCAGATTACCTGGAGCAAAGTACTTTAGCAAACTTGATGCAAATTCATGGTTTCACCAAATACCACTGTCAAAGTCATCCCAGCTATTAACAACCTTCATCTCTCCTTTTGGGCGGTTTGCATATAAACGCCTACCCTTTGGCATTACGTCCGCTCCAGAACATGCGCAAAAGAGGCTCGCGTAGATACTTGATGACCTTGAAGGAGTTAACGTTTTCATACATGACATTTTGGTGCATGCACCTGATCAAAAATGCATAATACCAGACTTGCAGAAGTGCTGTCAAGGATGGAGCGGGCTGGCATGACTTTGAACAAAGACAAATGTGAAATTAATAAAAGATCTTTTAACTTCGTCGGACATATTGTCTCAGATAAAGGTATCCTCCCTGACGCAGAGAGAACAAAAGCTCTCAGAGATATGCCACGGCCAAGGAACATACATGATGTTCGCAGGTTCCTGGGGGTCGTTAATCAGTTTAGTAAATTGTCCTCAAAACTTTCAGACCTTAGCCAGCCAATCAGAGAACTCCTCAAGAAAGATACAAAGTTTGTATGGGGAAAAGTTCAAGAGAAAGCTTATACTTATGTTAAGTATGAGTGCTTGCATGGACCCTGTCTAGAACTTTTTGACCCAAATTCGCAAACTAAAGTGGCTTCTAATGCCTCAAAAGATGGATTGGGAGCTTGCTTGCACCAAAAACAAAGTAATGGAGAGTGGAAACTCGTTTTCTGTGCGTCAAGGGCAACTACTCAAACAGAGCGAAACTACGCACCTATCGAAAGGGAAGCTCTAGGTGCAACATGGGCATGTGATAAATTTGCAAATTTTCTTATAGGCCTTAAGTTCACCATCGAAACTGATCACAAGCCTTTGATTTCACTGTTCGGTCAAAAGGACCTGAATGAGCTTCCGCCTAGAATCCAAAGATTTAGAATCAGACTTATGAGGTACAGCTATAATATTGTCCACACTCCAGGTAAGGACTTAGTTGTACCAGGCGCTCTGTCCAGAGCATCCTGTGGGGATCACCAATCCACACAGGAACTTGCGGAAGAAGTTAAAGCATTATTTATTACTTCTGAGTTACCAGTTACAAATTCGTATTTATCCAAAATTAAGCAGGAGCAAATGACAGACAGTGTGTGCATACAACTTATACAGTACTGTAATACCGAGTGGCATGACAAATCTGCCCTATCCTGGGGTATTGCACGCTTATTACCCTTTTCGAGGGGAAATTTCATACAACTACCAGCTGCTAATGAGAGGTTCAAGGATTATTGTACCATCTCGCCTGAGGTTAGAGGTTTTAGATTTGATTCATGAGGGCCATCAAGGAATTGTAAAGTGTGGGGAAAGGGCAAAACAATCCGTTGGTGGCCAGGATTGGCTACTCAAATAGCTGATTTGGTGTATAAATGCAGTACTTGTTCCCATGAGTCAGGGGACATAAGAGAACCATTGATAAGGGGGAAATTTCCATCACACCCGTGGCAGGTAGTTGGTACAGACCTGTACTTTCTTAAAGGGGTAACATATTTGCTAGTGGTAGATTATTACTCTAGATACATTGAGGTTGCTAAGCTGAATTCAGCAAAAAGATCATCTGATGTGGTCATGCATTTGAAATCCATATTCAGCAGACATGGCATCCCTGATGTTGTTAGGTCAGATAATGGACCCCAGCATTCTTGCTCAGAGCTTCAGTCTTTTGCTAAACGGTGTGGTTTCACCCATGTCACTAGTAGTCCCCTCTACAGTCAGCCAAATGGCGAAGCTAAACGTGCTGTCAAAACAGTCAAGCAACTTATTAAGAAATCAAGGGACCCCCTATCTAGCCCTTATGGTTTATCGCGCAAATGGGCAAATGGGTATAGTCCGGCCCAACTGTTGTTTAGTCGTAATATTAAAACTACCCTACCAGTCACCCCTTCTCATTTGATGCCAAAATTACCAGACAAGGACAAGCTACAGGCATCTGAGGAAAGGTTGCGTCATGCTTCAAAGCTCACATATGACTCTCGTCACAGGGCAAAACAGCTAGAGGAGTTAACCCCAGGTACCCATGTGTTTGTACGGGATACAGGAACTCATGGTGTAGTTGATAAGAAGTTGAATGAGCCACGCTCATATTTGGTATCTTCACCCACCGGTGTTTTGCGTATAAATAGGAAGTTTTTGGTTTCTTTTGATGAAAAGGAATTTCATGAAGACTTGCCTGACCCGGTCAGTGACACTCCCAGCACTGGCAAGTCGGGCCGGTTCATGCGACACTGGCGAAATCTGGGTTAATTTGTTGCATGAAAATACGAATTATGTATGAGAAATGTCTCACAAGTTCTTATTCTAACAAAAATTTTGAGAAATAGGAAAAGGGCATATCATTTGATCAAATTTCTCCAAATTATTTTCCAGATGGGCAATGTGCCCACCTCCCCCCCCCCCCCCCCGTGGCTACGCCTCTGCCACAGTCCAATGATAATTTCAGACTGTTCTATAAACACCATAATTACACCAACTGGTTGTACTGGTATCCAAGATGATTTTCAAGAGCAGTCTCTCTCTGTTTTCAAAAATTGCATGAAATATTTCCCAGGCCAAAGACTTTATCTACATACAGTACTTCATGTTACCACTTATGTAAACTTGGAGTAAAGATATGGTTTTCAACTCATACTGTATATATTCCATGCCCAACATATACTCTATACACTGTGCTAAATTTGGTGTTAAATGTTTATGTATTACATATCCTGGTTGCCTGCTGACTCTGAATAAGATGGTGGCTATCAGTAGCCTATGCATAGTCCTACTATCTTCAATTTCTCGAGATCTGTATAAAAAAATGAAGGAGAAGTAAGTACACTTAAAAATACTTGTACAATTCACTTTTGAGGCAAATATTCCACCGCGGAGATTTCACAGAAATACTGCACGATGAAACATGCAGTGGTATATAGTTTGATGACCTCAGAGAAGCTGACGTTATACCCAGATTACAAGAAAACAACACATTTAGCCTGGCCTACTTCGAATTTATGGTGTCGAAATCTTATAGACTTCAGGTTGTACCGTATTCCTTTTGTATATATTCACATTCAAAAAGGAACACTAGCAGTGCAATTTACTCTGTCCCTGAAGTTACAAAAAAGGAGGAAATGAACACTCATTTATTGTTAGGGCTTAAAAAATTAGCAGTTGTAACTTCCATCTCATGAAACTTATGAGTGATCATTCAGTGACTGGGGTAAGTAATTAATTTCCTGGTTGTCTGCAGGATTGACAATCTCTTGTACTGTAATACAGTCACACTTGTCTTGTATAAGTTATTTTGTTCAGACTGAAACAAAACAATCTCCTTCAGCAGGGTTTCTTTAAAATATATGTATGCAACTCTCCGAGTGATTAAGTAAAAGCCTGCAAAGTTGTCAGCGGTTGTGCAGAATTGCTAATGAAACCTGTGGGTAGGAATGGGGACACCTTAGTTTGGAAGGACAAGCAAATGGTTTTTACCTTATTCATTGGTCTGGGACGTTCGATGTTGACCTATGAAGCTGCCAACGCCCGAATGTATGTTGCAGTGCCTATAGCTGTCAACTAAAAAGGTATGGATGTAATAATCTTGCAATATGTCATTTATATTTTTTCACCTGCAACCCTGACACTAAAGGGGTGGTAAGGTTTTGCCCGGGAACTTCAATTTTGAAATTATTAAATACCCGGGCAGAGTCTGGCCATATCCGTGCTGGGTGGGGCATTTAACCAGGGTAAATACCCTGCCAAGTCCCCACTGTCAGATGGCGTGTTTGGTCTAACGGTAGAGCATCCGCCTCTCACGCGGAAGCTCCTGGCTCGCTTCCCAGGTCGAGTCATACCAAAGACTCGAAAAAGGAACCTACTGCCGTTTTGCGTGATGCTTTGTATAAGCAATGGAGTAGAGAAACAGTCCAGTGAGCCACAACTGGAAGAATGGTAACGGCCGGCTCGACTTGAACAAAAGTTTGGAAAATGGGCCGTAAAATTCCATCTAACTAACTTACTTACTAACCCCACTGTCAGCTAGGCACCCATGCACACCACCAGTAAACGAAACGCCGGCCCGCCCGGTTACCCCGGCCTTCCAGATCGAGTGAAATTCTAGCACAACTCCTGGCTGGGTGGGGACGAAATGACTGTGAGAATCGTCCCCAGCCAAATCCCAGCTCAAACCCGACCATCCCCAGGTTTAGGGGGGCGGTCAAGGTTGCAATTGATAAGTGCATTAGTTTCCCACAATTATACCTACATGCTGAATTGTCTTCTTCCTTGAATTAAAACTGAAAACTGCCAGTAGTTGTACTTGCTCTCCTCTGTGCCGAACAGTGGCTCACCATATTCATAAATCATAAGCTATAAAGTTGTGAAGTTCCTCTCTGCTACACTTATAATTTATGCCTAGGCCCAATATACTATCAAACTTCATTGTTACGTACTGCACTACACACATTACCCGCCTACCTGGCAGAAATATCTTTCAACTTCTTAACTCACAGTTACACCTGTCTATGCAGTGTTTACGAAATAACGTTGTTGTTAGTGTGAGCGACGTCATTGCCTTCTCTGTAGCGGTTGTAACTCAACCGCTATAGGTGGCAGATCGATAAATGTACATAGTAAATCATGTCGTTAATCAAACTCCGACGTCTTTCTTGGTGTTCAATACAATATTAATGACACTTTTCCAGTCCCTGAGAATGTCTTTTAGAATAATTTGAGATGTTACTGCAAAGAAAATAGTCGCTTCATCGGAACAGTAAGAGTTCTACATTTGTCCACTGTGCTAGCACTGCTGGCTGACAGATATGAATGACAACGGTCATGTGACCTAATATATGTTTATTCATATCACGATTTACACTCTACCGACTTTGATTGGACTAGAAATTGAGAAACTACTACAAATTATTCATCCTTAAGTAGAGGATGAATAAAATAAAGAGAAAACATAAAAAATTATGACGTCATAGAAACCAATTGTCCCAAGTCTCTCGTTGAGAAGCGATACCTTAATAGACCGATAGAGGGCGTATTAGAAAAGGTATTTAAAACTGTGCTGTACTATGCAGAAGTACTGGATTTTGTAGAGGTAGTGGTTGTCAGCTCCCCGGGGAACACTCACGAGAGACTTGGCCAAGTCTATCAACAACGTAGAACAATTGCACTACGAACACGCAGTAACATACGCTTTCACTGTAGTAATCTGGCACAGAAATACTACATACTCTGCAGAATTTCCAAGGTGACAAAAGCTAGGTTAGTCCAGCTGGTGACACTGGTTTGAAACCTAGTCTGTAACGTTCGACTAGGCTTCTAGCTGATCAATATTGACATGATCTTGACTAAGTTTAAGTTAGTTAGGCCACTAAATAAAACTAAGCTAAGCAAAGTACGTGACTGCAGCAAGTTATACAAATTGTTTTGTGACGATGGTGTCAGTCGTTTTTAATTACCACTGTTTGTCGTTTTACTTACACATGGCAAACTTGGTAAACGCAGCATAACTGTTGAAAGCTTATCGTGATTAAAAATTCAGTTCCCTGAACAAACGGCAAAATGCAGTTACTCAAAATTAAATTAGAATAAGCGGGTATCTCAATTCATACTTGACTGTGTTAAAATATCTGATTGCAATTTGTTACTTAATTCTTACATTTACAAAAAAAAAAATTAAACCGTTAGTCCAAAGGGATTTAATGTTCTTATTAAAGATTATCAAAGTATTTTTCCAAAAACGATCTTGTACTAATTCCTGGTATATTTGATTAAACAACAAGATATTTTACCATTTTTTTTCCTTCTATTTTTTTTTATTTTAAAGATTTTTTTTATTTATTGTTTGTGTCGGTTTTGTTTTTACATTTCCAGTTAGTTACATGTTATTCTGGGAAATTTTTAACCGTTATCACTTGTATCGGTTTTAATGGATGCATCTACCTATACAGCAATGCACGCAACTTACAAAATATACACGTTTATATTGCTTGAAAGTTCCGTGATGAAAAGCAGGCGCAATCGAAGAGGGGGGGGGGGGCTTTTTACGGCCTCATCCTCCCCCTTTTTCGTGACATCAACAATAACAAACACACTAAAATAAGCGTAACGCTTATCTACGAGAATATTCAAGGAGGCTATTTCAGGATCATCCTTTCCCTCACAACACAAATCCAAATAAACGAACCTCATATGATATTAAGTCCGCGTGAATAGTCAAAAGGGAAGGGCCCTTCCCTTAGACTCCTTTCCCCGGCCGGGATAGACGTACGAGCCAGGGAGAGGGAGCGGAGGGTGTTCAGTCAGAAATAGTTTTTGCCATTTATCACGCAAGAGATTTTAGGGGGAAAATAATTAACAGACATGAGTTCGAGCAGTCACAGACAATTTCATAAATTCAGCGGATCTTTAATTTAGACAAGAGTCACAAAAGAGAAGCATTAAAATATTTTCAATTCCGTTGTTTAGTTTCCTCGAAAAGAATCAAGACCATTGAATAATAGTGGTAGTATTTTTCTGATCATTTAACATGCTCCTGTATTTCCCCTTTTGCAAACAAAAGTTAAGCTTATAGACCCTATGCTTAGATAATCTTTACAAGCATGAAAACTCAGTTTTCGGTCATCTGATGGGTCGCGATCATTTTCAAAATTTTCTTAACGTTCCGCACCAACAACTGGTGGGGCTCGGCTCAAAAAGTCTTCCGGGCAAAATTACATTTTTTCGGGGAAGAAAGAAAGAAAAGAAAGAAAGAAAGAAAGAAAGAGAGAAAGGAAAAAAGAAAAGAAAGAAAGAAATGGAGGAAAGGAAGGAAAGGAAGGAAAGGAAGGAAAGGAAGGAAAGGAAGGAAAGGAAGGAAAGGAAGGAAAGGAAGGAAAGGAAGGAAAGGAAGGAAAGGAAGGAAAGGAAGGAAAGGAAGGAAAGGAAGGAAAGGAAGGAAAGGAAGGAAAGGAAGGAAAGGAAGGAAAGGAAGGAAAGGAAGGAAAGGAAGGAAAGGAAGGAAAGGAAGGAAAGGAAGGAAAGGAAGGAAAGGAAGGAAAGGAAGGAAAGGAAGGAAAGGAAGGAAAGGAAGGAAAGGAAGGAAAGGAAGGAAAGGAAGGAAAGGAAGGAAAGGAAGGAAAGGAAGGAAAGGAAGGAAAGGAAGGAATGAAAGGAATGAAAGGAATGAAAGGAATGAAAGAAATGAAAGGAATGGAAGGAAGGAAAGGAAGGAATGAAAGGAATGAAAGAAATGAAAGAAATGAAAGGAATGGAAGGAAAGGAAGGAATGAAAGGAATGAAAGGAATGAAAGAAATAAAAGAAATAAAAGGAATGGAAGGAATGAAAGCAATGAATGGAAGGAAAGGAAGAATGTTGTGTCCCTGCCATATGCAATTGCGCTATCGGATCGCGTAATCAATGGAGTTGGTAGACCATCATGACCCCCCGCCCCCCCGTTCTCTCTTGTCTTGGAAAACGTTTGTAACTCGTGTAGAATACACAAAAATGCAGTCAGTCTGATGAAACTTTATACCTATTCGTATTTTTCTTAATAAAGACATTTTCATGACACGCCCTCGGACTCGAGACTCTAGGAATCGGACTTGGATGCAGAGGACTCGACAACAACCTGCTTTATATGAATGTTAATTAACGCACATACATAACCATCAAAATGGTTCCACTTACTAAATTAAAGCTGGGGAAGTTTTTCCTCACCGTGGGCTGAGGTTTGTAGAATACGCCAAAGGCATTTTGCGCTAGTCGTAACACGCGAATAAAGGGAAGAACCTGCACCGTATTTGAAACCAAACATGAACTTGAATCATCTATTGATCCTTATTTGAACCTTACCTTTTTATCTAGTTTACTCGATGTAGGTATATCGTTAAAAATCATCTAAATAACTAATTAACTCGAGAAGATTTCATCGAACTGAGTCATAACTTCTAAATGGTTTTCTTTTTCATTGGAGCAATCATATTTTACCAGAGAAAGAGCAGGGATGTTCTAGTAAACACTGCTCTCTTCCAATGATTAATTGCATCTAACTATTAATTCAAACTAATCAAGACATCCGTTTTATGTTTTTTTTTTTTTTTTTTTTTTTTTTTTTTTGATTTTCTGCCCGAAAAGTTTGTTTGTATGGCATTTGTCATTATTCTGTTGGGTGAAAAAATATTAATATATATTTCGAATACCTCAAGTTCTTTGATATTTACGTTGTGTAAAGACGACCTTGACACCTTCTTTTAAGTTAAACCAGGAAGCTGCAAGAGGTGGAGATATTACACATTCTCTTTCTTTAAACTAGTTGTCTCGCCAATATTTAAGCATTGCTTTATCTGAGTCTTAAAATTGATTTAAATTAATAGGGTTTAAACAGGTTTTTTTAAGGCACTGCGTGTCTCTGTACTACATTTTAAGCAAATATATCCCTTAATTAATGTAATTCTTCATGAACAATTCGGAATCGTTTAAACACCCTAATCAACTTTTAGGTAATGAAGGTTTTACTAACATTTACATTAGTTCTGTAATGAAGTAAGTGAGATTTCAAAACAAAACCGGGATCTCAGATATTTCCTTCTATTTCCTTTCCAAGTATTACTGTATTTCAGAACGTAAATGTTGCATTTTCAGGGTAATGCAAAATGTCATTTCCATTAAATTTAACAAATGAGTGAGAGAAATATTGCCACATGATTCTCAAGACCAATTCAGTTAATAGGATATTCTACTTCAATATATATCCCCATTGGGGTGACGGCATTTTCCCCTTTAAAATTGGTTGAACCGTTATTAGTGAAACGTTTCAAAATATCTCTAAAAATGAAATGATTTGAAAAAAAAGGTTAAACTATGGCCTCTAATCAGAATCACTGCTCTTTGATTGAAGGAGACACGTTGAGGTATATTATCCCAGCCAACATGCCCAGCTGGGCCCCAACTGGGTTTCAGCTGGGCTACTTGCTGGGCCCCAGCTGGGGCCCATCCGTGTTTGTCAGGTGTTCCCAGGTAGGGCCCAACTGGGCTAGCCTTTCCGGGCTAAAGCCCAGCTGAAGCCCGGCCAGGCTTCACTTATTGAAGCTGGGAACAGCTGAGCTTCAGCTGGGCTTCAGCTGGGAAAGGCTAGCCCAGTTGGGCCCCACCTGGGAACACCTGACAAACACGGATGGGCCCCAGCTGGGGCCCAGCAAGTAGCCCAGCTGAAACCCAGTAATGACAAATGCCATACAAACAAACTTTTCGGGCAGAAAATCAAAAAAAAAAAAAAAAAAAAAAAACGGACGTCTTGATTAGTTTGAATCAATAGTTAGATGCAATTAATCATTGCAAGAGAGCAGTGTTTACTAGA
Organism: Holothuria scabra; assembly: GCA_037179385.1. Classification (NCBI taxonomy): domain Eukaryota; kingdom Metazoa; phylum Echinodermata; class Holothuroidea; order Aspidochirotida; family Holothuriidae; genus Holothuria; species Holothuria scabra. The sequence goes on from CM074189.1 coordinate 22,771,303, forward strand.
ACATCCCTGCTCTTTCTCTGGTAATATATGGTTGCTCCAATGAAAAAGAAAACCATTTAAAAGTTATGATTCAGTTCGATAAAATCTTCTCGAGTTAATTAGTTATTTAGATGATTTTTAACAATATACCTACATCGAGTAAACTAGATAAAAAGGTAAGGTTCAAATAAGGATCAATAGATGATTCAAGTTCATGTTTGGTTTCAAATACGGTGCAGGTTCTTCCCTTTATTCGCGTGTTACGACTAGCGCAAAATGCCTTTGGCATATTCTACAAACCTCAGCCCACGGTGAGGAAAAACTTCCCCAGCTTTAATTTAGTAAGTGGAACCATTTTGATGGTTATGTATGTGCGTTAATTAACATTCATATAAAGCAGGTTGTTGTCGAGTCCTCTGCATCCAAGTCCGGTTCCTAGAGTCTCGAGTCCGATGGCGTGTCATGAAAATGTCTTTATTAAAAAAAATACGAATAGGTATAAAGTTTCATCAGACTGACTGCATTTTTGTGTATTCTACACGAGTTACAAACGTTTTCCAAGACAAGAGAGAACGGGGGGGCGGGGGGTCATGATGGTCTACCAACTCCATTGAATACGCGATCCGATAGCGCAATTGCATATGACCGGGACAGGGCATTCATCCTTTCCTTCCTTTCCTTCCTTCCTTTCCTTCCTTTCCTTCCTTTCCTTCCTTTCATTCCTTCCATTCCTTCCATTCCTTTCATTCCTTTCATTCCTTTCATTCCTTCCTTTCCTTCCTTTCCTTCCTTTCCTTCCTTTCCTTCCTTTCCTTCCTTTCCTTCCTTTCCTTCCTTCCCTTCCTTTCCTTCCTTTCCTTCCTTTCCTTCCTTTCCTTCCTTTCCTTCCTTTCCTTCCTTACCTTCCTTACCTTCCTTTCCTTCCTTTCCTTCCTTTCCTTCCTTTCCTTCCTTTCCTTCCTTTCCTTCCTTTCCTTCCTTTCCTTCCTTTCCTTCCTTTCTTCCTTTCCTTCCTTTCCTTCCTTTCCTTCCTTTCTTTCCTTTCCTTCCTTTCCTTCCTTTCCTTCCTTTCCTTCCTTTCCTTCCTTTACTTCCTTTCCTTCCTTTCCTTCTTTTCCTTCCTTTTCTTCCTTTACTTCCTTTCCTTCCTTTCCTTCCTTTCTTTCCTTTCCTTCCTTTCCTTCCTTTCCTTCCTTTCCTTCCTTTCCTTCCTTTCCTTCCTTTCCTCCATTTCTTTCTTTCTTTTCTTTTTTCCTTTCTCTCTTTCTTTCTTTCTTTCTTTCTTTTCTTTCTTTCTTCCCCGAAAAAATGTAATTTTGCCCGGAAGACTTTTTGAGCCGAGCCCCACCAGTTGTTTGTGCGGAACGTTAAGAAAATTTTGAAAATGATCGCGACCCATCAGATGACCGAAAACTGAGTTTTCATGCTTGTAAAGATTATCTAAGCATAGGTCTATAAGCTTAACTTTTGTTTGCAAAAGGGAAAATACAGGAGCATGTTAAATGATCAGAAAAATACTACCACTATTATTCAGTGGTCTTGATTCTTTTCGAGGAAACTAAACAACGGAATTGAAAATATTTTAATGCTTCTCTTTTGTGACTCTTGTCTAAATTAAAGATCCGCTGAATTAATGAAATTGTCTGTGACTGCTCGAACTCATGTCTGTTAATTATTTTCCCCCTAAAATCTCTTGCGTGATAAATGGCAAAAACTATTTCTGACTGAACACCCTCCGCTCCCTCTCCCTGGCTCGTACGTCTATCCCGGCCGGGGAAAGGAGTCTAAGGGACGGGCCCTTCCCTTTTGACTATTCACGCGGACTTAATATCATATGAGGTTCGTTTATTTGGATTTGTGTTGTGAGGGAAAGGATGATCCTGAAATAGCCTCCTTGAATATTCTCGTAGGTAAGCGTTACGCTTATTTTAGTGTGTTTGTTATTGTTGATGTCACGAAAAAGGGGGAGGCTGAGGCCGTAAAAAGCCCCCCCCCCTCTTCGATTGCGCCTGCTTTTCATCACGGAACTTTTAAGCAATATAAACGTGCATATTTTGTAAGTTGTGTGCATTGCTGTATAGGTAGATGCATCCATTAAAACCGATACAAGTGATAACGGTTAAAAATTTCCCAGAATAACATGTAACTAACTGGAAATGTAAAAACAAAACCGACACAAACAATAAATAAAAAAATCTTTAAAATAATTAAAAAAAAATAGAAGGAAAAAAAATGGTAAAATATCTTGTTGTTTAATCAAATATACCAGGAATTAGTACAAGATCGTTTTTGGAAAAATACTTTGATAATCTTTAATAAGAACATTAAATCCCTTTGGACTAACGGTTTAATTTTTTTTTTGTAAATGTAAGAATTAAGTAACAAATTGCAATCAGATATTTTAACACAGTCAAGTATGAATTGAGATACCCGCTTATTCTAATTTAATTTTGAGTGACTGCATTTTGCGGTTTGTTCAGGGAACTGAATTTTTAATCACGATAAGCTTTCAACAGTTATGCTGCGTTTACTACCAAGTTTGCCATGTGTAAGTAAAACGACAAACAGTGGTAATTAAAAACGACTGACACCATCGTCACAAAACAAATTTGTATAACTTGCTGCAGTCACGTACTTTGCTTAGCTTAGTTTTATTTAGTGGCCTAACTAACTTAAACTTAGTCAAGATCATGTCAATATTGATCAGCTAGAAGCCTAGTCGAACGTTACAGACTAGGTTTCAAACCAGTGTCACCAGCTGGACTAACCTAGCTTTTGTCACCTTGGAAATTCTGCAGAGTATGTAGTATTTCTGTGCCAGATTACTACAGTGAAAGCGTATGTTACTGCGTGTTCGTAGTGCAATTGTTCTACGTTGTTGATAGACTTGGCCAAGTCTCTCGTGAGTGTTCCCCGGGGAGCTGACAACCACTACCTCTACAAAATCCAGTACTTCTGCATAGTACAGCACAGTTTTAAATACCTTTTCTAATACGCCCTCTATCGGTCTATTAAGGTATCGCTTCTCAACGAGAGACTTGGGACAATTGGTTTCTATGACGTCATAATTTTTTATGTTTTCTCTTTATTTTATTCATCCTCTACTTAAGGATGAATAATTTGTAGTAGTTTCTCAATTTCTAGTCCAATCAAAGTCGGTAGAGTGTAAATCGTGATATGAATAAACATATATTAGGTCACATGACCGTTGTCATTCATATCTGTCAGCCAGCAGTGCTAGCACAGTGGACAAATGTAGAACTCTTACTGTTCCGATGAAGCGACTATTTTCTTTGCAGTAACATCTCAAATTATTCTAAAAGACATTCTCAGGGACTGGAAAAGTGTCATTAATATTGTATTGAACACCAAGAAAGACGTCGGAGTTTGATTAACGACATGATTTACTATGTACATTTATCGATCTGCCACCTATAGCGGTTGAGTTACAACCGCTACAGAGAAGGCAATGACGTCGCTCACACTGACAACAACGTTATTTCGTAAACACTGCATAGACAGGTGTAACTGTGAGTTAAGAAGTTGAAAAATATTTCTGTCAGGTAGGCGGGTAATGTGTGTAGTGCAGTACGTAACAATGAAGTTTGATAGTATATTGGGTCTAGGCATAAATTATAAGTGTAGCAGAGAGGAACTTCACAACTTTATAGCTTATGATTTATGAATATGGTGAGCCACTGTTCGGCACAGAGGAGAGCAAGTACAACTACTGGCAGTTTTCAGTTTTAATTCAAGGAAGAAGACAATTCAGCATGTAGGTATAATTGTGGGAAACTAATGCACTTATCAATTGCAACCTTGACCGCCCCCCTAAACCTGGGGATGGTCGGGTTTGAGCTGGGATTTGGCTGGGGACGATTCTCACAGTCATTTCGTCCCCACCCAGCCAGGAGTTGTGCTAGAATTTCACTCGATCTGGAAGGCCGGGGTAACCGGGCGGGCCGGCGTTTCGTTTATTGGTGGTATGCATAGGTGCCTAGCTGACAGTGGGGTTAGTAAGTAAGTTAGTTAGACGGAGTTTTACGGCCATTTTCCAAACTTTTGTTCAAGTCGAGCCGGCCGCTACCATTCTTCCAGTTGTGGCTCACTGGACTGTTTCTCTACTCCATTGCTTATACAGAGCATCACGCAAAACGGCAGTAGGTTCCTTTTTCGAGTCTTTGGTATGACTCGACCTGGGAAGCGAGCCAGGAGCTTCCGCGTGAGAGGCGGATGCTCTACCGTTAGACCAAACACGCCATCTGACAGTGAGGACTTGGCAGGGGATTTACCCTGGTTAAATGCCCCACCCAGCACGGATATGGCCAGACTCTGCCCGGGTATTTAACAATTTCAAAATTGAAGTTCCCGGGCAAAACCTTACCACCCCTTTAGTGTCAGGGTTGCAGGTGAATAAATATAAATGACATATTGCAAGATTATTACATCCATACCTTTTTAGTTGACAGCTATAGGCACTGCAACATACATTCGGGCGTTGGCAGCTGCATAGGTCAACATCGAACGTCCCAGACCAATGAATAAGGTAAAAACCATTTGCTTGTCCTTCCAAACTAAGGTGTCCCCATTCCTATCCAGAGGTTTCATTAGCAATTCTGCACAACCGCTGACAACTTTGCAGGCTTTTACTTAACCACTCGGAGAGTTGCATACATATATTTTAAAGAAACCCTGCTGAAGGAGATTGTTTGTTTCAGTCTGAACAAAATAACTTATACAAGACAAGTGTGACTGTATTACAGTACAAGAGATTGTCAATCCTGCAGACAACCAGGAAATTAATTACTTACCCCAGACACTGAATGATCACTCACAAGTTTCATGAGATGGAAGTTACAACTGCTAATTTTTTAAGCCCTAACAATAAATGAGTGTTCATTTCCTCCTTTTTTGTAACTTCAGGGACAGAGTAAATTGCACTGCTAGTGTTCCTTTTTGAATGTGAATATATACAAAAGGAATACGGTACAACCTGAAGTCTATAAGATTTCGACACCATAAATTCGAAGTAGGCCAGGCTAAATGTGTTGTTTTCTTGTAATCTGGGTAAAAAATATAACATCAGCTTCTCTGAGGTCATCAAACTATATAACACTGCATGTTTCATCGTGCAGTATTTCTGTCTCCGCGGTGGAATATTTGCCTCAAAAGTGAATTGTACAAGTATTTTTAAGTGTACTTACTTCTCCTTCATTTTTTTATACAGATCTCGAGAAATTGAAGATAGTAGGACTATGCATAGGCTACTGGTAGCCACCATCTTATTCAGAGTCAGCAGGCAACCAGGATATGTAATACATAAACATTTAACACCAAATTTAGCACAGTGTATAGAGTATATGTTGGGCATGGAATATATATAGTATGAGTTGAAAACCATATCTTTACTCCAAGTTTACATAAGTGGTAACATAAAGTACTGTATGTAGATAAAGTCTTTGGCCTGGAAAATATTTCATGCAATTTTTGAAAACAGAGAGAGACTGCTCTTGGACTGTGGCAGAGGCGTAGCCACGGGGGGAGGGGGGGAGGGGGGGACATTGCCCATCTGGAAAATAATTTGGAGAAATTTGATCAAATGATATGCCCTTTTCCTATTTCTCAAAATTTTTGTTAGAATAAGAACTTGTGAGACATTTCTCATACATAATTCGTATTTTCATGCAACAAATTAACCCAGATTTCGCCAGTGTCGCATGAACCGGCCCGACTTGCCAGTGCTGCAACAAGTCACGACTCGAGTCACTCCCTCCCATAATGATAGTGACTCAATGGAATTCAGAAGTAATTTCCCCATTGAAATGCAGTGACTCGAGTCAATGACTCTACTCGAGTACTTAAAAGTTTGAAAAATGGTGCTTCGAGTTACTAGTCTAGTGACTCGATTTTAACATTGCGACTCTCATTCCACATGAAAGTCCTCGCCGCTCAGCAGGTTGAAGGGATCACACCACCATGAGCAGAATGGCCTTCCCGGAAAAAGTAGTTCCAAATTATACCGTCAATTTTAGGCCCTCTTTTAATTGTAAACTGCTCACATTAGAACAATCAGTTGCTGCTTATTTTTCGTGGATATGAAAGAGGAAATGTTAACGTGTAAGTGGTGTGAAATTGGGATGGATTCAGTGAAGGTAATTTAGACCATTCAAGCACTGGGTGTAGAAAAGAGAAAATTTCCGTCAGTTTGCGGATAAAGAGGGGTGGGTGCAGAGTCCATAAACTTCTTCCCCATGTAGCTCAAAATCTAAACAGTCATGTGTGGAATTATTCATAGTTCGCAAATAAAGAACACGATAGACATAAAAGATATTCTCTGTCTTCTGAGTGATTATTTCGTGTTTGGTTCGTGCACCATCAAGTAACGCTAACAAATATATATGGCATTCGATGTAGATCCTTCGTGACGTCATATTCTCAAGTGATTACACCACATCCCCCCACCATTGATCAGAAATATACATTTTTTTTCTCAAAAAAAAAAAAAAAAAAAATCCTTCCTGTCAGAGAAACAAGAGATAGACTCAGAAGGGGCGAGATCAATCATAGGTCCATTTTCTTGGAATGACCAGTCTGCCTGATCTTGTTCTGTACCCCATGTCCTTTGGGATTGCTTTATGGGCCTCAACCATTTTTGCCTTCTCAGGTTGGGGAGATTTGGGTGACCCATCTACCACCGGTTTTCCTGAGGTGTCAACTGACTTGGGGCCCTGGGGTTCCTCAGTCAAGGGAGTGTCACTGACCGGGTCAGGCAAGTCTTCATGAAATTCCTTTTCATCAAAAGGAACCAAAAACTTCCTATTTATACGCAAAACACCGGTGGGTGAAGATACCAAATATGAGCGTGGCTCATTCAACTTCTTATCAACTACACCATGAGTTCCTGTATCCCGTACAAACACATGGGTACCTGGGGTTAACTCCTCTAGCTGTTTTGCCCTGTGACGAGAGTCATATGTGAGCTTTGAAGCATGACGCAACCTTTCCTCAGACGCCTGTAGCTTGTCCTTGTCTGGTAATTTTGGCATCAAATGAGAAGGGGTGACTGGTAGGGTAGTTTTAATATTACGACTAAACAACAGTTGGGCCGGACTATACCCATTTGCCCATATGCGCGATAAACCATAAGGGCTAGATAGGGGGTCCCTTGATTTCTTAATAAGTTGCTTGACTGTTTTGACAGCACGTTTAGCTTCGCCATTTGACTGACTGTAGAGGGGACTACTAGTGACATGGGTGAAACCACACCGTTTAGCAAAAGACTTAAACTCTGAGCAAGAATACTGGGGTCCATTATCTGACCTAACAACATCAGGGATGCCATGTCTGCTGAATATGGATTTCAAATGCATGACCACATCAGATGATCTTTTTGCTGAATTCAGCTTAGCAACCTCAATGTATCTAGAGTAATAATCTACCACTAGCAAATATGTTACCCCTTTAAGAAAGTACAGGTCTGTGCCAACTACCTGCCATGGGTGTGAAGGAAATTTCCCCCTAATCAATGGTTCTCTTATGTCCCCTGACTCATGGGAACAAGTACTGCATTTATACACCAAATCAGCTATTTGAGTAACCAATCCTGGCCACCATACGGATTGTTTTGCCCTTTCCCCACACTTTGCAATTCCTTGATGGCCCTCATGAATCAAATCTAAAACCTCTAACCTCAGGCGAGATGGTACAATAATCCTTGAACCTCTCATTAGCAGCTGGTAGTTGTATGAAATTTCCCCTCGAAAAGGGTAATAAGCGTACAATACCCCAGGATAGGGCAGATTTGTCATGCCACTCGGTATTACAGTACTGTATAAGTTGTACGCACACACTGTCTGTCATTTGCTCCTGCTTAATTTTGGATAAATACGAATTTGTAACTGGTAACTCAGAAGTAATAAATAATGCTTTAACTTCTTCCTCAAGTTCCTGTGTGGATTGGTGATCCCCACAGGGTGCTCTGGACAGAGCACCTGGTACAACTAAGTCCTTACCTGGAGTGTGGACAATATTATAGCTGTACCTCATAAGTCTGATTCTAAATCTTTGGATTCTAGGCGGAAGCTCATTCAGGTCCTTTTGACCGAACAGTGAAATCAAAGGCTTGTGATCAGTTTCGATGGTGAACTTAAAACCTATAAAATAATTTGCAAATTTATCACATGCCCATGTTGCACCTAGAGCTTCCCTTTCGATAGGTGCGTAGTTTCGCTCTGTTTGAGTAGTTGCCCTTGACGCACAGAAAACGAGTTTCCACTCTCCATTACTTTGTTTTTGGTGCAAGCAAGCTCCCAATCCATCTTTTGAGGCATCAGAAGCCACTTTAGTTTGCGAATTTGGGTCAAAAAGTTCTAGACAGGGTCCATGCAAGCACTCATACTTAACATAAGTATAAGCTTTCTCTTGAACTTTTCCCCATACAAACTTTGTATCTTTCTTGAGGAGTTCTCTGATTGGCTGACTAAGGTCTGAAAGTTTTGAGGACAATTTACTAAATTGATTAACGACCCCCAGGAACCTGCGAACATCATGTATGTTCCTTGGCCGTGGCATATCTCTGAGAGCTTTTGTTCTCTCTGCGTCAGGAAGGATACCTTTATCTGAGACAATATGTCCCACGAAGTTAAAAGATCTTTTATTAATTTCACATTTGTCTTTCTTCAAAGTCATGCCAGCCCGCTCCAACCTTGACAGCACTTCTGCAAGTCTGGTATTATCCATTTTTTGATCAGGTGCATGCACCAAAATGTCATGTATGAAAACTTTAACTCCTTCAAGGTCATCGAGTATCTGCGCGAGCCTCTTTTGCGCATGTTCTGGAGCGGACGTAATGCCAAAGGGTAGGCGTTTATATGCAAACCGCCCAAAAGGAGAGATGAAGGTTGTTAATAGCTGGGATGACTTTGACAGTGGTATTTGGTGAAACCATGAATTTGCATCAAGTTTGCTAAAGTACTTTGCTCCAGGTAATCTGCTCAGCACCTCACTAGTACTCGGCAGCATGAATTTATCAGTTTCTACGAATTTGTTCAATTTCGTGTAGTCAACGCATATTTTCACATATACTATGTTCCCCTTTGCATCTTTCTTGGGAACAGGTACCATAAGAGAGCAGAACTCTGTGGGTTCGCTCACTTTAAAAATAACATCGTCCCTTTCTATCTTTTCAACTTTCCTGTTGAATAATAACTTAAACAATGGGACCGACGCAATCTTTCGGGGTGCGTTGACAGCATGTGGAGCATAGTCTTTAGCAAGTTTTATGTTATACTCTTCTTTCATTATGCCTAAGCCTGAAAACAACCGAGGGTGGTGTTTTTCTATTTCCATACTATTAACTACCTTAACAACGCCTAAAGCCTCAATTGCCGGTTTGCCCAACAACGGCGTGGTACAATCTCTTACCACATAGATCGACTGCTTGGGCACTCTACCATTTGCCTTATTTTGGGCATCAAATTTTCCAACACAATCAAGTCTAGACTTATTAGCACGGTTCATGACTTTGTCTGAATCGCTTAAGATAGCTGTGGTGCCTAAATTTGGTCTTAATTTTTTGTACACATTTTCTGGGATTATTGTTTCATCAGTCCCTGTGTCAATAACAAAATCCACTTTAATATCATTAACAGTAACAGATATTGTCCAATCTGGCCGTGCTTTCTCAGAGTTCACTTGGCCAATAAATGTGTAATTAATCTCGCTTTGTACTTCAGTTTCCTCGTCTGAAGTTCCTACTTCAACATACTTGACTGTATTACTACTCCCGGGCTTCTTTCTTTCCCCAGGTTTTACCTTTGTTTTGAAACACCTGGCCCAATGTCCTCGTTTATGGCAATTATTACAAGTTGTATCCTTTGCAGGACATATCCTATGGGCTGCAATCTTTCCACATCTGCTACAAGTCCTAGCTGGTTTGATTACATTGTCCCTTCCTTGTATTGGGTTTGATCGAGCTGTATTAATATGGGTTCGTTGATCACTTGACAGAGTCTCTTGTTCCCTCTTCACCTGTTCGTGAAGTCTCGCTGTGCTCTTGGCTTTCTTGAGGGTTAGAGCACTGTCTAGCTGTAGCTTTTGCTGCAACTTTGTATCTCTGAGACCAACCACCAGACGGTCCCTTATCAGTTCGTCTTTCAGGGCACCATAATTGCAATGTTCAGACAGTTTACAAAGGCTAGTGGTAAACTTGTCAACCGTTTCCCCTTCGATTTGACTTCTTTGGTTGAATTTGGCTCTTTCCTAGATTACGTTCGGGTGGGTGCAGAGTCCATAAACTTCTTCCCCATGTAGCTCAAAATCTAAACAGTCATGTGTGCGATTATTCATAGTTCGCAAATAAAGAACACGATAGACATAAAAGATATTCTTTGTCTTCTGAGTGATTATTTCGTGTTTGGTTCGTACACCATCAAGAAACGCTAACAAATATATATGGCATTCGATGTAGATCCTTCTTGACGTCATACTCTGAAGTGATTACACCACATCATGCTGTGGTGAATTTGTGATGCCATGATTGGCCAACTCCTTGGCTTTCATGTGAGGGATAGCTTTAGTGGGGTGTGAACTTTGATTGGACCGTGGGGGTGGGGGGGGGGAGCATTTAACGAAGGCAAAATAGTGTGTAAGTCAACGGAGAAATTAATGGTGGTGTGCTCCCTGAATGGTCTCTATCTTGTATACGCGCAGCGCGCGGGTGTTATGACCAGTACATTCCAGTGCATAGGAAGTTGTTTTTCACCTGATCATCATTACAGTGAAAAGCTGTAAACCCGAACTAAGGAAAATGATCACCTTTTACACAGTCTCTGCGTTGTACACTTTGGAAATTAAGTGAAAGGATGTGAAAACCGACAGTTCACTAACGTAGACCCCCGAGGTTACATTGTCTTACAAGCTATTAGCGGGAGGGGTTTAAACTATACCGTTTTTACTCTGTGTTCATAACCATGGATATGGCTGAAACAATCCATGGCTTACGATGAACATAACATTTGTCTTGAATAAGAATGAACGGGACCCATAGGCATACTTAGATTTTGTTACATAACCTGATCCTTGGACGCTTACAGACTATTTCGGGAAATACCTTTCTGCTCACTTAGGGTACATCAATAAACGGGTCCATGGATATCTTGTCCTAGGCTAGAACTTACTCCATGATTGTTGCCTTCTACACTCAACAGACTGCTGTGCTAACAGGATATCCTGTGTAATCGAAACACTATTAGGCCTCAGTCCCATCAGTGGCGTATAAGGGGGGGGGTGTATTGGGCCATGCGCCCCCCACCCCCTCTTCATGGATGCCATTTTTTAATGTTCTTAAAATACGTAGCTATATTTAAGTAACACAAAATTTACTTTGAAAGATAGCATATGTGGCACCAGATTGCATGTAAGGACACCCAGTTTTTCAAAAATCTTCAAAAGGGAAAGATTGTCTCTGCAAGGCCCTTCAGTGATGAAAATTTTTTTAAATTTCTACAGATAGGCAAACTCTTTCAAATTCCAATTTGTACTCAAAAGGTAGCCTGTTTTTCCCACTGGTGGCACCAATTGCATAGGAACACCTTCCTTTTTAAGAATTTTGAAAAGGGAGGGGCCAACCTACAGACTCCTTCCTTGGCCGGCATGGACGTACAAGACCGGACATGGAACGGAGGGTGTTCAGGTGCGGTGAGAAATAGTGTTTTATTTATCACGCAGAGATGTAAGGGGTAAAATCATTAACCGATGGGAGTTCAATCAGTCTCACACAATATCATCAAATCAAGAGTCACAATAGAGAGGCTTTAGCATATTTCCAATTCATTGTATAGTTTCTCCGAAAAGATTTAGGACCAAATCATACAGACCTCATAGTGATAGTACATTTTATGTGATAATATCCAGATCACTTAGCATGTTCTTGATTTTTTTCGTATTGCAAACAAAAGTTTAAAATTAAAACTGTATGTGTAAATTCTCTTTACAAGCATGAATACGCAATTTTTGGCCATCTGAAGGGTCTACTTTTTCGAAATTTTCCCTACCCTCCGCGCCAACTAATGGTGGCGCTTCGCTCAGTCTTTTGGGCAAAATTAGATTTTGAGGGTCAAAGTATCCCTTAACTCTCTGATCACTTTGCAGTTTGCGAACATATTTTGAAATGAGCATTCTATTTCAAACCACAAAAGAAGAAAGCGAATCGTTACATTCTTCGTATAAGTCTGGAAAATGCTGTTTCCGACCATATGAGCATCTCCGCTTAGATAATCTTCACAACAGAATAACGTTTTGTGGCCAAGTAAAACCGCAAATTAAAATGTTCGCCTTCGCCTATATCCATCGATGCTCTTTTATTTTGACTCCTAAATGTATTCAAATTTAATGACAAGTTCGTAAGGTAGCTTCAGTGACATATAAATGCAGCATGTAAAGACACAAATGTTTCAGTTTTATCTACATGAACCACCACAATTCAACTTTTATCACTGTTCCTGTCAAAGTCGAAAATCTTGCACCATTTTTCATCTAGGCTCCTTAAACACGCCCCAAAATTTTAAAACTCTCCACAGACTGGCGCTCACTCAACATACTGCACCCCTCCCCCTTCAAGGAAAACCTGCGTAAATCACTTCGTTGGTACATAGAAATAAAACAGATATTGTTGACAAAAATAAATATATGGCCCAGGGGTTGTTTTTCCAGTTGCTCTATGTAACACATTAAGATTAAAATACAAATAATATAACATAATGAAATGGTAATGTTATTCTTGCAATTTTCATATTTTATATGTAATATGTACACATTTACGGGGAAAAAATTTGGGGAAATTTCATACCTTTGCCCCTTCTGGAAAATATCTTAGCTACGCCATTGAACTGTGGTGATGGGTAATTGCACTTGTCCTTTAATAAAGCAATATGGTACAAATGGAGTTACATTTTAAGCAAGGACCTTCCAATTAAATTTCAAAGAAAAGGGTGAAATTGATGAACTGGGAAAATATTCTTGAACTGCTGTTGTGGAAAAACAAGGAATAGCTAGCTGTCCACAGAAGACAGTGCTTCCAACAATCAGTATAATGTAGTAAATATAATATATAGTACATTTTTTATTTTGCTTAAAGCAAGCTGCTTTTTACGGGAGCAATGAGTAAAATTTCTTTACTACTTAAAGGAGGTGGTGTGATGTAATATATTTACATTGAACTTAAATTGACATTAAATATTTCCAGTTTTATTGAGCTTGTGGAGACATTCACTGTTAAAAAATATATGTGTTGTTCGATAGCAACTCACTAGTATAAGGAACATTTTTGTGGAGGGTTGGCGGAGAAAGTATATAAGGGTATTTTGTCAGCACTCTTGTATAAATGTATATGAGGTGTGCGAGTGCGATCACACACCATCACTCACCTCAAATCACTGTTAGGATGACTTTTTGCACACCTAAATGAAGATGGGAGCTCACAGAGATCTCTTTAAGTTTAAAACAGCACACCTGCCACACTCCTTACTTTCCTGAGGAGTGCAATTTCCAGCACACCGGGAAAATCTAAAACCCAATACCTGCCTTTGTGTGTTTGTGGGGGGGGGGGGGGTGATGGAAAAGAATCTGGCAATTTCTGTACATCATTGAGAAGTGGCGAGACACTGTATACAATACCATCTGTAACTGAGCATTATTTTAAAAATAATGGACCCCGCAATGACCGAAGATAATGGATGGGCGATCTAGAACATGTTTTTTGTTTTGTAATGCTATTTTAATACGAATCGATTTTAAATCACTTCTTAACTCGGTTAAACCTCATTCTTTGTACCTTGTCTTATGTCTTCACCCGTCGTGGAAGGATGGCATTTTGGGGGGAGGCCTAAATATGAAAAACGTAAAAGTTACTAGAAGGATGACCATGATTTTTTTTTTCTTTGAACTTTTTTATTTCTTTTGTAACGTTATTTTAATGCATATCTGAATCGGTTTTTATGACTTCTTACTAGCTCTTCTTTCCCTCATCCCATCTTCAATTCGTGCACGGAAGGTCATGCCTTCGTTGGGGACGGGCTACCCACCCCCTGTGGTTGAGAAAATCCAATTTCGTCGGGGAGCCTTTATCTACAGACCCACGATAACAGATGTGGGTCTGTTGTCATTCGGACGACCTTCTTGATCCTGTTTACGAGAAGATCATATCCTTCAAGGAAACTCGCAATTCCGAAATCCCCTTACAAAAACGGACGAGAGGTTGTTCATGTGCGTGCACTACCCAATGGTCTGCCATCTGGCCTGCCCGGACAGCCAAATTCTTTCAAAGGTAATGAATATCGGCCATGTCATTTTCAGCTACACATAATGAAAAACAGTGGTGTGAGAAAACCTCCCGATAAGTCTGACTGAGAATTTATTTGAAGGCACCTTGTAACGTGACATATTCTCATATACGTTGGGTGCAAAACCATTTGTAGTCTGGAGTTCGGACAGTCACGTTAAAAATGAGTTGACCTTGCAATTGAATTCAACAAGGATTCTTAATACAGTCAAAACATTATAGTATGTTTTCAATGTCGTTGCATAGTCCCCCCCCCCCCCCCGAAAAGAGACAAGACTATTACATCTAATTGTAGCAGTACCTTTTATCTGGCACTTTTCTGATCATTAGCAAGTTGGGATTTTTTCTCTAATGAAGTTAAACTTTCATTTTGAAGGAAAGCTCAAAACAAAGAACTGCTTCGTTTCTAGTTACAAGTCTGGGAAATGCCATTCCGGCTATATAAGGGCCCGATTTTTTAACAATTTTCTGTACGCTCCGCGCCAACTGATGGTGGCGCTCCGCATAGATAGTGTTTTAGTCGAACAGATGACTGAACAGAACAGTGCGTGTTTGTATATTGTTCTTCGTTTTGGGGCAGTATTCTGAAGTGAAAATAATTTTATTGCGAAAGATATCTGAAAAACTGGGCTTCTTTAATTCTAGTTACGAGCCCAGGATATACCATCTTCTGCTGTCCGGGGGTTCTCAATTTTTAAAAAAATTCGGTGCTCTCGACTTACATAATCTCTCGAGCAGGATGACATTTTTTCGGACAAAAAAGAATTCTGCCCCTCCCAAACTGAAACGTACGCCTTGGCAATAAATAAAATATAAAACTTCAAATACATGCGAAGCCAAATTTTTTCCTCAGGAGAATGCCCCAATATGGTCCAAGGGCCTAAGTCTGCATGATGATAATCAGCAATCTTAAAAAAAACTACAGATCCCCCCCCCCCCACACACACACACGCTTGATTTTCCTCGTGAGAGCGTCAGATTCGTCCATAAAACCCCAAAACTGTCATTAAATTACATTTTTTCTTCAATATTAGCTTTAGATTGTTAAAAATGACAAAATATTCCAATTTCGATGGATACTCCGTACAATAAATAACCAAAGCCAACTGTGTTAATCACCCGGCATACACCCTAATTTTGCTACTTCAAGGCATATCACTTAATAAAAGAAACCAAATTTTTCATTATAACCTTACCAAAACATTCTTTTATTAAAGTCCAAAGTTTCTCCAACATAATAAGCTCTTAATTTTCAAAGACTCGTTCAAAAAGCGGAAAAAATTATCGGGGCACACTTCTAGTCTCGTCTCGAAGCCTTAGTTCTCATGCCTTGTACCATTCAATGCGTAACCCATAAGAATTTTAGCTTTTGTCCATATAACGTTTTTGATTTTTCCCTTATGAAGGACACTCAGATTCTTCAATAACCACCCAAAAGTTTTTATAGTACCACCAAATTTCTTTCAAAAGTTTTGATTTTTACTTCAAATAAAGTCCAGATTTTTAAGTACTTGTTAAAAAGAAAACCCAAAATTTCGGCGCGCTCCGCATGCCTCAAATTCTGTCAAGTCACGTTTCACCGGGACATAACATCGTCTTTGTCGGGGCCTTGATATTCTGGCCCCCTGTCGGGGAGCTTGCCCCCCCCCCCTGTCGGGCAAATCCTGGCGCCACCCCTGCTGTGATGGCTCTACGCTTAGAGAGTCTTTGGACAGAATTACACATTCCGGACAAAAATCTAACGTCCCCAAACTGAAATGTTCCCGTACGCCTATGTAAATATATTCACTATAAATTTGCACTTTCCAATGTTGTCTTAGGACCTTAAATCATACAAGATGATTTGCTGTAACCACAAAAACTAATTCGCCATTGCGACCTACTGGGTTTTCTCATAAGGTCATATTCTTTAATAAAACCCCAAATCTGTCATTAAAGAGTCAAATTACAACTTTTGCTGTGTAAGAGAAAATGTCATATTTGTTACAAATGGAAAAGGACTATTGCAACATCTTCCAATTTGGGTTCAGTTGACATCTTGTACAATACAAAGAAAAAAACTTCTGTTAATCACCCCAACATTCTATTTAATTTGGCTTTTTGCTTAGGGTGCATAATTATCCTAATGGTGGAGTTAATGTAGGAGCATAGCATTTAAGAATGCAAACAACGGGAACTTTTCTGCATTCCGCTTCGTTTGTTATTCATGTTCAATAAAATTTGACAGCTTTATCGGACAACCGGGAAGTAGACGCCCACTGAAATTGCCAAACGTACTCATAGGGAACTGAAGATTCCTCTGTGCAGTCTGCATAAAAATTTTGTGTTCGAAATAAATGATTTCAAATACAACATTTCGACGCACCTGTCAAAAGTCGTCTAGATTCACACTTTTTAACTCATGCTCTTTGTGTCTTACCGAAATACATTTACACGAAAAATTCAGGCAAGATACTTCTCGGAAATGTACACTCTAAAAACAGTTGGGTAAAAAGCGTTGCGCAAAATCCAAAATGCTCAATGGGAAAGTTATTTTCCCAAAAATTGGTTAACAATCTATCCATATTTGCTGGATAAGTTAAGGCATTGGCAAAATCCAAGTGTTGGTGAAAGGTGTTGGACAAGTTTTAGTGTACCCAACATTTGGGTAAAAAGGGCAATTTTTTGTCTAGGTTGGGTAATCATTTTTTAGAGTGTAGAGAAACGTCTCAATCCTCATTTTCCGGGTTGAACGTGCCATGTCGTTCGAACGAATTTTGTATATTAATCGTTTCGTTTTAAAAAAAAAATAAAAAAATTCTGAATCATTACCATACATTTAACTTTATTATTGCGAACACTTAAATCTTTGGTTATATTGTTTCGTTCTTTAATTAACACCGTCCAATTCGCATTTAAATTGTTCAACAGTATAATGGGTTCCACAACAGTTCAATATGGCCCCTCCGCGTACTTCACGTTTTATCTCAATGATGTTCATTTATCACTATTTTCTGGGAAGAACTTTCGGAGAAGCACAGCAGTTGCAAGCTTTGTACCAATCATCAGGTAGGAGACTCATCTGGTGATTTGCAGATGGATATGGTGTTTCAATGCAGACTGTTATTGCAAGTTTTGTTACTTAAATGATATGGATTGCAACATTTCAGCGTGGTTCTTGAATATTCCCTGCGGGTTCTACCAACATCTCTTGACTGTATTCAAGTAATGCATTTCAGTTTTTCTTTTCTTTCCCAAAGATGGCACCATTACGCATCATAAGCTAAACTTAAAACAAAAACAAAAAAAATCACAAAAGAGGAGCAGTGTTGGCATATACAAGGGATCTATGATTTATAGCTTCCTGTATATACGATATCTGACCCTTCACACAACTCCCCTTACAACACAAATCGCTGTGCATATGTAGGTCTTTGTCGCATTTCCCGAAAATGTATCCAATGTGGAAAGAATGACATGACGTAGTATGTATTGCAATAACCCTTATTTAATAAACACTTCTTTATTAAATTATTCACCCTACCAGGCTTTCAAAAATTTTCGCGCGAATCACACGAAAAATGTCGTCTTGGTCACATTTTCTCAGAAACCCTTAATCGATATAGGCTCCTACGTCTTTGCTTTTAACAGTTAAAGCTTATAAAGAAGGGACAATGTTCATTCTCCAAAACCCTCACCCAAGACTGACAATCAGGTCTGTCAGTTGGCCACTCCAATAAAAAAATTTTTGGCTACTCCAGTGTGTGTTTGTCAGTTTTGTAGCCTATGAATTGGCAAATCTATAGCATATCATTCCGAGTATGATACTTTTACTCAATGATCATAATGAAAAGTGACACGTGATATCCACCAAGGTCAATAAGCATATTTCACATGTTTTAAATCTCAAAGACAATCGAGTGTTTTACTAGTTGCCAGAGGAACTTCACTCTTTTCCTGGGAATAAAGCACCCTCTTTCGAAACTAATTCTTACCAGAATGTACAGACAACACTAAAATATTACACACATTTTGAACGTCTTAAGTACCTTCCAAGTGACAAGAAACATAAATTACTGCATTTAAAAAAGAAAAAGGAATGTTCTGGGTTATACGCATGGCATGACAGATTATTACAAACACTATTAAAATAGAAAGACTGAAATCATAACCGCAAGAAGAGGGAAAGTTATAAAATTCACTCCAAAAGAGTGGAAATTCATTGCAAGAAATTGTCATCACTTGAAATAAGTTTATTCGTATGGACACTGAGGGCTACCATAGACTAGACGATCAGAAATTTCTGGAATCCCTTTCCACGTGACCAATCCTTTAAGTTCCTGCATAACTTTTCTCATTGGCGGATGCACTACTCACATACAATGGTAGCGAAGATTTTAACGCATAGCTCAAAGAAGAACGTCGGAGAGAACTGACATGTGAACCCGACATCAACATCCAGCACTTGGCTAAAATGTTGTGACTTTTGCAGAGAATTATCCTGCATTATTAGACGTCTGAAATGAAAATGTGGAAAAATCTGTTCTAATGATGTTCTACCGTCATCCTAGTGACAAATCGTCAGTCATCTTTCAACAAGGTATTATCATGTGAGTAACAAGGCTCAATGGAATAGATTTATACTTTTCACTTTATCAAACAGTGCGCGTATTTTAATTTTTTTTTTTTTAGAGGACATGGTACCCAATCACACAATGCCCTTCGCGCAGATCATATGGTTACTCACAACTACTTAACGCACTACTGTGTTGCAAATTAACAGAACAAACTCCCCTTATTGCCCCTTTTGTTGTTTTTTTTTTTCCTAAACATAATATCCTTTCATTTCTGCCATTTAATTGTCTAATTGCCTTTCATTCCTTTTCCTCTTTGTGTTTTATTATCTCTCTCTTATTTAAAAGTCAAAAAAAAAATAAATAAATAAAAATAAAAAAAAGTAAAAAAGGGGGAAAGAAGAGAAAGTCCGAGGCTGAGCGGATCACCCAGCACCAATGAGTGTAAGTTCTTGAATATCTTGTATCTTATAATGAGAAAGGAAATTCCCACGTTATCATAAACAGCTCTTCTTCAAGACCGTACACAAACATTTTGAATTGGTGGGGAGGGGGACAAACTAAGCAGTGAGCAAGCATCAGTCGGTGAAGAGCGTACAGGCAAGTAAGTAGAAACGAAGTAATATTTCAAAATCTTCATTTTTAACCTTTTCCCTTAAAGAAGGATCACATCAAAAAGAACCGGATGATAAACTGGATGTTGTACCATTTTCAGAATATTCTAGCATTTCGATCAATTTTAGAAGTCTTTATGAAGACTATATAAAGGACTAATTGTTGTTGTAAGCTTCTCTTGTGTTTCACGAAATTTTGGACTTTTCCCTGAAAGAAGGATCACATCAATAAGAACCGGATGATAAACCGGATGATGTACCATTTTCAGAATATTCTAGCATTTCGATCAATCTTAGCAGTCTATATGAAGACTATATGAAGGACTAATTGTTGTTGTAAGCTTCTCTTGTGTTTCACAAAATTTTGGACTTTATTTAAAAGTATTTGAAATTAACATTAAGTTGTCTACTTTTTGAACGATTCAAGCACGCTTAACAGTATTCTTTGTCATTAAAATCGTGCGCCCTCATTACCCGAATGACTACCCAATTTTGCAAGACCCCTTCCCAAAGTAAAGGGCTTGCAGAAATGAGAGAGATCAATTTGGTCCCGCCGATGCCGCCCCCTTAAAAGGGCTCAATAAGAAATCGGTCAAAACGTGCCCATTTTTTTAAGTGATCATATCTAAATCAAGAGCGATAAAAAACCGAAACTGTTCTGAAATTTATTTCTAGATTGTTATAATGGACACGAGCCACAACCTGGTACAGCCAACAATATCACCCGATACCAAGTGGCTTCATAACACAGAAATATTACATAGGTCATACAGATACAAATGTCATACAGACAAATTTTGTACAGGAAATCGGAGGCTTTGATTAGTTGGAATCGATGGTAAGGTAATCTTGTCATTTGAGGAAGACATTTGTTCGCCAGAATACCCGTGCTGTTTCTCTGGTAGTACATGATTGTTCTAACGAGGGAGTGAACCATTTGAAAAAAAAAAGCTTCAGTTAGATGTAATCTTCTTGAGTATATTCGTTAATTAGATGAGATTTAACGATAACACGGTTGCAACGATTTTCAAAAATTGCAATCTGTAAATCTTAAAAAAAAAATCCGAAATTTCAAGACGTTTGAATAATTTTGAATTATTTCAATAAAAAAAAACTTCGGCGAAATGGCCATTTATTTTCTAGTATACGTAAAAATTTTATGAAGAGTACGACGGTGATTGCTCGGATTT
Source organism: Holothuria scabra (assembly GCA_037179385.1). Classification (NCBI taxonomy): domain Eukaryota; kingdom Metazoa; phylum Echinodermata; class Holothuroidea; order Aspidochirotida; family Holothuriidae; genus Holothuria; species Holothuria scabra. The sequence continues at coordinate 22,791,977 of CM074189.1, forward strand.
AGATAGAAAAAAACCCAAAAGGAAACAAAGTTACGTCTCTAATTTTTTCTTAAAAATTTATTGAGCTACGAGCATTTTATCAACAATTTTACAAAATTGCGAGATCAAAAATTTTTGACGGAAGCGAAGAAGTCGAATTGATGGAAAGTCTGCACTGCGACGTGTGTCACATGAACCGGTACATGATGAACGGTGTCAACGTGAAAGTGAAGCTCACTCCGAGTCAGGACGACTTTGTGCTGTTGTCGAGTGTCGCGTCACCCAGTTTTAAGATGAAAATTACGGAGATAGCTCTCTACGCCCGACGAGTGACGCCCAGTCCCACCATCCTATTGCAACACGCCAAGATGTTAGCCTCCGGAGTCACGACGAAGTATCCGATTCAGCGGGTAAAAATGAAGACGAAATCTATCCAGTTGGGAACCACAAACGTCGTCACGGATCACCTCTGGTTGGGACAATTACCGCGTCAACTCATCTTTGGATTACTGACTGCCAGCTCCTTCAACGGTGCTTACGATAAAAATCTTTTTTCATTTCAACATTTGAACGTATCGAACGTGACTCTCAGGTACGCGGGACAACTGCATCTTTCCGATCCCATGAGACTGGACTTTGCAGACGCCGACGAACCGTCCACGAGAGATTGCGTGGATACGATTCTCCCTTCACGGCACTCCATAAAAAAGGCTCGAACGAGGATTTCGGCATAAGTCGAAATGAGTATGAAAATGGTCAGACGCTTTACGGTTTCGACTTTACACCAGATCTTTCGGACGGTGCGCATTATAACCGAAAACAAGAGGGTAGTTTGGATTTGTCCATACGTTTCAAAGAAGCTTTGACGGGATCTGTCATCTTGGTGTGCTGCGCCGAATTCGATAACATTATCGAAATCGATGAACACGGAAACGTTTCTTCGACTTTGTGCGACGAATAACTGGTCTATGAAAAAAGTGGTCGAAAATGACATCACTACGAAATCCTCTTTTAAAGGCGTATTTGCTTCCGATATGTGTCCTCGTACCTTGCAGCGAAGTAAATGTTACGTGATCAACACGGATCCGGTTGCTTTTCCAGGAAGGCACTGGGTTGGCGTGTACCTAACCCAAGGAAACGGTAGTGTAGAATATTTTGATTCGTACGGAAGACCGCCGACGACCGTGCCGGGTATAGACGCTGCATTGAGGAATAGGAACGTCGAACATAATACCAAGCAAATTCAATTCCTTTATTCCGACGTTTGTGGACATTATGGCATTTATTTTTTAAAACAACGCTGCGGGGGTAGATCGATGCATCAAATCATCCAAATGTTTACCGACAATCCGCGACGTAACGATAAGTATGTGAAACGTTTGATCCGTCCTTTGTTAAATAGTAATGAAATGCGTGTTTAATGTGTTTAAGAAATATATTCAAATGTTTTAAAATTTTGTTATGTTTGTTGAAGAATTGTCGTTTCAAAATGTTAAAATTATTTATAATGTTAGAAATACGTAAAACTTTTTTACGATTGTTTAAAGAAAGTCTTTGAAAAAATTTTTTGTTGTTGTTTTAAAAATTTTTTACGTTTTAAGAAGTGATTTTAACACGTTTACAGAAAAAAAAATAATAATTCATAAGAAATACTTATTGCTGTTGTAATGTTGAAAAATATCCATTTGCATGTATTGCCATTGTTTGTAAAACGTGTAACAATATTTTTAAAAACACTAATTGTAAAAAAATAATAATTATATTTATAAAAATTATAAATTGAAAACATAAAAAAAGGAAAATATTTTTGGGATGATTGTATGTTACAAAAAATGTTTACCATTTTGTTGAAAAAACTATATGTAATAAAAAAAATAATAATGATGATACCATGGAGGAAAGAGTCACCGTCGGTTGCTTTCCACAGTTTCGGAGCGTTGGTTGGGGCTCCGAATGTGCTATGAAATGAATGATTTGAAAACGTATATGTTCAATACGGAGCGGTACGCTTAATGTCTCACACGACGCTGAGATAGACCTCTAGCCGAGTCCGTTTGTCTCATTCCTTTGTTCACACGACCATAGCCATGTTTCGAAAAGGGGGGTGGGGTGGCCGGTGGAACATTTCTTGACCCTTTCATGACTCCCTCTTCTCTCAATCGTATTCATTATGACGTCATTCTAATCGGTCCAGGACAACCCTCTCTTTCTTCTCTCATTAATATTCACGGTTTCATGACGTCATCCCCCATTCTCGATTTCCATTGGACCTAGACTATCCTCACCTTACTTATCTCATGAATATTCATGATTTGATGACGTCATCCAAATACTCGATTCTGATTGGTCGAGGACTATGGAGGCCCCATTAACTACTGTCGATGAGGGTGTTTAAACGATTCCGAATTGTTTACGAACAACTACATTAATTAAGGGATACATTTGCTCATAATGTAGTACAGAGACACGCAGTGCCTAACAAAAACATGTTCAAACCCTATCAATTTAAATCTATTTTAAGACTCAGAAACCATTGCCTAAATATTGGCGAGGCAAATAGTTTAAAGGAAGAGTATGTGTAGTATCTCCCCCTCATACAACTTCCTGGTTTGAATTTAAAAAAGGGTTCAAGGTCATATTATGTTTTGACTTGTTAGAGGGGTACTTTTTCTGAGCGGTTTGGTAATATTTGCATTGAAAATACGATTTTTTTCTTAAGACTGGATCAAGTAAAGTTGTCACATTTTCAACAAAATGGTGGACTTGTAGCAAGCACATATGAAATCATATCCTCAAATATATTATTCAGCAGTCTTTTGTTTTTCTTTTTTAACTTTTCCTGAAACTTTTCTTCACAACAATACCATGGATTTATCAAAATATCATTGCATTAGTAGCATTTGAACTTTTCAAACTTTGCACTCCCTACGTAGGTGTCCTTTTTCTATTAACGTCAAGGTTAACAGAACAGACTGAAAAAACAAAGGTAAGCAAAGCATCTTTTGTCAAATTTAGAAAGGGGTGTAATCTCTGCTAAGCTCAAGCATTTTTGACACACAAATATTTTAACTTAATTTGCTGATATTTTAAGAAATACATGTCCGATTTGAATAAAAATTTCACCACACTGTGGACATTTCGTTCTTTTCTTCACTTGTGAAAATGAAAGTTTTGCTTTGTCTTTCACTGTAACGCGACCAAGGCTTAGATATTGTTTTAGACGTATTTATCCTTTTTTTTTCAACTGATCACATAATTTGTACATTCATTTTTTTTTTTTTTTTTGAAAACAAAAGATATTTCAAATACCTCAAGTTCTTTGATATTTACGTTGTGTAAAGAAGTCTCCTAGCAAAACAATCTCCTTAAGTGAATAAACTTCCATTAAATCCTTTTTTATTCATAGAATTCTCTTATGGTACAAGGTAAAGTACCAAAATTCTGACAGAAAATGTAAATTTATGCCTAAGGGAGGGTTTAGTTAATAATATTTATAACAAAGATATTTTTAACACAAAGAGGTAATCGTGTTCTCACTAACTTTTCACTGTAACCAACGTTGTACAGATGTTGTATTTATTTTTGCCTTTGAGCAAATTATAAGTACAAGTTCGCCATTATTCTCTTGTGGCATTTCCCAAGATGTCCCTGTGTTGTATCTTCTAATGCCACTTGACGGCAAAATCTCAGCGTTTCACATCGAAAGGAGCATGAAGTGTTGAAATCAAAGGGAAATAGGCAAAAGGAGTATTGACAAATGGTGGCCATTATAGATTTAATTCAAGAAGTCCTAAAATTTACACAAGCATGAACATTGAAATCACAAGCTGGAATGTTATGTTTAAGATCCGAAGAGTACAAAAATGGTTGTATTCCTGTCCTTTTAGTTGTACTATTTGAACTAGTACAAAATCAGAGTATTGTAACCTATCGTTTTAAATGTCAACTTGTTAACTTTGAAACCTTGTTACTTTCGTTTTTGACAGGCAATAACCTAGGCTTATAATTTTGACAAAATGGTACCTAGGTAAAATACAGATTCCCAAATACGTTTTACTGCATTACCTTTAAATTTGTCAATAATATGAAGAAATACGTAAATTCATATTATCTAAATTTCGAAAAAATGGCTAAAATCACACTTTTTGCCCAAAAATGTAGTTTCCTTAACTACCATACGCATCATATATGGCACCATTCAATAGGAGATGTTATTGTTGTTCATATGACATTCTACACGCATTGAAAAGAGTTTCTATCAAAGTTTTGTCATCAAAAATACTGACGCCTACTAGGCCATAGCCTAAAAGACAAAAAAAAAGGAAACGGAGTAAGACTGACAGAAAATAAAACAAAACATACATGTTAAAACAGGGAGATTTGGGGGAAAAGAGAGGTAAAGCGATCTGTCGGACATTATAAACCTGAGAATAATAAAATCGTTTTCAACCAACGGAATTTGATAGGAAGTTGACTGTGTTCTTTTTTGTTTGATTGTAGGCGGTGTTCCGGTTCTAGTGACATTAACAGAGGCTGAAACCCAGTAATGACAAATGCCATACAAACAAACTTTTCGGGCATAAAATCAAAAAAAAAACAAAAAAAAACGGATGTCTTGATTAGTTTGAATCAATAGTTAGATGCAATTAATCATTGGAAGAGAGCAGTGTTTACTAGAACATCCCTGCTCTTTCTCTGGTAATATATGATTGCTCCAATGAAAAAGAAAACCATTTAAAAGTTATGATTCAGTTCGATGAAATCTTCTCGAGTTAATTAGTTATTTAGATGATTTTTAACGATATACCTACATCGAGTAAACTAGATAAAAAGGTAAGGTTCAAATAAGGATCAATAGATGATTCAAGTTCATGTTTGGTTTCAAATACGGTGCAGGTTCTTCCCTTTATTCGCGTGTTACGACTAGCGCAAAATGCCTTTGGCGTATTCTACAAACCTCGGCCCACGGTGAGGAAAAACTTCCCCAGCTTTAATTTAGTTAGTGGAACCATTTTGATGGTTATGTATGTGCGTTAATTAACAATTAAATAAAGCAGGTTGTTGTCGAGTCCTCTGCATCCAAGTCCGATTCCTAGAGTCTCGAGTCCGAGGGCGTGTCATGAAAATGTTTTTATTCAGAAAAATACGAATAGGTATAAAGTTTCATCAGACTGAGGGCATTTTTGTGTATTCTACACGAGTTACAAACGTTTTCCAAGACAAGAGAGAACGGGGGGCGGGGGATCATGATGGTCTACAAACTCCATTGAATACGCGATGCGATAGCGCAATTGCATATGACAGGGACACAGCATTCTTCCTTTCCTTTCTTTCCTTCTTTTCCTTCCTTTCCTTCCTTCCTTTCCTTCCTTTCATTCCTTCCATTCCTTCCATTCCTTCCATTCCTTTCATTCCTTTCATTCCTCTCATTCCTTCCTTTCCTTCCTTTCCTTCCTTTCCTTCCTTTCCTTCCTTTCCTTCCTTTCCTTCCTTTCCTTCCTTTCCTTCCTTTCCTTCCTTTCCTTCCTTTGCTTCCTTTCCTTCGTTTCCTTCCTTTCCTTCCTTTCATTCCTTTCCTTCCTTTCCTTCCTTTCCTTCCTTTCCTTCCTTTCCTTCCTTTCCTTCCTTCCTTTTCCTTCCTTTCCTTCCTTTCCTTCCTTTCCTTCCTTCCTTTCCTTCCTTTCCTTCCTTTCCTTCCTTTCCTTCCTTTCCTTCCTTTCCTTCCTTTCCTTCCTTTCCTTCCTTTCCTTCCTTTCCTTCCTTTCCTTCCTTTCCTTCCTTTCCTTCCTTTCCTTCCTTTCCTTCCTTTCCTTCCTTTCCTTCCTTTCCTTCCTTTCCTTCCTTTCCTTCCTTTCCTTCCTTTCCTTCCTTTCCTTCCTTTCCTTCCTTTCCTTCCTTTCCTTCCTTTCCTTCCTTTCCTTCCTTTCCTTCCTTTCCTTCCTTTCCTTCCTTTCCTTCCTTTCCTCCATTTCTTTCTTTCTTTTCTTTTTTCCTTTCTCTCTTTCTTTCTTTCTTTCTTTCTTTCTTTTCTTTCTTTCTTCCCCGAAAAATGTAATTTTGCCCGAAAGACTTTTTGAGCCGAGCCCCACCATTTGTTGGTGCGGAACGTTAAGAAAACTTTGAAAATGATCGCGACCCATCAGATGACCGAAAACTGAGTTTTCATGCTTGTAAAGATTATCTAAGCATAGGGTCTATAAGCTTAACTTTTGTTTGCAAAAGGGAAAATACAGGAGCATGTTAAATGATCAGAAAAATACTACCACTATTATTCAATGGTCTTGATTCTTTTCGAGGAAACTAAACAACGGAATTGAAAATATTTTAATGCTTCTCTTTTGTGACTCTTGTCTAAATTAAAGATCCGCTGAATTTATGAAATTGTCTGTGACTGCTCGAACTCATGTCTGTTAATTATTTTCCCCCTAAAATCTCTTGCGTGATAAATGGCAAAAACTATTTCTGACTGAACACCCTCCGCTCCCTCTCCCTGGCTCGTACGTCTATCGCGGCCGGGGAAAGGAGTCTAAGGGACGGGCCCTTCCCTTTTGACTATTCACGCGGACTTAATATCATATGAGGTTCGTTTATTTGGATTTGTGTTGTGAGGGAAAGGATGATGACTTAAGGGATATTTCAATTACATGGCTCGTGCAACGACTGTATGGGGTTCTCAAAAGTCCTTTCTATCGTTTTTGTCGATCTTAATGACATGGTCGTTACCCTTTTTTCTTACAGTTTGAGACACCAGAGCGATCTGTGGACGTAAAAGTTTAGGCGTTGTTATAACAAAAAAATTGGATCCGTGATTTCTTTTCATAATGAAACAACTAATGACTGTAACAAGAGCGGCAAACTAAACTAAAATAAATTTCGCTCACATCCCACCACTAATGTTTCACCTGTTTAAAATTTCAACACTGATATCCTTCTCTGAAATGCGCAGACCTCCTCATTATAAAAAATTTAAATCTACCACCTGCGTCTCGTAAGAGGAATTTGTTAAAATTTAACAAGCCTCTGTTAATGTCACTAGAACCGGAACACCGCCTCCATTTGCGAGAATGAATGCCTTGTATTCTGGTTGTTTCTTTTGCGAGGTTGTTCATGCAGGGAGTTGTGAGGGCAACTCCCTGGTTCATGGTTTCAGTTTTTGATGGTTGACCATTTGTGTTATTTGTTTAAGCTGGTTTTACCGTGTCCTTTTTTGAATGTAAAAATTACAATCAAACAAAAAAGAACACAGTCACCTTCCTATCAAATCCCGTTAGTTGAAAACGATTTTTATTCAAATCGGACATGTATTTCTTAAAATATCAGCAAATTAAGTTAAAATATTTGTGTGTCAAAAATGCTTGAGCTTAGCAGAGATTACACCCCTTTCTAAATTTGACAAAAGATGCTTTGCTTACCTTTGTTTTATCAGACTGTTCTGTTAACCTTGACGTTAATAGAAAAAGGACACCTCCGTAGGGAGTGCAAAGTTTGAAAAGTTCAAATGCTACTAATGCAATGATATTTTGATAAATCCATGGTATTGTTGTGAAGAAAAGTTTCAGGAAAAGTTAAAAAAGAAAAACAAAAGACTGCTAAATAATATATTTGAGGATATGATTTCATATGTGCTTGCTACAAGTTCACCATTTTGTTGAAAATGTGACAACTTTACTTGATCCAATCTTAAGAAAAAAATCGTATTTTCAATGCAAATATTACCAAACCGCTCAGAAAAAGTACCCCTCTAACAAGTCAAAACATAATATGACCTTGAACCCTTTTTTAAATTTAAACCAGGAAGTTGTATGAGGGGGAGATACTACACTCTTTCTTTAAACTATTTGCCTCGCCAATATTTAGGCAATGGTTTCTGAGTCTTAAAATAGATTTAAATTGATAGGGTTTGAACATGTTTTTGTAAGGCACTGCGTGTCTCTGTACTACATTATGAGCAAATGTATCCCTTAATTAATTTAGTTGTTCATAAACAATTCGGAATCGTTTAAACACCCTCATCGCCTCCATAGTCCTCGACCAATCAGAATCGAGTATTTGGATGACGTCATCAAATCATGAATATTCATGAGATAAGTAAGGTGAGGATAGTCTAGGTCCAATGGAAATCGAGAATGGGGGATGACGTCATGAAACCGTGAATATTAATGAGAGAAGAAAGAGAGGAGTGTCTTGGACCAATGAGAATCGAGGATAGGGATGACGTCATGTAATCATGAATAGTCATGAGAGAAGAAAGAGATAGATGTCCTGGACCGATTAGAATGACTTCATAATGAATAGGATTGAGAGAAGAGGGAGTCATGAAAGGGTCAAGAAATGTTCCACCGGCCACCCCACCCCCCTTTTCGAAACATGGCTATGGTCGTGTGAACAAAGGAATGAGACAAACGGACTCGGCTAGAGGTCTATCTCAGCGTCGTGTGAGACATTAAGCGTACCGCTCCGTATTGAACATATACGTTTTCAAATCATTCATTTCATAGCACATTCGGAGCCCCAACCAACGCTCCGAAACTGTGGAAAGCAACCGACGGTGACTCTTTCCTCCATGGTATCATCATTATTTTTTTTTTATTACATATAGTTTTTTCAACAAAATGGTAAACATTTTTTGTAACATACAATCATCCTAAAAATATTTTCCTCTTTTTATGTTTTCAATTCATAATTTTTATAAATATAATTATTATTTTTTTACAATTAGTGTTTTTAAAAATATTGTTACACGTTTTACAAACAATGGCAATACATGCAAATGCATATTTTTCAACATTACAACAGCAATAAGTATTTCTTATGAATTATTTTTTTTTTCTTTAAACGTGTTAAAACCACTTCTTAAAACGTAAAAAAATTTTTATAACAACAACAAAAAATTTTTTCAAAGACTTTCTTTAAACAATCGTAAAAAAGTTTTACGTATTTCTAACATTATAAATAATTTTAACATTTTGAAACGACAATTCTCCAACAAACATAACAAAATTTTAAAACATTTGAATATATTTCTTAAACACATTAAACACGCATTTCATTACTATTTAACAAAGGACGGATCAAACGTTTCACATACTTATCGTTACGTCGCGGATTGTCGGTAAACATTTGGATGATTTGATGCATCGATCTACCCCCGCAGCGTTGTTTTAAAAAATAAATGCCATAATGTCCACAAACGTCGGAATAAAGGAATTGAATTTGCTTGGTATTATGTTCGACGTTCCTATTCCTCAATGCAGCGTCTATACCCGGCACGGTCGTCGGCGGTCTTCCGTACGAATCAAAATATTCTACACTACCGTTTCCTTGGGTTAGGTACACGCCAACCCAGTGCCTTCCTGGAAAAGCAACCGGATCCGTGTTGATCACGTAACATTTACTTCGCTGCAAGGTACGAGGACACATATCGGAAGCAAATACGCCTTTAAAAGAGGATTTCGTAGTGATGTCATTTTCGACCACTTTTTTCATAGACCAGTTATTCGTCGCACAAAGTCGAAGAAACGTTTCCGTGTTGATCGATTTCGATAATGTTATCGAATTCGGCGCAGCACACCAAGATGACAGATCCCGTCAAAGCTTCTTTGAAACGTATGGACAAATCCAAACTACCCTCTTGTTTTCGGTTATAATGCGCACCGTCCGAAAGTTCTGGTGTAAAGTCGAAACCGTAAAGCGTGTGACCATTTTCATATTCATTTCGACTTATACCGAAATCCTCGTTCGAGCCTTTTTTATGGAGTGCCGTGAAGGGAGAATCGTATCCACGCAATCTTTCGTGGACGGTTCGTCGGCGTCTGCAAAGTCCAGTCTCATGGGATCGGAAAGATGCAGTTGTCCCGCGTACCTGAGAGTCACGTTCGATACGTTCAAATGTTGAAATGAAAAAAGATTTTTATCGTAAGCACCGTTGAAGGAGCTGGCAGTCAGTAATCCAAAGATGAGTTGACGCGGTAATTGTCCCAACCAGAGGTGATCCGTGACGACGTTTGTGGTTCCCGACTGGATAGATTTCGTCTTCATTTTTACCCGCTGAATCGGATACTTCGCCGTGACTCCGGAGGCTAACATCTTGGCGTGTTGCAATAGGATGGTGGGACTGGGCGTCGCTCGTCGGGCGTAGAGAGCTATCTCCGTAATTTTCATCTTAAAACTGGGTGACGCGACACTCGACAACAGCACAAAGTCGTCCTGACTCGGAGTGAGCTTCACTTTCACGTTGACACCGTCCATCATGTACCGGTTCATGTGACACACGTCGCAGTGCAGACTTTCCATCAATTCGACTTCTTCGCTTCGGTCAAAAATTTTTGATCTCGCTTTGAGACCTTCGTTTCCATTAGCCTGAGAAGGGTTTGCCGGCCGTATTGGAGGAATCCATTGCAGAAGACAGTTGACCCTTTTTGGATTCTTCTCCGTAGTTCAAGAGGGCTTCGAGATAAGCTCTGTACGGATACATCGACGACGACTGTCATTATCGTTTAATCGAAAATATCCGAAACACGTCTTTTCCGTTTGGTGGTCCGTTTTGAAATGACGTTTCTTCTCGCACGTGTCCTCTTTATAGGTTACCTCGAAGGCTTTTCCTTCTTCTTCTTCTTCTTCTTGACACAAGGACTTCTTTAAGCCTCTGAACCCGTTCGGCCCATCATGTCCTGCAATCCACGCTTCACTCCTTTTCCCAACTCGTTCTGCACGTGAAATTTCATTGCAGTGTGCTTTTTAAGTGCATTGAAACGGCACATACAAAACAAAAACAAAAACTGAAACCGGATCGGGCAAAAACATAAACGCAAAACTATTTACAGACTGCTAAATCAAACAGAAAATTATGTTCATTACAGTAATAAGCTCTATATACAGATATTTACAAAACTATGTACAGAAAATCATACACACAGATATTTACATACTATTTACAAGCCCCTTACATACCCACCCTATTACAAATTGACCACCACACGCCCCCCCCCCCTCACCGAAACGAGTGGACCCCATCGCCTACCGAACGCCGACCTTGGCAAACGAACGAAGTCGGACTCAACCCTCAGCCTCACCTCCGCCTTCACCGATGCCAGGACGACGTCCGCAGGCCTCCCCATCCCCCTAAAAACAACGTTACATCGGTCTCTCCATAAGGCCAGCTTTATGGAGGCCGAAGCAAAGGTAAGTATGCCCTGAATACTTGTATTGCATGGCGGGGGTGAAAGACCATACAAAGCATAGTCCCGGCCGACCGCCCATGTGTTGCCCATCGTCAAGCGATCAGTCAGGACTTGGAACCATTCCCAAAGGAGGGCCACAAATTCACACTGCCAAAACACATGTGACACACTTTCCCACTTTGTGCATCCAGTGCGTGGGCAAATTCCATCTCCAAGACGCCACCGAAGACGCTTGAGATTAGTAACAATCGCATCATGTGCGATTCGCCACAACAGGTCTCGCCTGCGGTAATCTAATGATCTGCTGTGGACCACACGCCACACTTCCGACCCTGAAGCATAGTGATTGGATTGGACCTGGCCAACCAATTCTTCAAAAACAGCCTGGTATAGGTCTCTTGCACTTAACTGCGAAACGTCCCCAACTCTTGATATAATAAGGAGCGTTTCTCTCATTTGACTGTATGCTTCCGAGGGCCTCCAGCTGTGGGGTTCACTGTTATTAAACAGGGAGGGAAAGAACCGACGGAATGATAATCCCCCCCAATAACGGACAAAATAGGCAAAAGGCATTCTGCTGTCTACAGCACTATAAACACACTTGGTCAGGAGAAAACGGAGTTTGGAAGGAAAATGCACAAGGCCCAACCCACCACGCCTAACATCCTGATATACCATCCCTCTTCTTACGAGCTCCGTCTTCCCTGACCATAAAAACCTAAACACAGCCCTCTCGAGACGCAACAGGACACCCTTTGGAGCAGCCAGAACGGTGCCTGGATACCACAAAAGGGGATAAATAAAACGATTGATAACTGTCACCTTTCCGAACAGGCTAATGTGGCGCTCGCCGAAGTCCTTCAACCTAGCTTCCACCAGGTCCACTTTCTCCTTCCAGGTAAGTAACTCGGTTTGCCCATAACCAAACCATATGCCGTTTATCCTTATGGCGTCGTCTACCCATGATGCAGCGAAGGGCAGTCTTCTTGACCGCCACTTACCTAGGCGAAGTCCTTTGGTCTTATTGGGATTCAGTCTGGCACCTGTGGCTCTTTGAAACTTAGACAACGTGCCACTAAGGGCCTTGAAGGAAGCTAGGTCGGAGACTACGCATGTGACGTCATCGGCATACTGAAGGCACTTAACTTCAACACCACCGGGAATGTGAAATGGTTGAAACAAAGGCTCTACTTGAAAGGCTCTTGCTATTGATTCACTAAACAATACGTAGAGTAAAGGTGATAGGGGGCACCCCTGCCGTACGCCACGTTGGACACTGAAGGGGTCTGACGGTAGGCCATTAACGATAACCCGACTATTTACACTATTGTACAATAAGGAGGTCCATTTAACAAAAACTGGATTCAAACAAAACTTCTTTAAAGTTTTAAAGAGGAATCCATGATCAACCATGTCGAAGGCCTTCTCCTGATCGAGGGAGACAAGGGCACATGGAAGATCACGGTCCATCACGTATTCAACTAAGTCCCGCACCACCCAGAGGTTCTGCTGAATACTGTGTCCCCGCACCGCACAAGTCTGAAAGGACCCTACAAGATCTGGCATAACTGTGCCTAGCCTGTTGCAAAGGGCTTTCGCCAGAATCTTGTAATCTACATTTAACAAGGTGATTGGCCGTTTGTTTTTCGGTTCGAGGGGTCTCCTGACTTAGGCAGCAAAGTTATTATGCCTGTGCGCTGCGAGTGGCTCAATGAGCCAGCAAGGAAGCCAGAGGCGAATACGTCACGGAGATCATGAGCTACGGTACCCCAGAAGCGTTTATAGAATTCTACTGGAATACCGTCGGACCCAGGTGCCTTTCCGCCTTTCATCTTCGCCACTGCCTTCCAGAGCTCGTCAACAGTCAAAGGGGAGCCAAGTTCATCATTCTGATCTTTAGAGGGGGTTTTGTCAATATTATCAAATAGGGACTTTTGAAGGTCTTCATCGACATCTGCCTGGGTATACAGCTGCTCATAAAAGTTTTTATACACGTCTACAATGTCGAGAGGGTCCTTATGTACCACACCGTGGGCGTCACGGACAGCTTTTATACTGCGATCGATGGCATTCTTTGTGACGTCCCGGTAGAACTTAATGGTTGGTTTCTCCTCCGCCTCCACCCAATGCACACGAGCACGAACCCGGGCCCCGTGTAGTTTTCCATCAAGGTACTGTTGGATTGCATGAAGTGCGGAGTGGTCCCCGTTCCTCTCCCTAGAGCAAAGTGAAAGGAACTCCTCCCTTCTTCGACGAGCTCTTGCTACACAATATTCCACTGTAAACTGTTTGATGCGGGTCTTTACATCATCCCACCACTCTAAATCTGTTGAAAAGGCCGGCCTCAAAGTTCGCCACCCTTCGTATCTGGCCTTAAAATCTTTGCTATATTCAGCCTCCGTTAGAATATCTGTGTTCATTTTCCAGAACCCCCTCCCTACTGGCCATGACTCTGGGGGTCTGAATGAGGCAGTAACTGCATCATGGTCCGAAAATGGACATGCCACAACTTCGCAATCACTTGGTGACAGAGCCAAGTGAACACGGACAAGCCAGGATGCTGCACTCTCCAAACGTCAACCATATCGTGATTCTTTGTGAACATGTCCAACTCCACCATACCGACACTACAGCTTGAAGATGTGAAGGTGGACATTCGATCAAACCGTGTGTCAGGGACATAGTTGAAGTCTCCAGATAGGATACAAGGGGCACAGCCAGGAAAGAAGGATGGCAGGGTAGCAAAAAAATTCCTTCTGTCTGTAGGTTGGTTAGGGGCATAAACGTTACATAAGAAGAAGTTCCCGCAAGAATGTTTGATGGTAATGCATACCAACCGGCCCTCATGATCATGATCAACCTTTCCGACCAGGGAAGTCCATCTTGGAGAAACTAAAATGACAGATCCACAGGAAGATGCGGAGCCAAAGGAAGCGTACAAACCCCCACCCCATTCGTAGGACCAGGTGTAGACATCGTCCTCATTAACAATGTGAGTCTCTTGGAGGAAAACGAAGTCCACACCCAATGACTTACAAAATTGGAATATTCTGGACCGCTTCCGACTGTCCCTCATGCCGTTAACATTCAGGGTCATGAGGGACAGGGGACCATTCATGAAATGTGGAGTGTGAAATTACAAAACTGTCTCTGACCTGGCCTTTTTATTACATGGATCTGGTGCTGGTGGCACAGAAGGACTAGCTCCCCCTCCCCGGTCGGACACCTCCCCTGATGCCGACCTTTTCAACTTGGGCTCAAGTTCAACGGCCTCACACAAATCAAACCAGCCCTCCCCAGATGGTGGGTCCTTTGGTGGAGGCTCTGAGGCAGGTCCTCCCACATCTGACATGGCAGAGTCAGATTCCGAGTCCGAGGACATTCTAAGGTCGTGCTCCACTGTTTGTATTCCAGCCTCCCCAGGAGCTGGTGGAGAGTGTGACTCAGGTACCGATGTAGAGGGTTGGGAAGGGCCTACCTCAGGGTTCCCACAGACCACTTCACATCCCTTAGAAGCCAGGAACTCTTGTTCCACCTGATGTGCCACCTCATCAGGTGTAGGGGACCTGGGTTCTTCCACCATTGGTTCAGGGTCTGAAGACAAGGGTTCACTTGCCGGCCCCACATCTGCACTTGCACGCACAGAGTACGATGTGGGGCAGGCACCAGAGACATGTCCCTCCTCCCCACACAGGTTACACCGCACCTGATTGGGACATGTTGCCCTCTCATGCCCCAACTGCAGGCATCTGCCACAACGTTTGTTTGGGCATGACTTGGCCTCATGCCCCTCCTCCCTACACTGGAAACAGGTGCGGGGCTGCCCAAAATACCTGATGAGGGCCTTAGAACCCCCTATGAACAAGACGGAGGGGATGTCTCGTTTTAGTTCCATACGGAACTGTCTCTTTCCGTTGAGAATACCGGCCAGTTCACCTTCATTTTACTTTACCCAACGCCAGTCAGAGACAGTTCCGTATTGTCCTAGAACCCTCGCCACCAGGCCCTGATCTACCTCAAAATTGAGGTACAACACCGTCACCACCACAGAGCGATCATATGGGGTGACAGTGAGACCCTCCACACCCATAAGGGAGGAAACCCCCTTCAATCGGGCAGCATCAGTCCGGAACTTCAAATCATACGTATTTCGGGATGCAAGGGCCTGCAGCATCTCTATATCCTTAACATCTACCTTATTGTTCTTCAACACAGAAAAAACATGCTGGGGTGTAACATTCCCCCTCGACTCAAACTGTAACTTAACGATACTGCTATCCCGACCTCCGGGCATAGCAGCAAAAGTTTGTGGCACAAGGTCACGCAGCAACTAGAGAGAAAACTTCAGCACAGCAGATCAAACCCAGGCAGGGAAAAAATAAAGGGAACCCAACAAAAAACTATAAACCAGGCGTGCTTTAAAACGAGCACGGCCAAACCACGTCCCCAAGCGAGAGACCACACCCAATATCCAACACTTCGGTAAAACGACAATAGTAGTATATGTATATGTTAGTATAACAAGCAGCACAGTACAGCACAATGCCAAAATTCAGCACGATCAGCCAGAGCTCCGTGAAAACACGTCCGCTCTCGACGAAGACCAGAACTTAATTTCATTGCAGTACTCAGTTTCTTTCCAGCCATGATATCTTTTGCAATGTTGGAACCAGCCGCGAGAACGCTTTTACCTACGCCTTTGGGCATGGGTTTTAAAAACGGCACGACATTTCTGAACACACCGAGGGCTGCTACCAAGCCGTGACCTCTTTGTTAATAAGGACCCGTGAATACAGGGATGCCACTCAAAAGTTTTATCGGAAGTGTAGTTTTACGATTACTCGTCCGTTTTGAAATGGTATGCGCTTGCCGTTCTCATCCCTTATATCGATTTCGATGTTATTGACGAGCGATCTTGCCACGGGTTTATAATGTAACTTGGTAAAGTCCACGTAGACCGTCTCCCCAAACGTATTACCGGCGGATACGGTTCTCAAGAGAGGTGCCGTGGTATCACCGACCAGTTGGTGTTCTATGATATCGATGTATACGTACAGTAGAGTTGATGAATGGGATGTAAATCGGCCGTGATCCCAATCGTACCACGATCGAGCATAAGAAATCCCACACATGGCCACTTTCCATTTACCTCGAAGTTCCAACGCTTTACTTAAATGAGTGAAATAATGCGCCTATACGAAAAATGTCCATAGAACTGTTACTCGGTAGAGTCACGTAAAACGAATCCATGTCGACCGTCGAGTTTTAAAGTCTAAAGTGAGGTATCGTACGACACACATCACAGTTTAATTATACGATCGATCCAACTGTTAAACTTTGCAGGGTAACGTTTCCACTGGACGAAATATTGCATGTTTCCATTTTTATCCTTTCCCCGGCGTAATATCTTTTCGATTTTTAAAACATCGGCGTCATCTTTTTCGACGCGTTGAAGTTCCGTTTCGTAAAAGGTACATTCGACGATATCCCCGTCCCAGTCATTAAAGGCATACACCACAGGTTTTCTGGGAATTCTTTTGTACACGGTAAAAATTTCTTCCATCCAGCGGGGCAAGTAACCCTTTCGAAAATATCTCACGTTCATGCTGAGTCTTACTCGATCTCCCACCTCGAAACGGTACGTTGGACGTTTCCTTCTTTTTCTTCTTCTAAGATCCGGGTAGAGGCGATTCCAAACTTCCAATTCGTTCTTCACGCTCACGTCGTTTGGTGATTTTCCTATACTGTGATGATAACCGCTGTTGTAGCTTTCGACCAATTGAGGTATTTTCAAATTTTCTCTTTAAACGTTCTGTTAAATCTCTCCACGACACTCGCCTTGGTTTCGTTATGAGTGACAAACAAATGGACGTCGTGACCGGCCAACAAACGTTTCACATCCTTGTCGAAGAATTCCGATCCTTTATTGGTCTGTACGTCCAGTATAGTTTTCAAAGCTTTGACGATAGTCTTTCCTTTCTTGACTTTGACCGGGAAGACCCATGCATATTTGGAAAAGATGTCGATACAAGTCAAGAGATATCTTATTCCTTTGTTATGACGGGAGAGAGCATTGACATCTACCAGATCTGCTTGCCATTGGTCATCGATACCGTGAACGTTCGCGCTATTCCTTTCGTATTTTCGCCTGACCGGTCGATGTAATGTATAAGTGTCTTCGGATTGCAACCAACGCTTCACTTCTTCGAGCGTCGTATAAGGTCTTTGCTTTCTCGCATGACGTAGAAGTTCTGCAGCGTCTGTAACCAGCCGGGTGCGATGCGTCGTAATATATGTTTCGGAGGATGTCTGGTAGCGTCTCCGTCTGTTTGATCATGAGGAACGTTAATGCGGCTACCGCAGCAAGCACTGGTACACATGACATTTTTCAAAAATTCTCTCAGTTGGACGAGTGGAATATTCCAGGAGCCTGCCATGTCGTCATATGTACGTCGCGTTCGGGTGTGACACCATTTAACCCTTTACCGTTGTTTGGGTCCTTTTGGACCCATGCAGAAAGCTCGGCTGTCACCCATCTCTACTGTTTCACGCGGAGCTCGAAACTGCGAGTAGCTACCCGAAAATTCGGCCACAACAACGAGAGAGACAATAGTTTAAGGTCACGGGGTCAATGGCCTACGGAAGGGCAACGTCCGCTTTTCCGCCCACCCCCGAGGCGCGCAAATATGACCCGGCCGGAGCACAACGGTAAAGGGTTAATCTAAAATATCTGCACCAGTCCGTTGAAGGGTTACGTGTACACACGCAGAGACAGTGGCATCAGCTTAGCAGTAAACACACCCCACAGGCTTATTTTAACCCTTTACCGTAAAGGGGTAATAAGCGAGCCAAGTGGTTTTATCCGGCGATGGTGGCGGGGAACGAACGCTGTATATATCCCCATAGATCCCGTAGATTCCCGTAGATTCGGTAGTCGCTCTCGGAGTTATTCTCGGTGACAGCAATCGGTGTGTAGCTTCCCAACGTTTTTCGTTTCCGACCAGTGTGTGAGGTACGTTCAAACGTTGTAAATCCCGAGCTAAAATATTTCGGCCGACGGGATGCGAGGTTTTTCTTTGTCTCATTAGATCGTTGCGAGCCTGTTACCTTTTGTCCGTCCAGATCGATCATCTCTCCTCGGTCGGTCCAGGTAATGCCACTTTCTTTCAAAAAGTGAACTAGTCTTTCCGCTCTGGATCGAAACGTCTTTGGTAACGCATCCAAAATGAAATTGACGGCCAACTGATCGCTTTCTCCGTCTTTCGGTTAGGTGTCTTCGTTACGTCTCTGACTCCAAAACTTCTGTTGTAAAAACTTGTCCGTAAGCCTTGGCTTTCTCGTCCGGAGAAAGCTTATCGTTATTCAGGATCCTTTCGATTGCCTCGTCAAATTCTCTTTGTTTCCTGGTAGATTTTAATTCCACCCGAACCGTCCACCATCGGAGCCTGAGGTGTCACGGAACCGTGCGGCACCAACATCATTTTCCGGGCGTGTTCCATTTCTTGACGACGGCGTGACACATCGGTCTAAGAATGGTACTACCACCTCTCTGTTCCAGTTTCTTCTTCTTCTCTCTGAGAGACACTTTCTTATCTGCGAGTAATCTCAACGTGCGTCTGTACCAATTGAGCTTCTTCTTTTGGTTATCCGTCAGGGGAACGTTACCGTATAACACCTTCGGAGCACACTCGCAACAGGCAAAGTATGAGATTTCTGTCAGACTTTTTCAAAATGTCCGAAATATTTCGACCTCGTGCTAAACAATGCAAAAGAGGGAAATGTTACTTAATGAGTGCCATTGCATCCTCGACTGATGACGTTGCCGCGCCTTGTTCCTCTACTCCAGGTTTCCCAGTCACAGATGGGTAGTCTCGATCTTATGAGTCTTTGCCAGGCATCGTGATAGGCACCGTGAAAATCCGCGATGCTTATACGTCCGAGATTCATTTCCACCGTGATGAAAAACAGTAAGAAGAGCACGACGTGAGTCGGGGATCCGTCTCTTTCAATGCATCGGAATAAACTTTCCACGTCGTTTCGATGAGGTCCTTGCAAGACCGATTTCCGGTCTTTCCGTGCTTCTACTTCCTTTGCCACATGCCCAGCTTTAAGCAGAATGAGGTCTTCTGTCGTGATATCCAGTTTTCGACGAACCAAATAGAGAAAGACTCTTTCAAGACTGTCGCTTTTGGGGGTCTGTAGACGACCATGCCGTTTCCTCCTTCTTCTGGTAAAACATCCGTGGTCCTTCGGATTTGAAATCGAAGAGGAGGTATCCGTAAGGCCTCGACGTGGCATCCCCGAAGGCTTTGCGAAAAAAAATTCGTTCTACCCGGTACGACATGTCAAGAAAGATGATCGACCGCAGAAACATCCCGAGGGTTTTTAAACAGCACGACGTTATGGACTTTCAGACTGACGGTCCGTATTTCTTTGCCTCTCTGAAACAGGTTTTGTAAGACCAGGATCACGGATAAATTCATGTGATGACTTCCTTTGGTAAATAATTGGGCTACAAGCCGATCCGTTTCGTGCATCAAATCGTCCAAGACCACGAGATTCGGTTTACTTTTATCGATGTACTCGTCAATGTGTTCCGGTAAATCTTCCACAAACTGTATTCCAGGACACGTGCGAGTGATGACGTCATACAGGGGTTTATATTCCCCGTAAGACCATACGATATTCGAAGGAGCAGGATCGTTCAAATGATCTTCATGCTTTAATAATCTAGATAACCACACGGTTTTTCTACAGCCGGTGGGTCCTGCTATCAAACACGTGAATGGGTATTTCAGGCGGACATCGAATGTTTCCTCTGACATGTCGATCGCAAATGATTCGTTTATCCGAAATCCCTTTTATTTATACGCCGTTTAACGTTCTTCATTTGCATATGTAAAAGACTTTTGATGACGTGAATGATATCGGGCCCTCGTTCTTGAAGAGAGAGCCATTCGTCGATCGTCAAATTGATTCCTTTTTTTTACCAGCCTTGAGACTTCCGTCTACATTCCTGATCCATTTTCGAATGGCAACGTAAGCTTCACCTCCGCACATTTCTACAGTGGCTCTTCTTAATCCACCGAGCAAAAACGAAGTGCGTCCGTTCCTCATGACGACCTAACGACGAGTGATTTTTAATTTCAAAGCTATCGCATTAAGAGCTTTCGCAAGTGTCTTTTTCATGGTTTTATAAGAACTTGCAGGAAGACGAAAGTCGCGTGCTCCTGCCATGATAAACAAAACGTGTCTGATATCCAATTAAAGTTTTCTGATGATGTGCCCCTTCGATTTTTCTAATTGTCGGGCATGTCTGACAATTTTGTTTTGTAAGCGTTTCATCTTTCCAGAACTGATGCCCGGTTTGAGCTCTCGTGCTGCATTTCGCAGACCCACGATGTTATTACGGATTTCTGTAGACATGTTTGAATACGGAACCAAAAATAATAAACACGAATTCGCGACAACTCCTAAACAAAGACGAGACACACAGACTCAGCTAGGGGTCTATCTCAGCGTCGTGTGAGACATTAAACGTACCGATCCGTGTTTAAATAAATACGTTTTGAAAACTTTATTTTTCGACTTCTTTCCTTAAGTCATTACAATGTTTACATAGCAAAGGATATTAAACGAGTGAAATGTCGATCATCATTATCATTTTGAAGCAACGGGCTGTATAACGATTCATTCGATGTAAGTGCAATGAACGATATAAAGATTCATTCGATCTTAAACCAATGAGCAATATAAAGATTATTGAAATCGATGGAATATATACATAACATTGAAATTTTTATCAGTAATCGATGAATGGTACAAATCAATCCATAGAGCCATTTGCTGGTCACGACCAGTTCATTTTCGTCTCTTTCCCGAGAGTCCAGACAGCTTAGAAGTATTGGAGCGGATGGCGTCTTCCATGGCTTGCTTATGTTGACATAATGCTTTCCATTGTTCTGGGGTGAGGGTGATGCCTCTTTTGGTCGGTATCCAAACGCTTCGTTCGTTTTCGTAAAAGTCTCTCACGTGCACTTTGATGCGATCGTTAAATACGTTGACGACGACAAACTTTCCGTCACCCAACGGCAGTCTCTTTTCGTCGAATAAAGGTTCGGCCTCTCGTTTGCCTGGTGCTACAGCAGGTGGTCGAAATTTTGTTCTGAGCGGTTTCCCCATTAACGGTCTGTCCGACGTCAACTCTCCTGTACTGGTTCGCATGTAAATCGTTTTTCCGTCTGCGGTGACTTGTTCTTCCCAGCCATCTTCTAATACTGCATTGGCTTTGTTCTCTAAAACGCCTGTCATTTTCTTTTTTCCGTCTGCTAGCTTTGGTGTCTCGATGAGAAATGAAGAAGAGACCTAATAAACCTCGTATTTATTACGTTTTTAGACTCTCGGATCCATGGACTTGTTAACGATTCTCTTGGCCAGTCGTAGCCTTCCCGATATGTTGCTGTATCTCTTCAAAACCCTTCGAAGATGATTCATATCTTTGAGGCGATTCATTTCTGTCTGAATGGCTTCGCACGTATTCCATTTATCGAAAGTCTCAAAATCGTCCAAGTGTTGTCTTTCATTTTTGTATGGCTCCACGACACTGTTTGGATCAAAGCTCTTGGACCCCCCGCGCTTTGCATCTTCCAAAGCCAGGATGCGTAATCTGTAACGATGTGCGTTGTGGTTTAAGGCTTTCTCGTGACAAGCATCCACTACGTTGAATATACGCTCGGGAAAAACCAATTTGTGGTCGACGAGTGTTCGTTGGCGCTTCTGTCGGTCGATCAAATACACACTTTAGAACGTCTCGTAGTCGCACTCTTCTTCCCGCCATGACATCATGATGATTGGAAATAATCTCTCGGACGAATAACGACCACATTCTTTCCAACGCAAACGCTACAGGACCTCTCGGAACGTTCTTTGAACCGTCTTCTCATCCACGTAAGCCAGAGTTTTGTTCCAGTCCCAGGACCCATATTCTGTTTCGTCCATGGTACATGGATGGTGCTTCTGGCTCGGATGGTCTAATTCACATCCGTAACAGGTCAAGCTTTCGTATTTTTCGAATGCATCCTGGAGAAAGTTGAGTACGGTATTGTCGCGAGCCAGAAATACGTGTGAACTGTTCGAAGCCATGATGACGAATGCTGAATTCTTTTTTCGATTTTCCCTTTTATACCTTGGCAAGACATCTAGGACTTAGTACCTTACCGCCGACCATGGAGCGTCGCAACTCTGCAGCAAACGTCATGACGATTTCGAAAACGTCGTTGTGTAAAGTATACACGGTGACGAAGAAGTGGCCATCACGACAACCTTTGCAGACGTGTTGCGGCTGTGCACTTTTAGCACGCTTCAGTTTTTCCACTAAAAGGTCGAACAGGCATTCGTCTTCCTCTCTGCAATCTGATAATGGAAAGCACAGTGTGTTAAAAGAATTTTGCCCGGTGGTAGTCTTTTTGTGATCTCTGGTCGTCGTACTTTCCAATGATTCCGTGAAGGATTTTCTCGCCGCTAGTTTGACTCCATCTTCTTCGGTGGCCCCCTTTCAAATGACACTTTACCGAATACCTCGTGCCTTTTATAGGGAATGATAGGTGTACCACCACCAAGATATACGATCCTTGCGAATGCGATCCGAAATGCTTCTCCAAGGTATAGCTCGACTCTTCTTTTTCTCTTTCTTTTAAGTCTCGTATTTATCCCTATATCGAAATAATACTCGATGTCTCTTGTACCGATAATCAGCATTGGAGTTCATCCACCTCTGGTGGACATCTCGACGCTTGACGTGCCGATTTACGTGTTTCACGTGCGGTCGATAAATGGAGAAACAGTGTTGTGGACACAGCTTTTGATCGATCGGTTTGATACAATCTGAGTGATAGTGGAATGACATCTCGAGCGCGAATGATGAAACGTCTCTCGGCGTCTTCCTTTCATACATATCAGTACCCGTAAGGTACCTTGGAAAAATCGGGTTTCAACACCCGTTTGTCGTACACTATCCTGTACACTTTCTGAGTCGGTTTAGTAAAGACTTGGCCCAATCGTTTTCTTACGATATTGTATTCTTTCTTGATGAGGATGCTTTTGCTGTCTTCGCGTTTTGGATCAAATTGCTCTACGAGGGTTGTCATGCTGCTAAAATTCAGCAACTGGTTGACACGAGCTGTCAAAGTGATGCCTCGTACCTTGCAGTGCCGGCTTGTAGTGCCTTTCTTGGTGGAATATACTTAGTAGGCATTATTTGGGTCCACCCGAGACGAATTTGGTGATGTAACTTCCCGTACCATAATCCTTTTTCAGTTCGTCCGTCATGTCTTCCAGGTAGTTTCCAATGAGTGGATCGTATTGACCGTGACGAGACTCGTATACGGTGGAACCCGTATCGAAATACAACACGCGCTCCTCCAGTAGTTCGAGGTAAGAATACAATTTCAATCTTGCTTGCGCGATGGTGTAAGCGGCGATAAAATTATTCTTATCGCCTCCGCCGTCTACGTATTCCTCTTTGTCGGTGCAAACCAATTCCATACAGTCTTGGTCGATCCTTGTAATTTTGACCTGTTTTGTGGAATCGGATGCCAATTCCGAAAATTTTCGTAAGTCGTTGATGAAGGTTTTGTTAGGCAAATTACATCTCTGACCAAATTTTCCCCAAAACGAGTTGAGCATCAATTTTGCGTGACATCGTTTGCCTTTATTTTTCTCGATAGTTTCCAGCCGAACTCCCTCCTGCCTTTCGTAGTCGTCGGCGTGTGCTTTCTTGTCCGCCCCGGTGTGACACTCACTGGGCCATCCGTCCGCTTCTTGTTTGATTGTGAGAAAAGTATTTATTTACCCCGAAAATAATCCACCTCGGCGGGTCTGTGGGTCGTACTTGGGGTTGATCTATAGGGAAGCACTGGATGATAGAGTCTTCTAGGCGGTAATACCCGACAGTAAATGGGGCCTTCGTTTTCTTGCCAGGGTCTGAAGTTTTCTGTCACGATCGTAGATTTGCCGATGGGATAACGTCCGTACTTGTTCACCCACGGGTAGAGAGAACATACGTCGATGTACTTGATGGATTCCCCTGGTTTGGCGTCGTACTCTAAACGGGTAGCGTGAGTTCTCCCACCGAAGAAAGCATTTCTCGGATTGAGAGATGGCTTTTAGTCGAGAGCCTGCACGAACTCGTTCATCTTTTCGTCTCGGCAAAGCATTCGATCTTATTCGCATTTCCACATTACCACGACGTTCACACCGGATCTTCGTAAGTCCTCGATTTTCCACAAGGTTTTTAGATAGACATCTTTTACGGTTAATGTAGAGCCTGGAACTAGTTTTTGGCGATTGGGGTGACACGTGGGCCATCCGTGCCAAAGACAACCTTGAAATTCGTAGATCGTTTTACCGCAAGAACCGTCGACTTTGTACCCTGCCACCGTGGTCTCACCCCCGTTGCGTGCATGTTTAATGTGAATTCCCTCTCTGTGACTGAGCCATGCCAACCATTTCAAGGCTTTTAAGGAATGATTGTCGTATCCGAGGGACGGCTGTGATGGTCTCTTCTTCCAGAAAACATTTTCGGAACACTTTCTGACAGGCTTGAGCTATGGTCATGGCTTTTGCAAATGGATCCACGCCATTCATGGGGTGAAAAATACTGCGAAATGTCAAACATCCTTTTCTCAATAGATCCACGTCTGCCACGCAATATTTTTTCATTTCCTACTCCATATCGAAGACCTTTCCCTTTTGCTGTGCGTACCAGGCGACGTAATCTTTCTTCTTCTTGGCATTCATGGTTTCAGGGTGATAGAAAGTCGCATCGGGCCACGGTCCCACGTAACTTTCGTGTTCTCTAGTGTTGAACAGAAAGGGGAAATATCCTTTCTCTTCAGGAAGTCCGAACGTTTTGGAAAACTTGGAAAGTGCCATGGGGATGAAGTTGAAACAATCTTTGAATACGATTTTCTCCACCTTTTTGTTACGAGACAGACTTGTCTGTCGTGTTTTCACGGCCTCTCGATATCTTTTTTGTCGACGCATAATGCACACACTTTATGGGCCACGGCATAGTTGGGAATGTGTCGTCCGATCGTCTCTTCCACTCTGGATTCGAAATCGAAAAAGATGTAATCCGGACATGACCGTAGAGAATCACTAGGGCGAATCGGTTGCATGAAACATAAATGTCCTCGTGGTCGATCTTTTTGGCACGTATGACAATATTGCATACCACACACGTGTTTCTTCCTGCCTTTGGAGTAAGTCAGGCTGCAATGATTACATCGGCGAACGGTTTCACAGGTCGTTGGCTTGCCGCTCTGTTTTGAAAACAGGTTTTGTTCTTAAAGACGCGACGAGAGTCGTCACAGTACCACCGGACATCTTTATCTTCCTCACAGGGCTGTCCGTTCGGTGCTCTGCAGGCATGACACTTGATCAAACATCTGTGCCATTTCGGGTCCTTGTATGCCTTGAGACATTTGGTGCAAAATGCATGTCTGTTCAGGAATCCACTCATGCTGGTGACGGTGTCAGAATGACGGTCGTGGTAATATAAGAAGATAGGTATCCCCTTTTCATTCCAGCCTTTGTGGGGGCTTCCGTTCGACCTCTGGTGAAGATGATGATTCTGTACTCTGGTAAAACTTTCTCTGTTTCTCTGTTCCAGACCGCAAGAACCGATCGGGATGTCCGCCCGTGCGTGGAGGGCTTTGACGAGTTCTGTCTGTTCCGATTGGCCTCGTCGTATGTTATTCCAATTGACGGTCCGGTCCGTTTTCTTTTGATGATGTGCTACAGCCGTGACGATGGCTCGTGCCAGACACATGTCGTCGTCTTTGTTTTGGATACGTAACAGGTTTTTTTAAATTGGCCCCAGTCTTTGATGACGTCATCCTGGTGATGTGAAATGTCATCTGTCCATCGAAAGTAAACTCTTCGTTAGATTGCATCACGATTTGATTGGCATTCAACTGGTCACGACGTATGACGAGTACGTATATATCTTCGGGTAATGGATTTGAACCCCTACCATATTGATATATACTGATTCTTCTGCTTCTTTCGTA
Source organism: Holothuria scabra (assembly GCA_037179385.1). Lineage (NCBI taxonomy): Eukaryota > Metazoa > Echinodermata > Holothuroidea > Aspidochirotida > Holothuriidae > Holothuria > Holothuria scabra. The sequence goes on from CM074189.1 coordinate 22,818,207, forward strand.
TCTGACTCTCAAACAATCTCTGGGTCTAACTTCCTCCTCCGCATCATCATCATCGTCATCTTCGTCGTCGTCGTCGTCGTCGTCATCTTCACTTCCATTGATTAGCTTCTTCTTCTTCATCATCATTTTCTTCCCCGTCATCGTCATCACCCTCTTCTCCATCCTCATTATCCTAATTATCGTCATCATCATCACCTCCTTCTTCATCCTCTTCTTCATCTTCTTCATCGCCTTCGTTCTCCTCCTTATTATCTTCCCCATTTTCTTCTGGTTTGAAAGGTTGAGTATCAGGGATAATATTCTCATTTTCGGGATCATTTATCTCGGTAATGGTTTCCGCTATAGCACGAGCTAATGTATCTTCTTCTTCGTCTTCCTCCTCCTCTGTTTCACCTCCTTCTTCTTCTTCCTCTTCCTCCTCTTCTACAGCAGGGGTTGGTACTGCCTGTACGGACACGTTTCGCCGATCAGGTTATGTCTGTGTCGTTCTTTCACTTCACGGTTTGTCGGTAGATCTTGCGGCACCGGTTGCTGGGTCGAGCCTTCCTGTCTTATGCGTTTCGGCGGTGACGGCTGATCCCACGCTGGTTCATTTTCAAAAAAGGGGTTTCCCAATCTTTCTAAGAGATCTAACGATTTTCGGTCTAATACGTTAGCTCGACGCCGCTCCGCTTCCGCTTGTCGTCTGGGAGAAAGAGGTCGTCGTACCAGCGGTACCCATTTTGATTCCCTCGTCCTCGTATTGTAGAAAAACGGTTTGCTTTTCCTTTGGCTCCAATGAATTTCCCACCCTCCCTTATTTCCTTTTCTGTAAGCTTAGCTTTGTACATTGCATGAAAAATCGATGTTTATCTTTCGAATTCCTGGATACAAATGAGAGAAGACGATTTCAAACATCTTATTTATATACGTCCTAGACCATTACATATATACACGAATAAAATGTCATCTCGAGTCTCTCGTTAACACTCGACCTGCTGACCCGAAAATCTATGACGTTTTCCGAATCATATTATAGTCAAAGAATTCATCCCGAATGTCGCTTTGGACCGGTGATAAACTTGAAGACAACACGAAAAGTACTCACTACAGGCGCGTTCACGTGTACGTAAACGTACAGAGACTATGGTGTGGCTTATAATTTATATTTCGGGGGAATCCCCCTTTTCACATATTAAGCACATACTTTACGTGAACAAAAGAAAAAAATGTGTGCCTTACCGCTGTATTCTCACTCTTCTTTTTCTTTAATATCTTCTTCTTCTTCTACTATTTTATACGAATTGTTATCTCAATGATCTCGTAAGCTAATGTAATGCCTGCAGACCCTAAGGTCATTGACGTCTGCCGTAATGTACTAAGGTACGTTCACACAACGGCAGCGGCAACGGTAACGGCAACTGCAAAAATATCCCACACAATAGAAAATATAAGACTGTTCACAATAGCACGGCAATGCGGCAATCCGGCAATCCGGTAAAAATGCGTCCGGCAAAAAAGTAATCGCACATGGAGCGATCCAACGCCATTTGCCGTGCGACAAAAAATCTACCATCTTCAAAGTGTGCCAGCGCCTTCCTGTCTGACCAGCGGGAGCCAACGGTACATGGTACATGGACATCCCGCCAAAAACAGTGCACATTTTATTTACATGCGCACAACTACAACATGCCTCGAAGATCTGACTTATCTGACCAGATTTTAGAAAAACTGGTCATTCTTGTCCAAAAAGAATTATTCATAAACGATGTGACAAATCATTATTACCATGATAAAGTAAAATTATTTAACATGTGAAAAAAATAGGAAAGGAAATGGCAAATCCCCAATTCAGTGGTAACTATTCGTACCATTTACGCTGATAGCAGGTATTGTTGGTAGCATAATAACAATAAGCCATGCAATCATAACTTTTGTTTTTTTCCATGATGTAACGTATGTCAGACTTGAAAAAATACCTGATTCGGCTATAAATTATTTCCTCTTGAGTACAGACCTATATTGCATTGCAATGTTTATTGAAGGAACACGGGTCGCTCATTTTTTTAACGTAGGCCTATTATGCCTGGCCCGACCTGACTTGTAACTTAGACTAGCATAATGCAGTCACGGTGGCATAGGAAGAAATATGAAAGTGGTGTGTGTGTGTGTGTGTGTTTGCGGGGGGGGGGGGTATTTTGGACTATGGACTATGCACCTCACCCTACGCCATTGACCGAAAGGTACACTTTTAATGCTGATTTTCCGCTCTTTCTACAGGCAGGAAAGATTTTTTTAATAAAAAATTAAATACCATACTTCATTTTTGTTATATGAAACTGTGCACTGAAAATAGTGGAAATATTCGTTTTTTGCCAGCCATGCTATAACAGACAAGTAGGTATATCTATGCCTTTTGCAACAATGCGACAGTGGGGTAGCTAGACGTTTTTCAGGAGGGGGGGGCACCCACATTTTCTGATAACACTGTCACGAGAGTATTTGGCCCTGACAACTCCCTGGCTAAAGTTCCTTTTGGATTCTTAATGTCAAATTTAATTAATATGCCGTAACCATCTTTTCCTCTTCCGCCCTTTCTTCCGATCTATTTCATACGCTATTGCCATGAAAAAAAGAGTTTCAGGTCAGAACAGGATTTGGTATGTTAGAGAGGTGTTTATTCTAAGCATTTGGGTGAAATTTGCATTGAAGTCCAATGTGTGGTTTTTAAGGATATGAACAGATAAAGTTTTCATATTTTCAACGAATAGTGAACTTGAAGCAAGCACATTTGACATCACATCCCCATATTAAAGGCCAGTTTTTTGTTTTTCTTTAAACTTTATAGTGGATTTTCTTCTTAAGAATCCCATATTATTAAAATGTGATTACATCAGTTGCATGGAAATTTTACAGACTTTACATGCCCCGCAGGGAGGTCATACTCCTATTAACTTCAAGGTTAACACAACAGTCTGGTAAAACAAAGGGAAACAAAGCATTCCTTGTCAATGAGAGGAAGTGATATAAGCTCTGCTGCCCTCAAACTCACTTTTGAGCTCAAATCTATTGACTTCATTTACTGATATCTCAAGGAATACATGTCCGATTTGAACGGAACTTTCAGCACACTGTGTAGATTTTGTTCATCTTTTACTTAGAAAATTAAATTTTTGCTTAAACTTCCCCTTAAAAAAATTAACTCTTCATCAAATGTCTTCCATGTTTGATAATCAGATAATGGAACAAATTTTGTCAGGTCCAAATTCCAGTCAGTATCTTCCGGTAAAATTTTTACCTTATGCGGCAATAATTTTTGCCGCCATATGTGAACAAATATGCCGGATTGCACGCGGGCTACACTGCCTTTATACTCATAACCCGCACCGACTGTACGCGCACTGCATGCAACGAACGTTGCCCGTACCATTCGACAAAAAATCTATTTTCCTCACTACCAGCTTTCGCGACTTATATGGACTGTACGCGCACGTACGTCTGTACTGTCGAAACACCAAAATCCGAATGAGCGCGAAAGCTCTCCCAACAATCACACGCACACAGTACAACAGTAACAATAGGACGCACGCGCAGGTCTCGTTTCTCATTGGTTGACGCGACCTGTCGATCACCGCGCAGTTCCACACGTTCGTCTGTGTAAACTAACGTTAAAAGCCTCGCCCCGTGTAGCGCGCGTTATGTCATACATGTGTAAAGTTCCGCACGCGCGCTTATACACGTCTGTGTGAATCAACGTTCTAAGCTTCGCTCTACGCTGTTGCGCGTGTATTTTGTGTGGTGCCTCGAACTTGATAAAACCGGTTTGTACCGCATTCGAGCACTTTAAAAGGCCATGCATCGTTTTTTCACAATCAGAAGTCTTTGACTATCCGTCTAAACAACATCAAATAAAGTTCTGTCCATTACGGAGGGAATAACAAGAAGGAAAAATGCCGTCACGTTCACTATCAGACCACACACAAGTACACACCGTTCTCCGGGGAGACACACAAACACCCTGTCGTTTTACTTTTACGCCCGCCTTTAAAAAATGGCTGACCTGTTTTATGGTAACCAGTGCGGCAATGCCCAACATCTAAGGAATTATGCATTGCCTTTTCAAGTGTTTGGAGCTAGTTTTAAAACCAACACTCGACGACTGGGGTTACCAAAGACCCACCTGCTTTTCCTTCGAGCCGAAAATGGCCAATCTAAGCATGCAGAGGCCAGTTTTTACCGAACTGGAGAAAACACAGCTTCAGTATTTCAGAACGTAAATGTTGCTTTTTCAGGATAACACAATATGTAATTTCCATTTAATTTAACAAATGAGTGAGAGAAATATTGCCACATGATTCTCAAGACCAATTCATTTTATAGGACATTCTACTACAATACATATTCACATTGAGGTGACGGCATTTTCCCCTTTAAAAGTGGTTGAACCGTTATTAGTGAAACGTTTCAAAATATCTTTAAAAATGGAATGATTTGAAAAAATGACTACACTTTGGCCTCTAAACAGAATCACTGCTCTTTGATTGAAGAAGACCATCCATAGTAAGGAGAGGCATCAAAAGTCACTCGTGGAGGCACACGTTGAGGCATGGTTCATGGTTCTTGGAACGACTGTATGGGGTTCTCAGAAGCCCTTTCTATCGTTTTTGTCAACTGCCGATTTTAATGACATGGTCATTACCCTTTATTCTTACAGTTTGGCATACCAGACTAATCTGTGGACGTAAAAGTTTAGGCGTTGTTATTAGAAAAAAAATTGGATCGGTGATTTCTTATCATAATGAAGCAACTTATGACTGTAACAAGAGCGACAAACTAAGTTAAAACAAATTTCCCTCACATCCCACCACTAATGTTTCACCTGTTTAAAATTTCAACACTGATATCCTTTTCTGAAATGCGCAGACCTCCTCCTTATAACAGATTCAAATCTACTACCTGCGTCTCGTAACAGGAAGTTTCTAAAATTTAACAAACCTCTGTTAATGTCACTAGAACCGGAACACCGCCTCTATTTGCGAGTATGAATGCCTTGTATTCTGGTTGTTTCTTTTGCGAGGTTGTTCATGGTTTCCGTTTTTGATGGTTGACCATTTGTGTTATTTGTTTAAGCTGGTTTTACCGTGTCCTTTTTGAATGTAAGAAACAACAATCAAAAAAAAAAAAAAAAAAAAAAAAAAAAAAAAAAAAGGAACCTAGTCACCTTCCTATCAAATTCCGTTGGTTGAAAAGGATTTAATTATTCTCAGGTTTATAATGTCCGACAGATCGCCTTACCTCTTTTTTCCCCCAAATCTCCCTGTTTTAACATGTATGTTTTGTTTTATTTTCTTTTAGTCTTACTCCGTTTCCTTTCCTTTTGTCTTTTAGAAACTTGAGGAACAACAACATTTCGGAGATACCACCCGACCTTCCTCCATCTCTTCGTGGTTTGTGAGTATTTTTCTTCTTGAGAAAAGACTATACATATCGGCAGCCCAAAGCTTTGGGGTTGATGAACGAAGTATATCAATATGAGGCGAATAATGTTCAGTGAGATCTTCATATATGATAGTTTGTCGTGCATCATCAGTTGCTAGTAGGTCTGGCGGCCATTTTTCAAAATGTCGGCTTGGGCCTAGTAGGCGTCAGTATTTTTGATGATAAAAATTTGATAGAAACTCTTTTCAATGCGTGTAGAATGTCATATGAACAACAATAACATCTCCTATTGAATGCTTCCATATATGATGGGTATGGTAGTTAATGGAACTATATTTTGGTTCAAAAAGTATGATTTTAGCCATTTTAATCGTAATTTAAAAAACATGAATTTACCTATTTCTTCATGTATTGACAAATTTAAAGGTTATGCAGTAAAACGTATCTGAAAATCTGTACTTTACATAGGCACCAGCTTGTCAAAATAATAAGGATACTGCCTGTTTAAAACGAAAGTAACAAGGGTTCAAAGTGAACAAGTTGACATTTAAAACAGCAGGTTACAATATTCTGATTTTGTAAAAGTAGTACAACCGAGGGAACAGAAATACAACCATCATTGTACACTTCGGATCTTAAACATAACATTCCAGCTTGTGATTTCAATTTTCATGCTTGTGTAGATTTTCGGACTTCTTGTTTTAAATCTGTAATGGCCACCATTCGTCAATACAACTTTTGCCTATTTTCCTTTAATTTCGACACTTCAAGCTGATTTTCGATGAGAAACGCTGATATTTTGCCGTCAAATGGCATTACAAGATACCACTAATGTTTCACCTGTTTAAATTTTCAACACTGATATCCTTTTCTGAAATGCGCAGACCTCCTCCTCATAACAGATTCAAATCTACTACCTGCGTCTCGTAACAGGAAGTTGCTAAAATTTAACAAACCTCTGTTAATGTCACTAGAACCGGAACACCGCCTCTATTTGCGAGTATGAATGCCTTGTATTCTGGTTGTTTCTTTTGCGAGGTTGTTCATGGTTTCCGTTTTTGATGGTTGACCATTTGTGTTCTTTGTTTAAGCTGGTTTTACCGTGTCCTTTTTGAATGTAAGAAACAACAATCAAAAAAAAAAAAAAAAAAAAAAAAAAAAAAAAGAACATAGTCACCTTCCTATCAAATGCCGTTGGTTGAAAAGGATTTAATTATTCTCAGGTTTATAATGTCGGACAGATCGCCTTACCTCTTTTTTCCCCCAAATCTCACTGTTTTAACATGTATGTTTTATTTTATTTTCTTTTAGTCTTACTCCGTTTCCTTTCCTTTTGTCTTTTAGAAACTTGAGGAACAACAACATTTCGGAGATACCACCCGACCTTCCTCCATCTCTTCGTGTTTTGTGAGTATTTTTCTTCTTGAGAAAAGACTATACATATCGGCAGCCCAAAGCTTTGGGGTTGATGAACGAAGTATATCAATATGAGGCGAATAATGTTCAGTGAGATCTTCATATATGATAGTTTGTCGTGCATCATCAGTTGCTAGAAGGTCTGGCGGCCATTTTTCAAAATGTCGGCTGTGGCCTAGTAGGCGTCAGTATTTTTGATGATAAAAATTTGATAGAAACTCTTTTCAATGCGTGTAGAATGTCATATGAACAACAATAACATCTCCTATTGAATGGTTCCATATATGATGGGTATGGTAGTTAATGGAACTATATTTTGGTTCAAAAAGTATAATTTTAGCCATTTTAATCGTAATTTAAAAAACATGAATTTACCTATTTCTTCATGTATTGACAAATTTAAAGGTTATGCAGTAAAACGTATCTGAAAATCTGTACTTTACATAGGTACCAGTTTGTCAAAATAATAAGGATACTGCCTGTTTAAAACGAAAGTAACAAGGGTTCAAAGTGAACAAGTTGACATTTAAAACAGCAGGTTACAATATTCTGATTTTGTAAAAGTAGTACAACCGAGGGAACAGAAATACAACCATCATTGTACACTTCGGATCTTAAACATAACATTCCAGCTTGTGATTTCAATTTTCATGCTTGTGTAGATTTTCGGACTTCTTGTTTTAAATCTGTAATGGCCACCATTCGTCAATACAACTTTTGCCTATTTTCCTTTAATTTCGACACTTCAAGCTGATTTTCGATGAGAAACGCTGATATTTTGCCGTCAAATGGCATTACAAGATACCACTAATGTTTCACCTGTTTAAATTTTCAACACTGATATCCTTTTCTGAAATGCGCAGACCTCCTCCTTATAACAGATTCAAATCTACTACCTGCGTCTCGTAACAGGAAGTTGCTAAAGTTTAACAAACCTCTGTTAATGTCACTAGAACCGGAACACCGCCTCTATTTGCGAGTATGAATGCCTTGTATTCTGGTTGTTTCTTTTGCGAGGTTGTTCATGGTTTCCGTTTTTGATGGTTGACCATTTGTGTTCTTTGTTTAAGCTGGTTTTACCGTGTCCTTTTTGAATGTAAGAAACAACAATAAAAAAAAGAAAAAAAAAAAAAAAAGAGAACATAGTCACCTTTCTATCAAATTCCGTTGGTTGAAAAGGATTTAATTATTCTCAGGTTTATAATGTCGGACAGATCGCCTTACCTCTTTTTTCCCCCAAATCTCACTGTTTTAACATGTATGTTTTGTTTTATTTTCTTTTAGTCTTACTCCGTTTCCTTTCCTTTTGTCTTTTAGAAACTTGAGGAACAACAACATTTCGGAGATACCACCCGACCTTCCTCCATCTCTCCGTGTTTTGTGAGTATTTTTCTTCTTGAGAAAAGACTATACATATCGGCAGCCCAAAGCTTTGGGGTTGATGAACGAAGCATATGAATATGAGGCGAATAATGTTCAGTGAGATCTTCATATATGATAGTTTGTTGTGCATCATCAGTTGCTAGTAGGTCTGGCGGCCATTTTTCAAAATGTCGGCTTGGGCCTAGTAGGCGTCAGTATTTTTGATGATAAAAATTTGATAGAAACTCTTTTCAATGCGTGTAGAATGTCATATGAACAACAATAACATCTCCTATTGAATGGTTCCATATATGATGGGTATGGTAGTTAATGGAACTATATTTTGGTTCAAAAAGTAAGATTTTAGCCATTTTAATCGTAATTTAAAAAACATGAATTTACCTATTTCTTCATGTATTGACAAATTTAAAGGTTATGCAGTAAAACGTATCTGAAAATCTGTACTTTACATAGGTACCAGTTTGTCAAAATAATAAGGATACTGCCTGTTTAAAACGAAAGTAACAAGGGTTCAAAGTGAACAAGTTGACATTTAAAACAGCAGGTTACAATATTCTGATTTTGTAAAAGTAGTACAACCGAGGGAACAGAAATACAACCATCATTGTACACTTCGGATCTTAAACATAACATTCCAGCTTGTGATTTCAATTTTCATGCTTGTGTAGATTTTCGGACTTCTTGTTTTAAATCTGTAATGGCCACCATTCGTCAATACAACTTTTGCCTATTTTCCTTTAATTTCGACACTTCAAGCTGATTTTCGATGAGAAACGCTGATATTTTGCCGTCAAATGGCATTACAAGATACCACTAATGTTTCACCTGTTTAAATTTTCAACACTGATATCCTTTTCTGAAATGCGCAGACCTCCTCCTTATAACAGATTCAAATCTACTACCTGCGTCTCGTAACAGGAAGTTGCTAAAATTTAACAAACCTCTGTTAATGTCACTAGAACCGGAACACCGCCTCTATTTGCGAGTATGAATGCCTTGTATTCTGGTTGTTTCTTTTGCGAGGTTGTTCATGGTTTCCGTTTTTGATGGTTGACCATTTGTGTTATTTGTTTAAGATGGTTTTACCGTGTCCTTTTTGAATGTAAGAAACAACAATCAAAAAAAAAAAAAAGAAAAAAAGAAAAAAAAAAGAACATAGTCACCTTCCTATCAAATTCCGTTGGTTGAAAAGGATTTAATTAATCTCAGGTTTATAATGTCCGACAGATCGCATTATCTCTTTTTCCCCCAAATCTCGCTGGTTTAACATGTATGTTTTGTTTTATTTTCTTTTAGTCTTACTCCGTTTCCTTTCCTTTTGTCTTTTAGATACTTGAGCAAATTCTTGGTTTCAGTTTTTGATGGTTGACTATTTGAATTATTTTTTAAGCTGGTTTTACCGTGTCCTTTTTTAATGTAAAAAACGACAATCAAACAAAAGAGAACATAGTTACCTTCCTATCAAATTCCGTTGGTTGAAAGGTATTTAATTATTCTCAGGTTTATAATGTCCGACAGATCGCCTTATCTCTTTTCCCCCAAATCTCGCTGGTTTAACATGTATGTTTTGTTTTATTTTCTTTTAGTCTTACTCCGTTTCCTTTCCTTTTGTCTTTTAGAAACTTGAGGAACAACAACATTTCGGAGATACCTCCCGACCTTCCTCCATCTCTTCGTGTTTTGTGAGTATTTTTCTTCTTGAGAAAAGACTATACATATCGGCAGCCCAAAGCTTTGGGGTTGATGAACGAAGTATATGAATATGAGGCGAATCATGTTCAGTGAGATCTTCATATATGATAGTTTGTCGTGCATCATCAGTTGCTAGAAGGTCTGGCGGCCATTTTTCAAAATGTCGGCTGTGGCCTAGTAGGCGTCAGTATTTTTGATGATAAAACTTTAATAGAAACTCTTTTCAATGCGTGTAGAATGTCATATGAACAACAATAACATCTCCTATTGAATGGTTCCATATATGATGGGTATGGTAGTTAATGGAACTATATTTTGGTTCAAAAAGTATGATTTTAGCCATTTTAATCGTAATTTAAAAAACATGAATTTACCTATTTCTTCATGTATTGACAAATTTAGAGGTTATGCAGTAAAACGTATCTGAAAATCTGTACTTTACATAGGTACCAGTTTGTCAAAATAATAAGGATACTGCCTGTTTAAAACGAAAGTAACAAGGGTTCAAAGTGAACAAGTTGACATTTTAAACAGCAGGTTACAATATTCTGATTTTGTAAAAGTAGTACAACCGAGGGAACAGAAATACAACCATCATTGTACACTTCGGATCTTAAACATAACATTCCAGCTTGTGATTTCAATTTTCATGCTTGTGTAGATTTTCGGACTTCTTGTTTTAAATCTGTAATGGCCACCATTCGTCAATACAACTTTTGCCTATTTTCCTTTAATTTCGACACTTCAAGCTGATTTTCGATGAGAAACGCTGATATTTTGCCGTCAAATGGCATTACAAGATACCACTAATGTTTCACCTGTTTAAATTTTCAACACTGATATCCTTTTCTGAAATGCGCAGACCTCCTCCTTATAACAGATTCAAATCTACTACCTGCGTCTCGTAACAGGAAGTTGCTAAAATTTAACAAACCTCTGATAATGTCACTAGAACCGGAACACCGCCTCTATTTGCGAGTATGAATGCCTTGTATTCCGGTTGTTTCTTTTGCGAGGTTGTTCATGGTTTCCGTTTTTGATGGTTGACCATTTGTGTTATTTGTTTAAGCTGGTTTTACCGTGTCCTTTTTGAATGTAAGAAACAACAATCAAAAAAAAAAAAAAAAAGAACATAGTCACCTTCCTATCAAATTCCGTTGGTTGAAAAGGATTTAATTATTCTCAGGTTTATAATGTCCGACAGATCGCCTTATCTCTTTTTTCCCCCAAATCTCGCTGGTTTAACATGTATGTTTTGTTTTATTTTCTTTTAGTCTTACACCGTTTCCTTTCCTTTTGTCTTTTAGATACTTGAGCAAATTCTTGGTTTCAGTTTTTGATGGTTGACCATTTGAATTATTTTTAAGCTGGTTTTACCGTGTCCTTTTTTAATGTAACAAACGACAATCAAACAAAAGAGAACATAGTTACCTTCCTATCAAATTCCGTTGGTTGAAAGGTATTTAATTATTCTCAGGTTTATAATGTCCGACATATCACCTTATCTATTTTTCCCCCAAATCTCGCTGGTTTAACATGTATGTTTTGTTTTAATTTCTTTTAGTCTTACTCCGTTTCCTTTCCTTTGTCTTTTAGGGGCTTGAAGAACAACAACATTTCGGAGATACCACCCGACCTTCCTCCATCTCTTCGTGTTTTGTGAGTATTTTTCTTCTTGAGAAAAGACTATACATATCGGCAGCCCAAAGCTTTGGGGTTGATGAACGAAGTACATGAATATGAGGCGAATCATGTTCAGTGAGATCTTCATAAATGATAGTTTGTCGTGCATCATCAGTTGCTAGAAGGTCTGGCGGCCATTTTTCAAAATGTCGGCTGTGGCCTAGTAGGCGTCAGTATTTTTGATGATAAAACTTTAATAGAAACTCTTTTCAATGCGTGTAGAATGTCATATGAACAACAATAACATCTCCTATTGAATGGTTCCATATATGATGGGTATGGTAGTTAATGGAACGATATTTTGGTTCAAAAAGTATGATTTTAGCCATTTTAATCGTAATTTAAAAAACATGAATTTACCTATTTCTTCATGTATTGACAAATTTAAAGGTTATGCAGTAAAACGTATCTGAAAATCTGTACTTTACATAGGTACCAGTTTGTCAAAATAATAAGGATACTGCCTGTTTAAAACGAAAGTAACAAGGGTTCAAAGTGAACAAGTTGACATTTAAAACAGCAGGTTACAATATTCTGATTTTGTAAAAGTAGTACAACCGAGGGAACAGAAATACAACCATCATTGTACACTTCGGATCTTAAACATAACATTCCAGCTTGTGATTTCAATTTTCATGCTTGTGTAGATTTTCGGACTTCTTGTTTTAAATCTGTAATGGCCACCATTCGTCAATACAACTTTTGCCTATTTTCCTTTAATTTCGACACTTCAAGCTGATTTTCGAAGAGAAACGCTGATATTTTGCCCTCAAATGGCATTACAAGATACCACTAATGTTTCACCTGTTTAAATTTTCAACACTGATATCCTTTTCTGAAATGCGCAAACCTCCTCCTTATAACAGATTCAAATCTACTACCTGCGTCTCGTAACAGGAAGTTGCTAAAATTTAACAAACCTCTGTTAATGTCACTAGAACCGGAACACCGCCTCTATTTGCGAGTATGAATGCCTTGTATTCTGGTTGTTTCTTTTGCGAGGTTGTTCATGGTTTTCGTTTTTGATGGTTGACCATTTGTGTTATTTGTTTAAGCTGGTTTTAGCGTGTCCTTTTTGAATGTAAGAAACAACAATCAAAAAAAAAAAAAAAAAAAAAAAGAACATAGTCACCTTCCTATCAAATTCCGTTGGTTGAAAAGGATTTAATTATTCTCAGGTTTATAATGTCGGACAGATCGCCTTACCTCTTTTTTCCCCCAAATCTCACTGTTTTAACATGTATGTTTTGTTTTATTTTCTTTTAGTCTTACTCCGTTTCCTTTCCTCTTCTCTTTTAGATACTTGAGCAAATTCTTGGTTTCAGTTTTTGATGGCTGACAATTTGAATTATTTTTTAAGCTGGTTTTACCGTGTCCTTTTTTAATGTAAAAAACGACAATCAAACAAAAGAGAACATAGTTACCTTCCTTTCAAATTCCGTTGGTTGAAAGGTATTTAATTATTCTCAGGTTTATAACGTCCGACATATCACCTTATCTCTTTTTCCCCCAAATCTCGCTGGTTTAACATGTATGTTTTGTTTTATTTTCTTTTAGTCTTACTCCGTTTCCTTTCCTTTTGTCTTTTAGGGGCTTGAAGAACAACAACATTTCGGAGATACCACCCGACCTTCCTCCATCTCTTAGTGTTTTGTGAGTATTCTTCTTCTGAGTAAAGACTATACATATCGGCAGCCCAATGCTTTGGGGTTGATGAACGAAGTATATCAATATGAGGCGAATTATCTTCATCGAGATCTTCAAATATGATAGTTTGTCGTGCACCATCAGTTGCTAGTAGGTCTGGCGGTCATTTTTCAAAATGACGGCTATGGCCTAGTAGGCGTCAGTATTTTTGATGATAAAACTTTAATAGAAACTCTTTTCAATGGTTGTAGAATGTCATATGAACAGCAATAACATCTCCTATTGAATGGTTCTATATATGATGGGTATGGTAGTTAATGGAACTATATTTGGGGGCAAAAAGTATGATTTTAGCCATTTTAATCGTAATTTAAAAAACATGAATTTACCTATTTCTTCATTTATTGACAAATTTAAAGATAATGCAGTAAAACGTATCTGAAAATCTGTACTTTACAAAGGTACCATTGTGTCAAAATAATAAGGTTACTGCTTGTAAAAAACGAAAGTAACAAGGTTTCAAAGTTAACAAGTTGACATTTAAAACAGTAGGTTACAATATTCTGATTTTGTACAAGTAGTACAACCGAGGAACAGAAATACAACCATCATTGTGCACTTCGGATCTTAAACATAACATTCCAGCTTGTGATTTCAATGTTTATGCTTGTGTAGACTTTCGGAATCCTTGTATTAAATCTGTAATGGCCACCATTCGTCAATACACCTTTTGCCTATTTTGCATTAATTTCAACACTTCACGCTGATTTTCGATGAGAAACGCTGATATTTTGCCGTCAAATGGCATTACAAGATACCACTAATGTTTCACCTGTTTAAATTTTTAACACTGATATCCTTTTCTGAAATGCGCAGACCTCCTCATTATAACAATTCAAATCTACTACCTGCGTCTCGTAACAGGAAGTTGCTAAAATTTAACAAACCTCTGTTAATGTCACTAGAACCGGAACACCGCCTCCATTAGCGAGTATGAATGCCTTGTATTCCGGTTGTTTCTCTTGCGAGGTTGTTCTTGGTTTCCGTTTTTGATGGTTGACCATCTGAATTATTTGTTTAAGCTAGTTTTACCGTGTCCTTTTTGAATGTAAAAAACAACAATCAAACAAAAAAAAAAAAAAACATAGTCACCTCCCTATCAAATTCCGTTGGTTGAAAAGGATTTAATTATTCTCAGGTATATAATGTCCGACATATCGCCTTACCTCTCTTTTCCCCCAAATCTCCCTGTTTTAACATGTGTGTTTTGTTTAATTTACTGTTAGTCTTACTCCGTTTCCTTTCCTTTTGTCTTTTAGAGACTTGGGCAACAATAGCATTTCGGAGATACCAACCGACCTTCCTCCATCTCTTAGTGGTTTGTGAGTATTCTTCTTCTTGAGTAAAGACTATACATATCGGCAGCCCAAAGCTTTGGGGTTGATGAACGAAGTATATCAATTTGAGGCGAGTTATCTTCAATTGGATCTTCAAATATGATAGTTTGTCGTGCACCATCAGTTGCTAGTAGGTCTGGCGGCCATTTTTCAAAATGACGGCTATGGCCTAGTAGGCGTCAGTATTTTTGATGATAAAACTTTGATAGAAACTCTTTTCAATGGTTGCAGAATGTCATATGAACAACAATAACATCTCCTATTGAATGTTTCCATATATGATGGGTATGGTAGTTAATAGAACTATATCTTTGGGCAAAAGGTGTGACTTTACCCATTTTAATCGTAATTTAAAAAACATGAATTTACCTATTTCTTCATGTATTGACAAATTTAAAGGTTATGCAGTAAAACGTATCTGAAAATCTGTACTTTACATAGGTACCATTGTGTCAAAATAATAAGGTTACTGCCTGTTAAAAACGAAAGTAACAAGGTTTCAATTTAAAAAGTTGACATTTAAATCAGTAGGTTACAATATTCTGATTTTGTACAAGTAGTACAACCGAGGGAACAGAAATACAACCATCATTGTACACTTCGGATCTTAAAGATAACATTCCAGCTTGTGATTTCAATGTTTATGCTTGTGTAGATTTTCGGACTTCTTGTATTAAATCTGTAATGGCCACCATTCGTCAATACACCTTTTGCCTATTTTCCTTTAATTTCAACACTTCACGCTGATTTTCGATGCGAAACGCTGATACTTTGCCGTCAAATGGCATTACAAGATACCACTAATGTTTCACCTGTTTAAATTTTCAACACTGATATCCCTTTCTGAAATGCGCAGACCTCCTCATTATAACAATTCAAATCTACTACCTGCTTCTCGTAACAGGAAGTTGCTAAAATTTAACAAACCTCTGTTAATGTCACTAGAAACGGAACACCGCCTCTATTTGCGAGTATGAATGCCTTGTATTCTGGTTGTTTCTTTTGCGAGGTTGTTCTTGCTTTCAGTTTTTGATGGTTGACCATTTGAATTATTTGTTTAAGCTGGTTTTACTGTGTCCTATCAAATTCCGTTGGTTGAAAAGGATTTAATTATTCTCAGGTTTATAATGTCCGACAGATTGCCTTACCTCTCTTTTCGCCCAAATCTCCCTGTTTAAACATGTATGTTTTGTTTTATTTTCTTTTAGTCTTACTCCGTTTCCTTTCCTTTTGTCTTTTAGAGACTTGAGCAACAACAACATTTCGGAGATACCACCCGACCTTCCTCCATCTCTTAGTGTTTTGTGAGTATTTTTCTTCTTGAGTTAAGACTATACATATCGGCAGCCCAATGCGTTGGGGTTGATGAACGAAGTATATCAATATGAGGCGAGTTATCTTCAGTGAGATCTTCAAAAATGATAGTTTGTTGTGCACCATCAGTTGCTAGTAGGTCTGGCGGCCATTTTTCAAAATGACGGCTGCGGCCTGGTAGGCGTCAGTATTTTTGATGATAAAACTTTGATAGAAACTCTTTTCAATGCGTGTAGAATGTCATATGAACAACAATAGCATCTCCTACTGAATGGTACCATATATGATGTTTATGGTAGTTAATGGAACTATATTTTTTGGCAAAAAGTGTGATTTTAGCCATTTTAATCGTAATTTAAAAATCATGAATTTACCTATTTCTTCATATATTGACAAATTAAAAGGTAATGCAGTAAAACGTATCTGAAAATCTGTACTTTACATAGGTACCATTGTGTCAAAATAATAAGGTTACTGCCTGTTAAAAACGAAAGTAACAAGGTTTCAAAGTTAACAAGTTGACATTTAAACCAGTAGGTTACAATATTCTGATTTTGTACAAGTAGTACAACTGAGGGAACAGAAATACAACCATCATTGTACACTTCGGATCTTAAACATAACATTCCAGCTTGTGATTTCAATGTTCATGCTTGTGTAGATTTTCGGACTTCTTGTATTAAATCTGTAATGGCCACCATTCGTCAATACACATTTTGCCTATTTTCCTTCAATTTCAACACTTCACGCTGATTTTCGATGAGAAACGCTGATATTTTGCCGTCAAATGGCATTACAAAATACAACTCATGGACATGACCGTTCTTTTTATACACAAAGTTCGTAAACCAAGATGGCGGCTAGATGTCTCCTAAATTCTATCTTTGATTCAGAATTTTCATCCAACAACAAAAAAGGAATGGTCACTCGCTTATATAGTGCAGCAAGATGCCCTTATCAGCAATTTTTTGCTTGGTTTTGCTCATTTTCCAACTATGGTATTGATCGGTCAATTGACTTAGTTACCCCATGACCCCACATTTCCCCCTTTTCCTCAGCAGCTACCCCATGAAGGCATTACTATAGCTAAATCAAGAGCATCCGTGACTTCGATGATTTTCAGATACATCTTAGCAATTGCAGGATAATTCTGACATAAACAGTGAACAGAGTTAAGTTAATCCACTACCCATGAATAAATATGGTTTCATGTGCAAAAAAGTCGGCTAAAGGTAACACATTTCATACTATTAAAACTAATTTCTAATTTTGCTCAGCAATCCCCTATCAAGAAAGCAATACCCTCCAGCTACAAACCACAATGGATCCAGTCTACACTATATCTAACATTTGTTGTAGCACATATACCAGTTTTAAGATGTAGGTCACAAGTTAATAAAATTTAAGTCTCATTTTATTGCGACAGCTCCGAAAAGTGGCAATGTTAGCCTAACCATGTTCATAGTTAATGCGAAGGCTTCCAGAAACTTAAATTGTATTATAACAGATCGTTGAAATTAACAAGGTATTCTTTTCCAAAACTGATGATACATTTTACGGGACAGTCACTTTTTCGATTGGTCTAAAGGATATCTAACATTTGTTGAAGTACATATACCAGTTTTAAGATGTTGGTCACAAGTTAATTAGTCATATTTCCGTGCGACAGCTCCGAAAAGTGGCAATGTTAGCCTAACCATGTTCATTTTTCATTGCGAAGGCTTCCAGAAACTTTAATTGTATTATATCAGATCGTTGACATTAACAAGGTACTCTTTTCCAAAACTGATGATACATTTTACGGGACAGTCACTTTTTCGATTGTATTCATCGCTCCTCTTCCAAGATGACGGTCTGGAGTTAAGAAGTAGAGAAGCCCATGAAAGTGTAAATTTGATAGGCTGTAAAATTAGTTCCTCTCCGAATCTCTCCGAATGATTTTGTTTTCTTTATTACTTTGTCTAAGTCTTGTGTAACTGATTTGAAACGGTCGGGGTTCATTTACTGTGCGCTACTCTATGAAAGGGTCATTTTGAATTGAAAAATGATAGACTTTCATTTGTCTTAAAGTTATAAATTTTTCTAGGTTTATATCAATATTTTTACCTTTATAAGTTAACATAGTAAATTGAACGTTCTTAATTTGTCTTGAAAGCCCTATGGGGTCCCAAATTTTTGGGGGCCAAACATGAATATACAGAAACCCCGGGCAACTATAGAATTACAGAAAGAGAAAGGCGTCCTTTTTTTACTATGATTCCCCAAAATATCATTTGTACAACGTGCTGACCTCCATGTATTGAAACAGCTATTTAACACAATTCAGATCAAAATACCCAAAGTCAAATTGCCCGCAAAAAGGAGTGTCATTTTATGGGTGAACCTGTTCTTGCTGGGTTACTGGTAACATTGGTAAAAAGTGGTTATTACCGGTAATAAACGACACAAAGTGGAACAGGAACTTTTTCGACTATAAGAAGTGTGACGTTTCTATAACCCAAAACACGTTAAGAATAAATGAGATGAGATTGAAGATGAGCGTAATTTTCATGACTTAAATTTCCAGTTTTGCTTAAAAATTGAGGTATTTCAAAGGACTATATCTGTGTATGTTAAGTCCAGTTGCGTGGGAAAAATTGAGTGGAGGCAAACCAAATACAAAAGTGACCATTTGTTTGCTTCATGGTCCTCTTCAGTTGATTGAACTGCAAATACACACAAGAACATCTCTCACTGTGTGAATGGAATAGCTGGGATGATAAAATGGGAATTAAATCATTTACATTACATTACGTAAAGGGAAAAAGTTGGCACTTGAATGATTTCTTCAGGAGAAATGTTAAAATACTGGACGTGTGCTTAAAAATGTTCAGCCATCATATGACTCACCAACTGAAATAAGGCGTAAATCCTTGGTAGGGCACACATGCATGAGACTAAAGGCATGTCAGTATTTTAAGGAAAGTTTCATAAATTTTTCTTAATTATTACTAGACGTTGCTTCCTATTATTGTGCAATATAGATACATGTTACACGTACACCTCAAGCCAGACTAGCCCGTAGAATTTAAGATCATGACTAAAGAAAAATTCACGTGAAAGAAAGGTAGCCCTGTATTAAAAAAAAATGGTCTATTGCACAATACTGTTATTTGTGACTTTCTTGTTGTACAACTCACATTAAGATGTTTTGTTTCCTTTTAAAGCAATAGCTGTTTTTTTTTTTTTTACCTTGAGCACTTGGTGCAAGGTGCAGTAACTTTCAGAAAAGCCAAGGAAGACAAAGATTGTATTTGACTTACAAAACAACAATGACATCAGAAATTATTGTGCAATGTACCATTTTAAAATGTAGTGACTTAAAGGCCCAATTTTCTCATCCCAAACGGTACCAGTTCTCCCAACCTTCTTCATTAAGCCCCTCCCGCAATTGTCTGAAATTCACCCTCCTCCAGACACAATCTCATTGTATTGCTTCAGGGTGAATGTAGAAAGCTTATTGTGTATAGTCAAAATACTATAAGAACAGTTGCTGCTGTGTAATATAATTTTTGGTACTCTGCATTGTTTGAAATAGCAGTCAATCAAAAAGTTGAGCCAATTGAGAGTTTCTGTTACCCTATACTAAGAGTGTAGTTTGGGGTGAGAGAATTGTCCCTTTAACTTCAATATTTTACATCCCCGCTTAGGAATATCCTATAAAGATGGGAGTTAAACTGTTAAACTGTCCTTTTTATGCTTTTACACATCTTTTTATTTACTTCTTTATTTTATTTTATTTATTTATTTTTTCTGAAATTAGGGTACACTTTAAGATAATGCTGCTTATGAGAGCAGGAATCGGAAACTTAAGTCATACACTCTTAAAATGTTGGGCAAATTTTTTGACCAACTTTTAACCAACACTGGGGAAATATATATTCCAATATGTAGCATTGTGAAAATTACCCAACTTGCCAGTTGGGCAAAATATTACCATTATTGGTTAAATTCCAATTATGGATTGAAGGAGACCATCCATAGTAAGGAAAGGCATCAAAAGTCACTCAGTCTGGTTTGGTGTTGTCTTTCCAATTCCGGTGTCCCTGACTGCTCAAGGGGCGGCATTAATCGTTTTTAAAAGCGAATGCGAAGTATAGTAGATGCTTTATTGGCTTGTTATCTCATCGTTCCGTGAGGAGGATGAGATATTGTAACCACTTTGCCCGTTGAGCTATAAATGGGAATGCCAGCTGAAATTGGCACTGTTGCCATGGTAATGGTTGGTTCCCCCAATTTACTAGTCCAAGGGTCTAACCTAAGGTGGGGTCCCCCTAGGTAACCAAAACTCCAATTCTGTGTGAGGGCTCAAAACGTGTTCGTGTGTGTATGCGTGTGTGGGTGTGTGTGTAGGTGTGTGTATGTGTGTGTGTGTGAATTTTTGTTTTGCTAACATCTCCTAAACGGCTCAGAGGATTTTCTTCAAATTTTGTAGGAATGTACCCTAGGTGGAACCACTGTACATATTGCATAACCGGAAGTAAAGGTCAAAGGTCAAATTTGATGAAAATCATATATTTTACTATATTTTGTAATGGAACATCGCACTGACATGAAACTTTGCAGGTGTCACGAGAATATATAGAACTACCAAAATATATGGTTACCATTGCAACAGGTATCAAAGGTAATGTGATGGAAGGGGAAGTGTCTATTTTTCAGCAAAAAAAAGAGAGAAATTTGTGACTCTAACTCCTCCTAGTGGGCTGGAGTGATCTCTTTCAAACTTGGTGGGAAAGTACTCAAGGATTAGAACTTGTGTCTCCCAGATTTCCGGAAGTGAAGGTCAAAATTCAAAGGTCAGAGGTCATATTTCGATAGTATCATTTTGGGGGAATTTTTTTGGCTGCACTACTGGTCTTTTGCTGTATTTCTGTAAAGGAACATGGCATCGATGTGAAACTTTGCACGTGTCATGGGGATATCTAGAACTACCAAAACGCATGGTTACCATGCAGCAGACATTTAAGGTCACGTGATGGAAGTGAAGTGTCTATTTTTCAGCAAAAAAAGAGGAATTTGTGACTCTAACTCCTCCTATCGGGCTGTAATGATCTTTTTCAAACTTGGTGAGAAGGTACTCCAGGGTTAGAACTTGTGTCTCCCAGATTTCCGGAAGTTAAGGTTAAAGGTCAAAGGTCAGAGGTCATATTTCGATAGTAATCATTTTGAGGGGATTATTTGGCTGTATTTCTGGTCTTTTACCGTATTTCTGTAAAGGAACATGGCACTGACGTGAAACTTTGCACAGTTCATGAGGGTACCTAGATTTACCAAAATATATGGCTACCATTGCAGCAGACATTTAAGGTCACGTGATGGAAGTGAAGTGTCTATTTTCAAGTGAAAAAAGAGGAAATTTTTGACTCTTACTCCTCCTAGTGGGCTGGAGTGATCTCTTTCAAACTTAGTGGGAAGGTAATCAAGGGTTAGAACTTGTGTCTCCCAGATTTCCGGAAGTGAAGGTCAAAATTCAAAGGTCAGAGGTCATATTTCGATAGTATCATTTTGGGTTTTTTTTGGCTGCACTACTGGTCTTTTGCTGTATTTCTGTAAAGGAACATGGCATTGATGTGAAACTTTGCACGTGTCATGGGGATGTCTAGAACTACCAAAACGCATGGTTACCATGGCAGCAGACATTTAAGGTCACGTGATGGAAGTGAAGTGTCTATTTTCAAGTGAAAAAAGAGGAAATACTCCTCCTAGCGGTACTGATCTTTTTCAAACTTAGTTGGAAGATACCCCAGGGTCGGAACTTGTGTCTCGCAGATTCCCGGAAGTGAAGGAAAAAGGTCAGAGGTCAAAGGTCAGATTAAGGTAAAATCATACTTTTTTCTGTATTTCGGTAATGAAACATCTTAGTGACATGAAACTTCGCACATGTCATTAGGGTGACTAGAACTACCCAAATATATGGTTGACATGGCAACAGACTCTGGAAGTGACAGTCTAAGGTCAAAGGTCAAATTTAGTCTAAATCGTTTTTTGTACATAATTCCAGGGGAAAACGTTGCACCAGCGTGAAACATGAAACGTACTATAACAGGAGTGACATGTTCTGCCAATAATATTTCGTTGCAATGGCAACTCAGGTTTGAAGTCGCGTAACAGGAGGTCAAATGTACGGTTTTACTTCAAAAACTGCTGGTCGTTGGCTTTTGTTTAAATGTGGTGAAGATGTGCCCCAAACTGAGAAAATGTGTCTCGTAGAGCCCGGTCCAAGGTGAAGCTAATCTTTTCCATAATTGTCTTGCGTATAGAAATCTTCTTCTTTAATTGTATGGGGTCTGAAAGTATTGTGGGTCAATATTTGTTACCGTTTCATAAGACGTAAAATAACGCCTCGTGGATACACAAACATCGGTGCACGCGGAAGTGACAATTTGACTTGCGCATCGTTCTTTTCGGCAATGTGCTTATACTAAAAACGCACTACATCATAATGCTGTTAATAGCTGAAATTCATAAATTCATCGTCGTCCATGATATCAGTTCAATAACCACTGCAATTGCTTCACGAACTCGATGGTTTTCCACTCTCCAACGTAGGCCTACATAATTAGTTAGTTTGACTTACACATTTCCGCTAAATACTGTTAAAATTAACAGCTCGGTTTGCGCGTCTGCTTCTCAAACGAAGCTCGAATATCACCACGCGACTTTCATGCCGCGTCGTAGAAATCTAAAGCGCAATATTTTCAGGGCGCGGATGTCAGCTCGAAGACGTGAACTGTGGGCTAAAACGCCGCGCGGCCCTGACCACGTCGTGTAAACTTAAGCTCCCTAATGACGCGTGTGGCCGCACGCAGTAAACTTCGTAATGCGCGAGTGGTAGGCTAAGCGCGCGTATCTGATTGGTTAATCAACTGACCGAATTTGTTGGTGTAACATGAAATGATATGCGTTTTGTTCGTCTTGGCCTAACTATAGGGAGCTTACACGCGTGTAAAAGCCAACTGACGCAACCATCTTCTGGAGGACAAATAACACACATGGAAATGTGGTGCGTGGCGGGATGTCTTTTAGAACAACTAGTGCGTCCGCTGAATTTGACCTTTTGACCTTTGGTGCAAGCTCTTCACAGAGGTCATGTACCGACCTCACTGCGTTGCGCGTTTCTCTATTTTTTCATCCAGGAGTACATTGTGCAACAATGTTGCTAAGGTTCTATCGTGCGCGCGTATCGGTAACACACCTACTGCGTATGATCAGTAATATCTGGAAGCCAAATAAAAACACGCTGACGTCATTATTTTCACTTCTGGAATGCGTTTCTGGCACATCAAATTTGGCTTGAGTGTTTGTAGCTAAAATCCCGAAAGGAGCTTGATAGAATTAAGTCCAAAGTTTAATAGCGATGAGATCAGCAACTTCCCGGATTGCCCTCTTGTTACAGTTTTTTTTTCTCATTCTGTCTGTTGGTGTTGTTAATTTGTAAGTGTTTGTAAATTAAAAGATGTTAACCATGGAAACAGACAATTTATTTTAGGATGTATCTGGTTTTTCATTACACGTTGGGGCATGTAACTTGAAGGATATTTCAATTACATGGTTCTTGGAACGACTGTATACGGTTCTCAGAAGCCCTTTCTATCGTTTTTGTCAACTGCTGTGCTTTATAACATGGTCGCTACCCTTCTTTTATCACAGTTTGAAACATTCGAGCAACCTGTTGACTTAAAAGTTTAGGCGTTGTTAAAAAAAAAAAAAGGACGGGTGATTTCTTTTCATAATGAAGCAATTTCACCTGTTTAAATTTTCAACACTGATATCCTTTTCTGAAATGCGTAGACCCCCTCATCAAAACAAACTCACCACCTATTACCTGCCACTCCTAACAGGAAGTTGCTAAATTTTAACAACCTTCTGTTAATGTCACTAGAACCGGTAGACCGCCTCCATTTGCGAGTATGAATGCCTTGCATTCTGGTTGTTTCGTTTGCGAGAGTGTTCTTGGTTTCCGTTTTTGATGGTTGACCATTTGTGTTATTCGTTTAAGCTGGTTTTTCCGTGTCCTTTTTTGAACGTAAAAACAATCAAACAAAAAAAAAAACATAGATTAGACTATGCATATCGACACTCCAATGCATTGGGGTAGATGAACGTATATTGATGAAAGTATATTAATTAGAAGCGAATTATCAGAGATCTTCAAATATGATAGTCTACCGTGCACCATCAGTTGCTAGTAGGTCTGGCGGCCATTTTTCAAAATGAAGGCTATGGCTTAGTAGGCGTCAGTATTTTTGATAATAAAACTTTGATAGAAACTCTTTTCAATACGTGCAGGGTATCATATGAATAACAATAACATCCCCTATTGAATGGTAACATATACGATGGGTATGTTAGTTAGTGAAACTACATTTTTATGCAGAAAGTGTGATTTTAGCCATTTTAATCGTAATTTAAAAAACATGAATTCACGTATTTCTTCATGGGGTAATGCAGTAAAACGTATCATACAATCAGGTACTTTATATAGGTACCATTGTGTCAAAATAATAAGGTTATTGCTTGTTAAAAACGAAAGTAACAATGTTTCAAAGTTAACAAGTTGACATTTAAAACAGTAGATTATTTTGATTTTGTACCAGTAGTACAACTGAGGGAACAGAAATACAACCATTATTGTACACTTGGGATCCTAAACATAACAGTCCAGCTTTGATTTCAATGTCCATGCTTGTGTAAATTTTCGGACTTCTTGTATTAAATCTATAATGGCCACCATTCGTCAATACATCTTTTGCCTATTTTCCTTTAATTTCAACACTTCACGCTGATTTTCGATGAGAAACGCTGATATTTTGCCGTCAAATGGCATTACAAGATACAACTCAGGGACATGATTGTTCTTTTTATACACAAAATTCGTAAACCAAGATGGCGGCTAGAGGTCTCCTAAATTCTATCTTTGATTCAGAATTTTCATCCAACAACAAAATAGGAATGGCCACTCGTTTATATAGTGCAGTAAGATGCACTTATCAGCAATTTTATACTTGGTTTTTGCTCATTTTCCAACTATGGTATTGATCGGTCAATTGACTTAGGTACCCCATGACCCCCACATTGCCCCTTTTCCTCAGCAGCTACCACATGGAGGCATTACTATAGCTAAATCAAGAGCATCCCTGACTTCGATGGCTTTCAGATACATCTTAGTGCTAGGGCCTATTGGCAATTGCAGGATAATTCTGACATAAACAGTGAACAGAGTTAAGTTAATTCACTACCCATGTATAAATATGGTTTCATGTGCAAAAATGTCGGCTAAAGGTAACACATTTCATACTATTCCAACTAATTTTTAAATTTGCAAGGAAATTCCCTATCAAGAAAACAATACCCTCCAGCTACATGCTACAATGGATGCAGTCTAAAGGATATCTAACATTTGTTGAAGTACATATACCAGTTTTAAGATGTTGGTCACAAGTTAATTAGTCATATTTCCGTGCGACAGCTCCGAAAAGTGGCAATGTTAGCCTAACCATGTTCATTTTTCATTGCGAAGGCTTCCAGAAACTTTAATTGTATTATATCAGATCGTTGACATTAACAAGGTACTCTTTTCCAAAACTGAGGATACATTTTAAGGGACAGCCACTTTTTCCATTGTATTCATCGCCTATCTTCCAAGATGACGATCTGGAGTTAAGAAGTAGAGAAGCCCATGAAAGTGTAAATTTGACAGGCTGTAAAATTAGTTCCTCTCCGAATCTCTCCGAATGATTTTGTTTTCTTTATTACTTTGTCTAAGTTTGGTGCAACCGATTTGAAACGGTCGGGTTTCATTTACTGTACGCTACTCTATGAAAGGGTCATTTTGAATTGAAAAATGATAGACTTTCATTTGTCTTAAAGTTATAAATTTTTCTAGGTAAATACCAATATTTTTACCTTTATAAGTTGACATAGTAAATTGAACGTTCTTAATTTATCTTGAAAGCCCTATGGGGTCCCAAATTTTTTTGGGTCAAATATGAATATACAGAAACCCCGGGCAATTCTAGAATTACAGAAAGAGAAAGGCGTTCTTTTCTTACTATGATTCCCCAAAATATCATTTGTACAACGTGCTGACTTCCATGTATTGAAACCAGCTATTTAACACAATTCAGATCAAAATACCCAAAGTCAAATTGCCCGCCAAAAGAAGTGTCATCTGATGGGAAAACCTGTTCTTGCTGGGACACTGGTAACATTGGTAAAAGTGGTAATAAGTGGTCATTACCGGTAATAAACGACACAAAGTGGAACAGAAACTTTTTCTACTATAAGAAGTGTGACGTTTCTATAACCAAAACACGTAAAGAATAAATGAGATGAGATTAAAGATGAGCGTAATTTTAATGACTTAAATTTCCAGTTTTGTTAAAAAATTCAGGTATTTCAAAGGACTATATCTGTATATGTTAAGTCCAGTTGCGTTAGAAAAATTAGGTTCGAGTGTAGGCAAACCAAATACAAAAGTGACCATTTGTTTGCTTCATAGTCCTCTTCAGTTGATTGAACTGCAAATAAACACAAGAACATCTCTCACTATGTTAATGGAATAGATGGAATGATAAAATGGGACTTAAATCATTTACATTACATTACGTAAAGGGAAAAAGTTGGCACTTGAATGATTTCTTTAGGAGAAATTAACAATTAACTCATTAACTGAAATAAGGCCTAGATCCTTGGTAGGGCACACATGCATGAGACTAAAGGCATGTCAGTATTTTAAGGAAAGTTTCTAATTATCTTTTTAATTATTACTAGGCGTTGCTTCCTATTATTGTGCAGTATAGATACATGTTACACGTACATCTAAGCCACACTAGCCCGTAGTATTTAAGATCATGACTAAAGGAAAATTGACATTAAAGAAAGGTCGTCCTCTATTAGAACGAATTGGTCTAAGGCACAATACTGTTATTTGTGACTTTGTTCTTGTACAATTCACATAAGATGTTTTTTTTTTCCAATTAAAGCAATAACTATTTTTTTTTACCTTGAGCACTTGGTGCAAGGTGCAGTAACTTTCAGAAAAGCCAAGAAAGACAGAGTGTATGTGACTTACCAAAGAACAATGACATCAAAAATTATTGTGCAATTTACCATTTAAAAATTTAGTGACTTAAGGCCCAATTTTCTCATCCCAAACAGTACCAATTCTCCCAACCTTCTTCATTAAGCCCCTCCCGTAATTGTCTAAAATTCACCCTCCTCCCGACACAATCTCATTTTATTGCTTCAGGGTGAATATAGAAAGCTTATTGTGTATAACCAAATACTATCAGAACAGTTCGTGCTTTGTAATATAAGTTTTGGTACTCTGCATTGTTTGAATTAGCAGTCAATCAAAAAGCTGAGCCAATTGAGAGTTTCTGTTACCCTATACTAGAAGTGTAGTTTGGGGTGAGAGAATTGTCCCTTTAACTTCAACATTTTACATCCCAGCTTGGGAATATCCTACGAAAATGGGAGTTAAACTGTTAAAATGTCATGTTTCAATGCTTTTTACTATCTTTTTATTTACTTATTTATTTTATTTTATCAATTTTTTTTTTTTTTAATTTAGGGTACACTTTAAGATAATGCTGCTTATGAGAGCAGGAATCGGAAACTTAAGTCACACACTCTTAAAATGTTGGGCAAATTTTTTGACCAACTTTTAACCAACACTGGGGAAATATATATCCGACCAACAATTATTGACCATCTCGGTTGGTTAGTTGCGCTACGTATTGTTGGGCAATTTGTTTTACCCGATATGTAGCAATGTGACAATTACCCAACTTGCCAGTTGGGCAAAATATTACCATTGTTTGGTAAAACGATCAATTTCTCCTTACCTAGAAGCTGGGGTTGTTTCATTTTTTTTTCCTGTTATTGTGAAACGCACACTGGAATTTTTCAGAGAAGGTACCTTCTACAAGTCTTAAAAGTTTCGGGCTTTTTCTAAAGTCCTCCCATGCAAACTTTTTCCAAAGTCTTCCCAACCATTCTGCAAAGGGCCGTTCGACGAAACCAAAAAGTCCTCCCGGGCATTCATAATGCTAGACCTTAAAGGGGAGGAGTATTTCAATTTAGAATTCATGTTTGACTATTATATATACATATATTCAGGGACATTTGTTTGTTATTATGAAAGATCAACTATGCACGTGTCTTCAAAATATTTCATGTTCTCATTCTTTATGCTGTATTGTATTATTGAGAAGCATGATTTCCTACAAGAAATCACCATCGGGAGCTTCAATTCATTTCAATAAGACCTGCATTAGGTGATAAACACAAATTTCATTTGAGAAATTCAGAGTGCTCCATTCGGATAGAAGGTATATTAACCTGGTGTTCCCATAAATTTCATAGCATAGATACATCGACTTTCCTCTTATTGTCTTAGAAAAATTGCCACAGTATACGTGAACGTTCGGCAAAATATTAACGTGAATGTAAATTATTAGAAATAGCAGTTATATTAAAAACCATCAATTAGTTAAACGTTTAACCAACGTTGGGTAAACAAATTCACATAACCATTTAACCAACGTTGGTCAAAAAGTTTCTTGGTTAATTTGCCCAATATTGGGCAAATTTTAACCAACATCTACGTTGTCCAGAAAATTTTACACATTTCCTTAAGAGCGTAGTACAAATGACCAGTTTGTGTAGGACGATAACATAAGCAAAAATCAAACAGAAGATACCCAAATGTCCACCTTCTCCTCGCAAATCCCTCTCTCCCTTCCCACCATTTTAATCTGTTTTCCTCTCCCTCCCTCCCTTTCCAGCTCACTCCTCTGAAAAATTTGTAAACGGCAAATGAAGAAACTTCAATGCACCATTCATTTGAAGGCTGATAGGAAATGTTGATTTGTGCACATTCAAATTGATATTTTCCCAAATTGTAACATGTAAGAAAGATCAGATATCCACAACCACTGCAGCTTGACCAGGGAAACAAACTTGCTAATGAGCCAAATAGCACTACAGTGACCCCACAGTATGAAAGTGTCCTCACACAGCAAGGAGAGATCTGTGTACTGGCAGCTCCGTGGTAACATATACTAAAATTACGTGAAGGATACGTTATTAGCTGACTAAGAACTCATGGTGTGTACACAACGGACACAAGCAGTAACAAGAATAGGTTTTTATTCTAAAAATGCCTCCACTGTCGTTGTGTTTCATGAAATTTTGCCTTGAGGCCAAAAAAAAAAAAAAAGATGAAAATGGTCAAAATGTCACACTGTTCTTTGGTTAATCATGTTGCTATGAAGGATGTGTTGCCCCCTCCCCCTAATTTGAAACCTGTTCAGCAAATTGTAGAAAAATCCATTGTCACTTAGAGAATCTGAAACCTTTTGAAAAGTGAGACAGATATTTTTCCCTGTTTAGTGTAACATAAGCTCTACCAAAACTTTGTGGGTTTAGCTAAAGATATTCATGACATACTGTAGGCTGCTTTTTCTTGGTGATGTACAATATAACCATGAACCAGAAAAATTTGTGGCTGTCATTTCTCTGGGAAGCTTCCAATTAATATCACTTGTAATTTTGTAAACATACGTCTTCCACTCTTATTGTGGAGCTAGCAATTAAGATGTAGAGGGTAGCTTGCATCTCAAGCCCCTGTTGTGATAGGTCCTACAGCAAGTATACTCACTGAGAAAAAACAAAGGAAATAAATTAAAGAAATTACGCATCAGATTTATCGGTTAACAAGCAAATGATCAGACTAAGAGATTCTTTAAACTCACAACTAAAATGGTAATGTTAGATTATTTAATGATTAAAACCATTAGTTCCAAATTCTTGACCAGCCACTTTTTACCATAATTTATCAATTGTATGCAACCACCGGAACATACGAAAGTTTCATATTAACTCACAGGTTCTACAAAAAAAATTATATATGACTAACAAGGCTAAACAAGTGCTGTCATGAGCTGACCTCCTTCAGATCGGTCACAAAATAGTTAAAATCAACTCAATGAGCCCCTTTAAGTTCTAATCTCAGAATTAAACATAGGACAAAAGTGTCTCAACTGGATGTAGCGTAGTTAAGAGTCTGAAGTCGGCAGTTTCTCTTTAAAAATTCAATCGTAAATGCTCAAACTTGTTTAAGCTTTTCGCTTACTTTGAAAGAAGACCAATGAAAATTTTGCAAGTCGGAGGTTGCAGCATAGTGGAACCTTGGATACGAACCATAACGGTGACCAGTTGTCCAATTATGTGTGATACCCTTTTTCATTCACTAAGCCCATTCACTTCTCTTGCCCTCTATATGTTCTTCTTTTAATAATACTCCATGTCATCTTCAGTTTAACACCCGTTAAAAAATTTCAATAAATTAACTCTGAATCAAGATCTTGCGTAATTGAGTATTTTGGGGCAATTGAAGAAGAATGGAAAGTTTAAATATTCAAAAGAAACTCATTTTAGTAGATAGCGATTGTCAGGGAGTGAACTTTGGCTAGAGTCGTCGTCATAAGCTTTCCAAGAAAGCCAAAATAGCGCGAACTAACTTGCGAAGTTTAAAACTACACATTTTCCGTCCTAAAGGTGAGAATATGTTGAAATATCATTTGAAAGAGACAGAATACGTAATATTTCGAAAATATAATAATATTTTTCTTGTTATCCTTTATCTTTACTAAAGTCATGTGGGGAAACGAGAGGTAAAAATTTCAAAACTTTGTAAACGAGATATTTCAAGAAAGGTACATTTTATATGCATATATTATTAATTTAATTGTGTCTATTGATTTTTGTGGAGGTCAAAGACAATTCGGGGTCACAAAGCGTCAAATGGTAAATGCTCTAGAGCAAACTTGTAAACATGATATTTCATAAAGAGTAAGTGTGACTAAGCTCATGTTTGGTGTTTAGGTTTGCTCTACATGATGATTCCTATACTTTGGTGGAAGTCAAACGTCATGTGGGGTCACCAATCATTGCAGTCTATAAACCTTGTTTGCACGATTCCAGAAGGAAGGAAGCTTGAACAGTTTTCAAACCAGTCATTTCCGTTTCCCCCCTTCGCGCATTTTAACCTGGAATTTCATCCCCTGTGCACAGCGACATATTCTATTAAATAGAATATTCAAAAGCCAGATTTATGTTTGTTTTGTTGAAAATGAACATATTTCAAGCATTCTGGTGAAAGTTTAATTCACTTCCCATGTTCGGATTTCGAGATAATAGCCATTGAAATTGACATATTTTCTATAAAAGGTGAACTTGGAGCAGCAGGTGTTCTCATGGATTCATATTGTATGTTTTCTGTTTCCCTATTTTTTATTCTATTATTTTGATCTTGATTTTTAGTAAGGATACTATCTTACCCTTAAGGCATGAAAAGGTTTTAAAATTCCATTTGTAAGGATGCACCAATGATATCAATAACGCAGAGTTTAGTTGAAAAAATGGTGGTAAATTATTAACTAAAACAAAACTTTGGTAAACAATGTGAATACTTGACATAACGCCTGCTTGCTTCAAGTTCATTCTTTGCAGAAAGTTCCTTCATTCAGTTGCTAATATCCCGAGAACTAATCATTGGAAATGAATAAAAATTTCTCCAGAATTCGTAGAAAGTATTCTTCTTTGCTATATCAAAATAAATTTGGCCAATTTTATTCTTTTAAGGACATTACCTCAAGCCGTTCCTCGCACGAACATACAGGCGGGCAACAAGCAGAATTCCCCAGCGTGAGTATCGCAAACCGTGCAACTAGCTAATCCGCGTATGCCCCCCGCAAGAAATTCAATAGAGTTTTGAACGAACAGACGGTGTTGAAAATGTAGACATGAAATGTAACGTAATTAAATAACCCGAAATATATGAAGTATCATTATAACAGGCACTGTAAAAGTTTCAAGAAAAATGAAAAAGATTGTAAAATGCGAGGGATTGGCTTAACTGTGACTTTGTATTCATGCAATGGTAGTGGTAAAAACTGTATTGATACAGTGGTGTTCACTCTTTAATTAGTTTGGTAATCTTTTTCGAGCTCTGGAAATGACAAAATCCATTATTTGCTTTTTGTAACACCAGATCATCGAGTGACACCGGCAACTACAATTGCTCTTTTTTATCTGTCTTTCATAAAAATTCCCAACTTTTCGTCCGAAAAGACAACAAAGTTTCGAAAAATTCCGAAAATCTCATCGAAGAGCTTTTCAGTCCGTAGGCCTTAGATAGAAAGGAGATTTCGATTTTCGATTTTTCGATTTTACTTTGTCGACTG
This sequence comes from Holothuria scabra, assembly GCA_037179385.1. Lineage (NCBI taxonomy): Eukaryota > Metazoa > Echinodermata > Holothuroidea > Aspidochirotida > Holothuriidae > Holothuria > Holothuria scabra. The sequence continues at coordinate 22,850,452 of CM074189.1, forward strand.
CTACGAGATTTCGTTTATTTTAGCATCTGCGCATACGTCCTGTTGCCTCCCTCGTCCACTAGCTATATTAAGAACGTATCCACCTCGGATTAGATGTTCGTCCCAAACTGCAACGAACGTTCAAATGTGTGACGTCATATAATTTTTGAAAATGGATTTAGTGGCGAGAATACATGCTAACTTCTACTGACGAAGCCAGACGTTTTGTTTGGAGGGGGCCAGTTGGACAGGGTTTGATTCCCGGCCAGGGGGAGGGATCTAAGTGGAGAGGTTGAGAAATGTTTGAATATTTAAGTACCCTCGGATGCAATGTGATGCAGTCATTTTTGGGGTTCCTTTTCAAAAATAAATAAATAAATAAAACAAATTGCACTACAAAGAATAAGGACACAATGAATCAAGCCCTGAACTGTAATAAGGAAGATTTTCCTTTGAACATCAAAGGTTGTCAGTACTTTGATGTAGTAGTTTAGCCTACACCAGTCAGGCGTCTTCCAATAATAATGTACTTCTCACAAGAGGCGAATCTGGGGTCACTTGTGAGGGGGGCAAATCACCATATTTACGAGATAAAACATTCCCTCCCTCCCCTACCCCGTTTGCAAAGACTTTACATATAATTCAGAGATCGAGGGTTATTGATTTTTTTTAAAGGAACCCACGTGAAGCTGGTACAAAGGCGTAAAGGATCATTTCAGTTTCAGTAAACATACTTGGGGGAGGGGGGGGGGTTGTCTCGCACTCACCTTTTAATTATAAACAACAACAATTATGGTAGCGTCCGAGTTTGGCCGTGGGCTGAAGTAGGCGTTGTCGCTCCTAAAAGTAAAACCGTCTACCGAATACTGCTGATCGATTACTGCATCAGTCGGTATAGGTTAACGTGAGGTTCCAAAAATGTAATGGCTAGAGAAACCAACTAGACTATCCGAGCGTGAAAACGGTCTACGAGGATGACGATATCGCCAAGATTGAAAACAACACCTGTCCAAAAGATAGCCAAATTCCAATCCAGAGAAACTGCATTAAGCCTGAAGTGATCCACAAACGTACAGGAGAATTGTAGCACAATTAGCTGCTGTCCAGAGGAAGGGATATGCGAACAGTATAAAAACAGAGATGAACAGGTGGACGTCTCGACTGGAATAGGTGTGAAAGTCCGCTCCTTAATCGGTGTGAAAGTCCGCTCCTTAATTAGGCTAGATAAATATGAAAGTCCGCTCCTCGATGAGATAAATGTGAGTGAAAATCAGCTCCTTTATTGGATTTGGGGCCTAATATGAAATCCCGCTCCTTCACCATGTTAGATATTGAGTGGTACGGGATCTTGGGTTGTAGTTCCAGACGAAAAAACAGAGGAGAATTATTTTATTTGGTGATTTGGTTCCAAAATAAAAGATGATCAAGTTGAAATAATTCGACCGGCCTAATAATAATCACTGAAATATTTACATTACAAAGTTGACTAGGCTACATGTTTCTGCTTCGAGGTCTGTTGCACTAGTGTCCAGCTCGCAGGCTCTGTCTTGTGAATCGTGTGAGCTCTGAACACCTCCAGTCCCCTGATTGGTCAAAAGTTATGACGCACCCATATAAATAAGTATTATGATATAAATGACCAATGAGGAGGCTGCAAAGGGGGAAATTGGTCACACCTCAAAAATATGGGTTACAGCGTGCACGTGCATCTACGGCAATGTGATATGTCACGTCCACTGGTAACACGTGACGGCAAACAGGAAGGGCCCTGGGAATCTAGAACAAAAGGAAGAGAGCGTTGCTCGTAAACAACAAGACGGCGTCTGCTAAAGGTCATGAAGAGTGCACCATACTATATGACATTCCCCTTTGTCTTTTTAAAAATTAGAATTTAGAATTACAATATTGACTACGACCGGGGGATAATACAAAATATGCATTCTTTGTCAAGTAGATTAAACATTAAACACAAAATGATGAGAGAGATGGGTAAGTGCGTGACAATGGAAGGGAGGTGGGTCCCAAACTCAGAATGAAATTAAAATGAGCATGGCGTAATCATACATTGGAATTAAATATTTTCTTTAAAGTAAACAACGTATTTACACGAGGAAGATCAAATGTCAAGGGAATAGATCTCATGACAACTTTAAAATAAAATCATGAGCAGAGATCGAATAACATAAGTAACTTTCGAAAGTAGACGTAGGGCTACTTCACTACCCTTAAGAAGAGATTATATTGAGCAGTGCCAACTGAAACAAGAATATGTAGGTGTACTCCGAATAATAACATCTGGTGAGGCGTTAACTAGAAAATTCTACCTACGCAATAACTTGAAACATTGTTCATCTGACTGCAAGGATACGGTAAAGTTATTAAAATGATAAGCTTAGGAGTTACAAACCACATTAAAATGTGAAAACATTCTCTTGTTGAAAAAAGATGTGTAGCGAGACTCAAATTGATAGATTAAGGTAATACAACTGTATGAGCACTGTACGACTGTAAACAGGCAGAGAAAACACTGTCGGGTTCAACAACCAGACCAGTGTTGCTAATGTTCCAGGTAGATTCTAGTAAACTGGGTAAACGCTCTGACGAATCCACAATGACATACCACTCCTGTCTTACATATTTGATTGACAGTGAATATTTGCTCACACTTCAAAGTATAGTGAAACTATCACCACAAGATGCAATCAACTTTCATAAGTGCATAACGTTTTTTCTGGTTTATCAATGCATTTCAGAGATGTATACAACAGGGCAAAAGGACCACGAAATTATGATAAATACAATATGCAAGGAAGGTTGTATGAAAAGCAAAACATAAAAAAAGGAAATGTCGCATTGGTGCCCGCCTGTTACTAAAACAATCGCTGAACAAACGCATGAAGACCACCTGTGGTTGGGAAACGTGCATCTAATAAGTGATCTAGAGTGTCAGTCGTGTCCGCATATTGATGAGCATTCCACCAAAATTTATAGGGCTGAGCATCAGGGAGTGTTCCCATAAATCGGATGCTCAGCAAAATCTGTAAATTTCCTCCATGAAAACGTGCACGGCAAACTTCCATCGTGCTATGAGGAGCATGTGCTAGACGTCGAAATTGAAACTTTATTTGGTGGTCATTTAAAGGCACTATAGCAGCTAAATTATGATTGGGCTTAACGTGGTGCAGGCACAGAGAGACATCAATGGGATCTACATGATAAATGGCAAACATATCTTTGCTTGTGACGGAAGGCAAAACATTGCCTGTTTCATCTTGGAATTGAATATGATGAGGATGGTCATTTACGTACCCATATTCACATTTTCATCGCATGCTGCTTTAAGTTTGTCAACACATGTAATGGACCTACTGTGATTTGATGCTCGTACAAAACATGGTTTGAGCCTGATAAAGTTAAATGCGTCTTGCAAAACATCACCTTGTAATGTCTGTAGAAGAAAGTGAGTGCGATCAAGAACTTCATGTACGACACGCGGTCCAACCCATTCTGCAACAATCTTACAAGAATTGCCAGTAAGTGACGAGCTCGTTGGCTTGTACAAGTAGACGAGCTGTCCCACTGAATAGATGACCAAGGGTTAAATTCCATTCGAAACCATTTGGAAAAGTTAAATGGTTCCGAATGGTTCTGAATGTACCTGAAAGGTCTCAAATGGATTTCAAATGGTATATGAATGGAAATGTACATCTGAATGGTTTTCTGATTACAAAGCTGAATGAAATGCAAATGGTTTGCGAATGGTTTTGGTATTCGCAAATGGTTCCAAATGGTTCAAACTGGAAACCATTCAGTGAATGGTATATATTATGTAGATCAATGGAGCTCATGTTATTTATAGGGATTTTTGGAGGAGGCGGGGCACACTTATCAAATATTGTTTGGGCTCAAATGAATTGGAGGTTACAGTGAAGCCATCCAAAGCAACTCGAGTAGGCCACAAACGGCACCCCTGGATTTCCCTCAAAATTACGGCTTCAGTTTTCCCTAACAGTATAACCTCCCTCCTCTACCTTGGAAAGGACACACAGAGATACTGTAATGCACAGCACGGATATCAGCTGGAATAGGAAATTCTTCCCGTCATTCCAATACCGACCAACGCCCGATACCTCTTGACTCCCTTCCCCACTCCACTTTCTGGCACTTTCTTAGCTCGTACTTGATATCCTGGTAAATCTCAACAACACTTGAAGTTTTTGTTGTTGAAGCTTTGCAGCCTGGTATCATCTGCAGTCCAGAGGCGCAACCTCCTAAATTATTGTACTCATTTCTTCTCTCCATTTTCTCCATACAGAATTCCAATCCCTCTCCCCACCCCATCATGCTGATGCATATATCTTTGTTGCCTTTCAAGTTGTTCATCTTTATGATAACCGTGACACTGAACTGGATCAAAGGAAAATGCAATGCTTGTTTGAATGGAGCTATTACGTAATAGCTTGGCATGCAGACAAAGGATGATAAACACTGCACCATACAAAGCGCACAGATGCTGTACACCCATGTGTACATCACATTTACAGTACAATGAAACATAATAGGCGCGGGCACAGCTATAGTCTAGTACAAGAGCTACTGTACTAACAGAGAGTGCTATGCGTTGGTGTGCAGAAATTCAAGAAACGTGAAGTGAAAGGGCAAGACTGCTTTTTTTAGAGGACTTTTATGAAATGCTGAAGCACAGTAAGTAAATAAAATGTTCTTAAAGTATTGCACCAAAGAGACCAATAAGCAATGAACAGATGTTAGTGAAAAGCTAAGAGCCAAAGACTGCATCAATGAATGGTTGTTGCTGTGTCAACAGTCAGGCCTAATGTTTATAGTAGCGGTTCCACAAGATAATTCGTAGCACTAGTACTGTAGTAGTATACAAAGGGGGGGGGGGGGGTGGACATTTTAGAGTCTTCAAGGAAAAGAAGGAAAGTAGAAACAAGAAATATTTTATGCTATTAGTACGCGTAAAACCCTCTACAAAGAGAATAAAGCTTAATTTCGTCGAATCCAAGTTCACCAAGGGAAGTTAACTAAATTTAGGGTTTTGAAAAGCCAAATGCCTATTACTGGTCTTGGCCTAGTCATAATCAAAATAGTTGACCCCAGATCATGGTAAAATTTATAGTTGGAGTAAAATGTTTTTTTTTTCTTTGGGGAGGGGTGGGGGTTGGTTATAAAGACTCTCTCTGTACTTTTGGGTGCTAACTCAAAAATAACAGGATGGAAAAGGAATTCCTTTTTGCATGTTTCCATCTTTATCTGTATGTACACTTCTGTAGCATCGGGCCTAAATAATAAACAGGTACACAACTTGGTGCAGGCCTAGGCCAATATTTATTTGTGTTCGTATGATAAATAATTAGTATTCGAAATCAACTAAGTCTCCCCATATGGCCTCTAGCAAAAGTTTACTGCAGGCCTAGGCCTGTACCACAGTCCCAAACAAACACAGACACTGTCTTTAATAAAAACAAAAGCAGTCACTCCAACTTGAAGTAGTGTAGTACACTGTCCTGTTCCATGATTGCCTGTTTAGAGTTATGTGGCGTTCTTTTTCTTCAAATACGGAATTTACTGCTTGGTTTACCCAGAATATGCACTATTGAAGTCTACAAATATAACGAAAGATACTTTGAAGAGAGATAAGGACAAAATTGTGATGCTTAGCTGTTGGTTTTAAATAAATTTGGGGGGACTGTTTTTGACCTTAAAAGCTTTAGTTTTCTTTTGTCAAGAACATTTTACCCTTTAAAAACAAGTAAGTTGTACAACTTATTATATACTTTTAAAATTTTATTTTTCATTTTCCAAACAGAATGACATCGTAGTGAAACTGTCTCCTGCACAGCTGATGGAGTTATTTGTCAGTGGGTCTTAAATACTTTTTATTTGTGTTTGGACTACTGTGTAACCTGTAACAAATCAAGCATAATCATTTTAGTGAGTGAGGAAATTGTACTGCATACATGGAGCCATGGACTGAACAAGATTATATATCCTGCTATTGAACTGTGACACCAATGTACTGGTAACCTTTTATGGCTTCTGGATCTGGAAAAATACTGCACAGCATTCCTGGTGGAGTCAAACGTGCAGGGCTTGCTTCCTTTTGGAAAGCGATTTTCTTGTTCGAAACTACAAAGCCTGTTTAGCTTATCAGATAATATTGGCAGTCCTGATTATTGAATTTTAACACATCCATGACATGCAGGCTACTGTACTGTTGATGTTCTTGCTGTGGAGTGAGAATACTGCAAGTCCTGAGGTTGGAGAACTACAGAACAGTGTTGAAGCAGATACTGTAAAGCAGTTACAGGACAACTACTGTAATGAGAGACATCTTTGAATTGACCACAACGCTCAAAAAGATATTTGCCACAGATGGCTATGGACCAGTACCAATTTACAAGGAAATACTGGAGTCCTAGTTTTTGTGTCTTGTTACTGTAAATCTGATGAATTGAACGGTCTTGTTTAAACTGTCAAGATGATGCTATTAATAGGGATGCACCGGAACCAAAATTTTGGATCCGGCCGGAACCGGATTTTGCCGCAACCAACTTGAAATCCGGCCGGAATCGGATTTTTGCAATGCAGATGAATAATGTGAAATTCAGAAAAGCAGAGAAACCCTGGGATAGGAGTTTACTGCTTTGTAACATGATGTTTGTGAAGGACTAATGAGAAATGTCTATAAATTTGTCTTCAAGTGTTGTACAAGTGCATTTAACTATTTTTTTAACCAAAAATTGCAATATAATAGAAAAAAGCATGAAAAACTGTTCATGCAGAAGTACAGCAAAACCATTGGAAAGCGGGGCAAGTAAGAGCTCTTTGTATTTTCCATCCTTAAGTGAGTATTTGTAGAGAAAAATCCTGAGGGAATTTTGAAAGTTGTTTTGCATATCAGTTTGCTCTTTTTGAACTAGAGTACCTTACCTCTTGTTCAAAAAAATTGTACAAATTATGTAGACCAGTAATACTTGGCAAAGAGAATCCTTGGATAGTGATTACTGAATGGACTCCTTATATGTACTGTAAAAAGACTCCAGGGTTAAGGTTTAAAACTATGCACAGCACCATTGATTTACACACCATTTCTATTATTTTAACATGCCATAATATCAAAAAACTGAAGCACATTTATCATTAATATTTTTTTGGCAGAGATACTGTATATCACACATTCTGATATTACGCATCATATTGATACATATTTAGTGGTCGACCTAGTATGCTATAATGGGTAATACCCAGGTACCGATTAATTAATTAAACAATCGGCCCGATGCCGATTACCGATTAATAGAATGAGGGAAATCACATGTTTGTCTCTATAGTACGCGCCCCTTGCTTCGTGCACATCGTGTATACCATACCCAGTTAAGGATAGAAAATATTGGGAATAGTTCCGTTCGTTTCACTAACGGGATATCATATTTGTAGGGGTAATATTTTCAATTTAAAAGTGAAGATACAAATCAACTTTTGATACAATAGAATTGTTTGCAGTTGATGTCATACAGTATGCCCTTTGATAATTTAGTTCTAAGGCCAACATCATGCTCTGTCTAGTTTTCATCCCCAAATCATGTGGGACATTTCCATTCTTTTACTGTACTAGATTGTACTCTCGAGCTCCCGTCTTAACCGACCTATGTAGAACAATCATAATAATCTTAGCAGTTTTGGGCAGCAAAACAATTGCACCCGATTAATGTATCTTATGGTTCCTTTCAGATATAAATATCCCTGTATATTTTTAGCACTTCTCTTCCAAAACTTACGTCTTGTTTAAAAAGAATCCGCAACTGAAATGCCAGAAAGTCAGATCCCCACATAATCCACATAGGCAGATACAGGTATTTGTGGTGCCATTTCCATGTGAATTTAGCATTGGACTCGCCGGGCTTCGCTAGCTGGCTATATAAGCCAGTCTGTTCCATGCGTATTGCGCAGAACAGTCTGTACAACAACCCCCGCGCCCCTTTCTGCGAGACAGCAAGGAATACACCTTGAATGCAAATCTAAATTTAATTTCAGGTAAAACAAATGGGTTATAAGAGAAAATATCAAACAATCATTCCCATGGCAGGGGGTTAAAGTTATACTTTCGTGATTATCAATGCATCTAGTTTTGGCAGGAAGTTAATGGATTGAATAATTACTGTACTAGAATTTTAACGAAACTAAGAGCCCTATTACAAGTATATTTAGCCCGTTTTTTCCAGTTTGCAAATAATCGGTGGCAATGATCGGTTCAATGGCAGAATTTTACCAAAGCCGATTAATTACCGATGACGGAATAATCGGCTAGATGTCGATTACTTAACAGATGATCGGTCGATCACTAATCATATTGTGTATACTTAAGTGTTTGTGATGAATTATTAGGGACAGAAAACATTACTATTGACCCCATAGGCAACTTTAATTTGTAATGAGTAATGCCTTCTGAAATTCAAGATGAAACACATTTCCTGCTTCTACTACACAACTTTAATGGGCAAGTAAGTGTTAAAAAGTAAAGAAAAGTAAAGTGACGTATTCAAGTGTGTATTTTATAGACAGCCCAATGCAATTAAACTGATACACTGCCTTGAATGATGTGACTCAGGTACAACTGTAATATGGATTATTCATTTTGCACAGTACTACTGTGCACTGCAGTAGACTAATTTAAATTGCATGAAAGTTCTTTTCATCCATTCAGTTTATTTCACACAGCTGGAAGAATTTGAAGCCATATCAATTACATGTACATGTAAATCAGTTACTTTTAAAACTCGGCTGCCTGTTTGGTTCAGTCATTTTTAAGGGCTAAATAAGGGTGTTGAAATGTTATATACTGTAACATACACTGATAAGCTATAACTTTTGAACTTTAAATTAATTATGAGACAGTTATTGCAGTTTTCATGTTTGTTTTAACTTATGTACATAATGCTACCCAAGGTTCCGGCCGGATTTAAAAAACAATCCGGCCGGAACCGGATATTTCTTCACTATCCGGCCGGATAATCCGGCCGGACCGGATATCCGGTGCATCCCTAGTTATTAAGAAGAGTTGAATCCTTGGTATGGAATATTTCCTTTATTCAGGAGTCAATGGGAGGATCGGAAGAAGAATACAGCCATTGGGTCTGGGAACAAAATAAATTTTCCGTTTGGTGGACTTTCATGTACCATGTGTGCAACCTCTAAAGGCATTTAATTTTGTTAAAACATCTCCTTACTTTTTCAACTTGGATAACCATGAGAATATTTTTTCATGGACCAAACAGTTACCAGGCTTTCTTTCATGTGGGAAATGTGAGAAGACTGAAGCCTACTCTATGAATTTTAATGAAATACATTTTACCATGGAAATTCCCATTATTTCAACTGCAAATGTGAAACAACTACTACCAGTGTTTAAAGTTACAGTATTAATAACTTGGTGGACCATTTTAAAATTTTGACCGAACTTTGATTTTAACTTGAAAGTCAGAAGTTTATTTTTTTTACTATGGACAAAACATTCTCTTTGATGATTTTTCTACTTTTACTTCCTTGGAAAAATGACCAACAGTGTGATTTTTGATTCCTTGCAATAGGCAGGCAAGGAATCTATGCGATGGTGATGTCGTGTGTGTTTGTGTGTGTGTGTTTGTGACACTTGCTTGTAAATACGATATCTTAAGGTAGGAATGTCCAACACTTTTCATATTTTGTATATAAATTTTTCATGTTAAGAGAAAGAACAGTATTGTTTTTGGTAGACGTCAAAGGTCATTTGAGGTCACCAGCGGTACAATTGCGACAACTTCGAAAATAGCTTGTAAACACGATATCTTCAGATAGGAGTGACCGACACTTTTCATACTTTGTATATAGATTTGTCATGTTGAGAGGAAGAACCCTATTGTTTTTGGTAGAGATCAAAGGTCATTTGAGGTAACCAGCGGTAAAATTGCGAAAACGCCGAAAAGGGTTGTAAACACTATATCTTCAAATAGGATTGCCCGACAATTTTCATACTTGTTATATAGATTTTTCATGTTGAGAGGAAGAACCCTATTGTTTTTAGTGGAGGTCAAAGGTCATTTGAGGTCACCTGCGGTAAAATTGCGAAAATACTGTGCATGAAATGTAAAGAAAAATCCATCAAACACTGTCAATTTGAAAACAGGTAAGGTATTTGATGGCAAGGAATGACTATGCCTTTTGACTTTCTGGTTTATTCCTTCAGTTTACTGTTACAAAGGTGTACCCTACATTTGAATAACAACGCTATATTTTTTGTCAATATTGCATTTGCATGTGAGTGCGTATTACATGATTTTGGACACTAGGAACTGTTTTTACATGTGTTTAAGTTTGTAACAAAATTGCAAACTATCAATTGACTTTTAAATTTGTAGTGAAGTTGTACTCATATGGACTATTTATATTGTTCTTCATTCACCTTGTAAGTATCAGTTCCCAACCATTACATGTAATATTCTTCAACTGGGTTGCCAGTTGCATGATCTGTGCTATCCATTATTACTGTTCAGTAAGCCTAACAGAATGCCATCATGAGATAATAAACGTACACTACAGTATATTGCTGCTATAGTTAAATTCTTATATTGTTTTAATTACTTTTGGTTTTAGAGCAACTGTACAGTATTTTCCATCTTGATCTTACACATAGAAACCATTTGTGGGTTATTTCCTGTTTAAATTATTTGAAACTGTTGAGATGCATAACATGATGAACCATTCACAAACCATTTGTGAATGTTTCCAGTCATTATACTCAAAAACCATTTGCATGCCAGACCATTTGAAGACTCTTTGCAAATGGTACCATTCAACACCATTTGGGACCAGTTAAAAACCATTTGCGTACCAGACCATTGGCAGGCCATTTGCAAATGGAACCATTCAGGACTATTGAGACCTGGCGCCGATTTCACTAACGTTTAGCGATCATCGCTAACGCCGAAATCCATCGCTAAATCTTAAATTGATCGCAATTTAGCGACCGATTTTTAAAATCGATTTCACTAAACTTTAGCGATCAGTTTTTCATCGCTAAGTGGTGTCGTTTGCGATGAATTTTAGCGATGACTGTTTAGTAGTCGTAAAGGTTGAAATCCATCGCTAATTTTTCTAATGGCATCATCCACGTACTTTTAGCACATACAGAGTGGCGTAAGAAGGATTTCTCTGAAGGGTGGGTGGGGGACATGCAGTATGTTGAGCCTCGCCGACCTGGGGGAGTGGTATCCCCCTCCCTTTTGAAGATTTTTGGTTTTTTAAAGGAGCCTAGATGCAAAAGATTTTCAACTTTGGCAGGAACAGTGTTAAAACTTGAATTGGGACGGTTCATGAGGATAAAACTGATTTTTTTTTTGTTTTTACATGCATTCTAATGCCATTAACGCTACTTTTGGAAGTAAAATTTGTTATAATTTGCATACTTTTAGGAACCAACATAAAAAACATCGATCGGCATAGGCGAACGGGAGCATTTCACATTGTTGTTTTTTCTTGGCCACAAAGAGTACTATCTAAGCTGAGTGCCACCATTGGTTAGGGCAGACTTGATAAATAATTTCGTAAATTCATACCTCTCAAATGACCGGAAGTAGCATTTTCCAGACTTAAACGAAGAATCTAACTAGTCGCTATTTTCGTTTGTCGTTTGCATTAAAATGATCACTTCAAAATAAGTTAGCAAAGTGCAAAGTGATAAGAAACTTATTAAAACATTTGACCCGAAAAATATAACTTTGCCCGGAATATTATCTAAGCGGAGCACCACCATAAGTTGGCACGGGAGCGTAAAGAAAATTTTGGAAGATTGCCGCCCCTCAGATGGCCGAAAATTGCGTTCTCGTGCTGGGAAAGAGAATCTAAACAATCTTTCTGTTTAGCTTTTGCTTGCAAGAACAAAAAAAAAAAAAAATCAGCAACATGCTAAGTGATCAGAATATTACCACATAAAATATTTTACCTCTGCAATGTAAAAGGTCTTGATTCTTTTCGGGAAAATTATACAACGGAATTGAAAATATGCTAATGCTTCTCGATTGTGAGTTTTGGCTAAATTCAAGATCCGCTGATTTTATGAAATTGTCTGTGACTGCTTGAACTCCCGACTGTTAATGATTTAACCCCTAACATCTCTTGCTTGATAAATGGCAAACTTTTGCTCACCGCACCTGAACCGCCCGCTTCCATGCCCCCGTCACTTACGTCTATGCCGGCCGAGGAATGAGTCTAAAGGAAAGGCCCCTCCCTTTTAAGAGTTCTTATAAAGTAGATGTCCTCATTGCAATCGGTGCTACCAGCGTGTTACAGATTCTACTTTGTCAATTAAAATTTGGAATTTGACAAAATTTGCCTTTTTTAGGAATTAAAAAAATGCATAAAAGAGGGGTCTTTCAGAGACAATCCTTACCCTTTGAATATTTTTGAGGAATTGGGTGTCATCACATGCAATCTGTTGCCACATATGCTACCTTTTGAAGTCAAATCTGTGTTAGTAAAGTAAGAATTTTTAGGATATAAAAAAATGGCGTCCGTGAGGGGTAGGGGGCATGGTCCAATGCCCCCCCCCCACGCCACTGCAAATACACTTCCTTTGCACTTTGTGTTATTCGAACTTTCAATTGTATTCGTCTAAAAGGTCGGGTTGGCCCCTTACTCGATTTTTATCAAGTGGCCTACAAAGACCCAAATAGCTTCCTTAAAGTGGCGATTCCGTTAAATGCGCGATCCTCGGAGCGAGAGCCTCAGGGCTTTTCCGTTGGGATTTCCTTATAAATTTGGTCGAGGGGACGAGTGGGAGCTAGAATCTAAGATGTCCCTCCCCCTACTACAGTGGTGACTGCCCATAGTCCGACACCCCTAGTTGGAACGTAAAGGATTTTTCGGAACATAGGGGTGTCGAAATATAGGGCTGGAACCTCTCAAGCTGGGTACCTCCACCCTAGACAAGCGGGACTGAGCCAAATGTAGCACTATTGACGGGTTGACCGGTTACCAGCGAAATGGTCTAGGCCAATTGTGAACCTCGTGAGGTAGAACTTGTAAAATAGATATTAAACGGATTCGTGTATCCTTCGGTTGTTTGTGATGCTTGTCGTACAATGGGGAGCACAAATGGAATAAAACTTCGTTATTTTGTCAAAACAACGTAATTTTCCGTTAAATTTGATTCTAAGCGAGATGATTAGCACATAGAAAATGACTGCATACGCTTCAAACCTGTTTGAATGCGTTGCGTTAGCATTAGTCGTGGGTAGCTTTTGAAAATATTCGGGATAGACTTTTCAGAAAAACACAACTAATGGGGCATTCGTATCGGACATAAATACTACGCCGCCAAACGGACTATGTTTTTCAGCTTCCAAAACTAACTTAACAAGGAATATGCCGTTTGGTTTCTCCGAACGGTCCTTTGCCAGAGGGTCGGGAGGACTTTAGAAAAAGGAATGTTCGGTACAGCTTGCTGCGCAGGTAATGTAAATACTAATCTCGACGCTTTACAACAGTCAACTGGTTAACTAGCCGACTTTGCCTTTAGAACAAGTATGTATTAGAACAAGTGTGACGAAATACCTGAGATTTAAAAATAGTGATATGTGCTTCCTGACCAACAAGTCAGGGTTATTACATCTCCCTCGACTAAAGGGTTACCCTGACTAAAGAGAGGGGTCTAAAGGGAGAGGTGTCCCCTCCCCTTTGGAAAACTTTCTTTAGCCGAATGCCTTCAGATGTGATTTGGTGCTATAAAAAGTGTACAATTATGGAGTTAAGTTTTGTTGAGTCACCATGTAAAACTCTTCGTTTCAGTGTTATTATTATTCATCAGTTTTAAGAGCATTTTGGCAAACCTTTGGGTTAGGCCATGGTCCCCATCCCCCCCCCCCCTTTGGCCTGGAAGAGACTTTAACATCCTGACCCGATGAATGCGGTCTGATCCTGGAATTGCTATATTTTTTAATGAAATAGTTTTCTAGGGAATTTATACTAATTTTTTGCCTCTTGCCTCACCCCCTGCTCCTGCTATGCCACTGAGCCCCAGGAAGTAATGTTAACTATAAAAGATATCACTTTAAAATGTGGGGACAGTTTTAAAAACAAAAAGTAATGCAGCTTGGCTAAGTTGGTTCGCTATTCAGATTCTGCTGATATTCAAGTATAGAAGGAAAACTGAAAAGCAAAATCCTTAAGTTCAACTGTCAACAGGCAACATTTGGTTGCTGATGTTCTTAATTTTCTCGCATCATTCATAATGATTTCAAATGTTTATTGTTCATTTAAAATTTGTTCAAATCATCCGTCTTTTTCATTGTTTGAAATATTTTAGGGGGTACATTCAGGGGCGCAAATCTCTGTTTGAGAGTGGGGGGGGGGGGGCGAAAATGCTTACGATGTGCCCATGAGTACTAAATTGTGCACGCTTGGCGGGCACCTCGAGCGCTAAGCGCAAAGCCCTAAAGGACTGCTGGGGGGTTCCAGGGGGAAAGCCCCTGTGGGGGTCCAGGGGGCGAAGCCCCGGAAGCTCTTGTGTTCTGGCGTTGCCAAAGCTTCAGAAAAACTGTTTTCGAAAGAAAAGAAACGAAAAAAGGTGACCATATTTTTAGGTCTACTCGTTTTTTTTTTTTTTTTGAGGGGGGGGGGCCAAATTACGATTTGGCCCCCCACTTTTTCACTTGAGGGGACGAAGGCCCCCCTTGCCCCCCCCCCCCCGGGATTTGGGCCATGGGTACATTTCCCACTGAAAAATTTAGGGAGGGGATGTGGACTGTCCCACAATCCCTTGCTTCTGCCGCCTACGGGTCATAGTGCTTTGGTTTTGAAGAGCAGTGTTCCTAATGACTTCTTCCATGCAAGCTGCGAGGTTGCATCACTGCAACATAATGTCTGTACAGGTAGTATGCCAGAGTGTTCATAAATTTAATTTGCAAATTATTAATTTTCATAATAGGTTCTAATTGGTCAATAATATATCTTTCAACATTTTGTCCAATTTCTGGCCCCCAATTCGGCCTGTTGATGATGGAACAATCTGGCAACCGCAGAACCGCAAAGCACTGTATCTGCTTTCTTTCGACAGCTTGGGGTTCCAAGGTCTATTTACAAGCAGGCACAAAGGAAGTTCCAAGTAGGGATATGGTTATGCTACTTTTACTCCTGCCTTAAGTTCCCTTTTGGTCTTCCTTCCAAAACCAAAGTTAAGAAATCTATCAATAAATCAAGAAATGAGTTTTGCAGTGGAAAAACAAGGTTCTAACCCAATCCATCTCAACAATCTTTAATCAGTCTCACCAGCAGGCCAACAGTCTGAGTATTCAATATGGGAGACACATGGTTGAACTTTCTCTGGCCTTAGGGGGGGGGGGGTCTAAAGGGAGTTGGCCATCTCCCAAGTAACATTTTGTCTATTTTAAGGACTCTACAGTAGATTCAAAATGTTGTGAGTTTTTACATTTTCTCTCCTTAGTCCAAAATGGCTGGTCTCGTAATAAAGACATACGGTTGACATTTTTAAGGCACATGCCCCCATGGCTATAACGTTGCTAGAGAGCCCTGCAACTGAGAATCAGATCCTTTTGATTAACGCCAATGTAATAGTTTTCCCTATAGCTTACTAGTATGTTGCCAATTACCACAAGCTCTACCCAGTACTAGACTTAATTTTCTCCCAGTTACATGTCCTATTTCCAGCATTGCATTAAAAATTTAGTGTCACTGAAAAAGATCAAGTTAAATGTTCACTTGTTTTAATATTTAACTGTGTGATTTGTGCATGCCTTGAGTCAATGTTCATCACCTTGTATTGAAAGCATAGTTAGTGAACCCCCCTCCCGAGTCCCGACCCTCTGTAGACCCACCCCTCACTATCCTTAAATATCTACAAAATTCCAGGAAATCCTTCATACATCCATTCTTCTGTCCTCCAGTTGTCATGCTCTTTTTTCTATGCTTGATGTGTAATTTGGGGCATGACTGCCAAGTGCATACACAAGAGTACTGTAGTAGGCTACTAGGGCTAATGCTTGGTTTACAGCTGTTCTTCGGTTGTGGAATCTGTAGATAGAATCACAAAGAAAAAGTCACTGTTCCTCTGTAATGACAACAAGGGTCCAAAATTGGAGCAAACTGGCCTCCATGTTAAACACACAATATAAAACAGAGAAGATGCACATGAATCCTTTCTTTTATTGGCACTAAAGGAAAACCAAACAACTTTCCACACCTAAGGGGCACTCAGGCTAAGCAGGACTTTAAAAAGGACAAAAAACCAGGCATGGCACAATAAAAACTGTTAAATGCAGGTACACCACAGGTCATAGCCTATAGGCATTGCCAGTAAGTACCAATTATTACACTGATACCTCAGTTCTTGTCATGTACAGTGAACAAATGAATCATTCCCTGCTGGTCATCCGACCTGGTACAACTTTAAAGCCTGTACTGGAAAGTCTGTCTACAAAGCATTGGCCGGGGTCATGCCCACTATGTTACCGTCCCTCTATTTCTATGCAATGTCAAATCAGTAACAGTTTACTGTACTACCCATCAATAAATCAGTAACATAAGGCTTTTAAGCTAGTTTGACTTACGTTTTTTAAAGCTATGAGGATAGCTTAACATAGTCAAAATTTTAGGTACAATTCCTTTGAAACGGGGTACCGGTATAGACCTATGACGATAGACAGTATGAACCAATCTTTTCAGGAGGTTATGACACAGTCCATATGGGGATACGTAGTCTGAATAAACCGATTATCATGTAGTAAAAGGCTTCTGACTCAGCAGCTTCAACAAGGCTGTGCATAAATGAGATTATACTGTATTAAACTGAACTTAAATACAATATGACGTGACCAATGGAGCTAATATCCTTTAGCCACCAATCCCTAAAAAAACTTTACCAAGGCCTAGTCTAGCCAGTATTCAAAAGGTCCTAGCTAGTCAAAGCTGTGTTACCCTTTCACAATTTTCAGACAAAAGCACAGTGTATTGCACTTTTCTAACTCTACCCCTCCACACCCATTTCAAATAAATACTGTACCATGCACTAAATTTCAGATCAACTCTTAAGCTATCACAGAGAAAGGCAATGAAGCTTATTATATTAACAGTCCCAGGGTTGTAATATATACTTTGAATCATAACAGAAGGTTTGAAATTGTATTTCCATAATATTTCTGGCCATAATATCAAGGGACAAGAGGTATGGCAAGACCCTAGGTAGGTCTAGGCCAAATGCAGGGAACAAGTGTGTGAGATCTATGCCTATACGTTGTTTAGCCAGACAAACTTATGGTATAGCAGTGTTCTCTGCTGATTCAGTTTTTGGGGGTGCTCCAAACATTAAAGTGCGCTAAGTAATCACTGTCTTGGAAAGTGGACCAAAGATAAAGGATGTCTTTCTTTGGAAAATGTCTGCTAAAATCAATGATGAAATGTAAATACAGTTAGGCCATTTGCCTCCTTTCTGGGCTTTCATTTAATGAGGAACTGTTCTGATAATCATTATTCACTGACTACACTGATATTAGACCTTGGCCTCGGCTATTTACTGTTTGCTTCGTTTAAAGCCTTTAAATTGATAGCGTTTTTCTGGGTGGTTCCACTTTTTGTGCAATGGCACATTTTCGGAGCTGGTGCTAGAACACCTTTGCAAATTTTGTGCAGGTGTCGTACACAGACAAAACAGCTAGGTTTGTGGAGAACACTGGGTATTGGCTACTGCTAGGCTACGAAAAAGCTTTAACGTACGTTAGACCTAGACTAAGTTATACTTATAGGCTAGTAACTGAATGATTACGTACATTAGGCCCATGATAGGTTATGCTATAGTAACTAAATAGTAAGTCTATTTCGCTCCTCCCTACCTCCTATTGACCTATGTATATCGTTATTGCCTGCAATAACCGTCTGGCAAAAACCTAATAACACCGTAGTAACCCTTACCTAATGAGGGCGCGCTATACCCTAGCTACTTCCTTCTTCGTTTTTGCCTTATCGTGTTTACACGTGTGGGAAAATCTTCTGGTAAAATTCCACTATTTTTCACGTACAATCTTCGTGATTCTGACCAATCCTTTTCGTGTACGCCGTGGACTGCTCCTTGACGCCTTCTACCGAAACCATGAGTATCCTTTTTCTTTCAGGTCTTTTTCCGGGGTTTTTTGCTCTTAGCTTAAGTATCGAGGATTTTAGCCTTGCGCGATCCTCTCGTCTATGTAGCTTTGTACAGGGAGCGGTCTCGCGGAGCCATTTTGTTCCCGGTGCGGGCTCCGGGAATTGCGGTCCGTGGTGGACCTCCCCCCCCCCTCTTCTCCTCCCGTCCGTGTAGGTTGTGGTACGGGTTTCGGGGGTTTTCGTAGGCGGGCCGGCTTCCTTTATATCTTTTTTTTAGGTCCTTAGCCGGTTCCCGCCCTATCGTCTCCTTACATGCATGTTTTGGGAATCGTTGTTTATCGATTTCTATCCGTTTTGCTTGTTTACGTTACCTTAGAGGATTTACATGTGGTAGGATTTTTTATGTCTTCTCTTTCATGTTTAATATAAGGTTTCTTTGCTGCATTTAATGTGTTTTTGGTTGTTGTGTAAGCATAGGCCTTGTCGTTTTGCATGTCTTTTGACGTCATAGCTTAGGCCTCGCTAAACTCACCTCACTCTCGTTGCATGCTTTCATCTTATCAGTAATCCTTATCGAATAAAGCTGTTTTTGTTGCATTGTGCTGGCATCCTCGGCCGGCGAGTAAGTCTGTTTTGTTTGAATGCTTTCCCCGGAAGGGGTTTTGTTTTCCTAATCGCTTTGTGCACAGCGTCTAATTCCTCCAAATGCAGGAAGTGCAAGAAATTCCGGCCGTTCCTGGACTGGGACTTCCACGATCTTTGTCCAGCCTGCAGACCGTGCTCCCGGGTTTCCACCTGCCAGGTGTGCCGCAACTGGTCTTTCCGAGATTGGAATTCCCTGGAACAACGGGATGAGGAAAACGAGTTGGCAAGACAAAGGAAAGCCGCTCGTAAGAGGGAAGCCGAGGCTTCCGAGGCAAAGGAAGGCAGTCATCCGACTCCAAGGAAGGATATTCCTCAATCCAAGGATAAGTTCGCAAAGGGGCCTGCTGCGGCAGCTTCCCCGAGAACTAGTGAGGTCGGTCCAAGCACTGCGCGGTCAGGCTTGCCGAGTCTCCAAAGGAAAACCAATTAAACCGACACCCCGGCATCTCAGCCTTAGGCGAACCGGGCCAACCGGGAAAGCCGAGGAAAAACCGGGGTCAAAGGACAACCCCGAGGCACTAATGTTCCGGCATCCTCTCAGGAATGCTCGCCTACCGATCCGTGAAATTCCTCGGCTCTAGTCACCCAGGGCCTCGGCCCCGCCGTGCCTTCTTCCAGCAACCCTGGTGGTAGTCAGTCGATCCAGGGCGGCCAGGAGTTTCAGGCCTTTTCTGATTCACTTTCCGAGGACCATCCATCCCAGGGTTCCCCCGCTACCGGTGCCATGGACCTGTCCTTTTCCTCGGGTCTACACTCTGTTGCAACCAGGGATTTTCAGGGCTTTCCGAGCAGAGGCCGCCAGAGACACAGGTCTAGGTCAAAGAAGAAGAGGAGACGCCATTCTTCGTCCTCATCCTCTTCCTCAAGGGAACGCCGGCACCGTAGAAGACGCCGTGATCCGGAGGCCTCCTTCCCAACCGAGGCCCTTTCCCAACTGAAATCGCTGCTCACTCAGTCCGTGAACCGCATTTCAGCCGTTTCCCAACCAGCCCAGGCTCCGGCTCCTTCCCAACCATCTCCGGATCCACCTGCCAGCCAAGGAGCTCCGACGCCAGCCCCCACCCAGCTCCAGATTGCGGACCAGGCCCAGCTACAAGCAACTACCCAAGATCCCCAGTCGGACTTTCTGCACTCCCCGGACGACCAGGGGCAGTTGGTTGAGCACTTCGACGAAGTTCTGGATAGCTCCGAGGACGACGCCCCCCTGACTGGAACGTCCTTTTCCAGGGAAGCTTTCGAGAAGGCCGTAGAAGTCCTTAGGAGACAGTTGGGTTTCGACGATCCCTCGCCTCAAGAATCCTCTTCTGCAAGAAAGTCGAGACTTTCCTTGAACAAGTCGCCGGCACCGGAGAGACCTGCTATGCCTGTGGATGCGGAGTGCTTTGACCGCTTTGACGCTCAAGCTAATGCCAAGGTCTGGCGTGCTTTTCCCAAGAAGCAGACCTCAGAGTTCCATATCAGCGACGAGGACTGGAAGTCCTTTTTTGCTTCCCCGTCGATTCCGGATTCCTGCCTCGACAAGCTGAAGACCGCTGGTGCAGTGGACCGTAATGGGTCGTTCCGCTCCTCTTCTACTAAGAAAGCCTTTTCGTTCCTCCAGGGCATCGACCTGGCAGCCCGGACCGGCATGAAGTTTACTTCTTCGCTTTTGCTAATTGCAAAAGTTCTCTCCAAGTCTTTCAGACAGTCAGGCACGGAAGAAGTCTCCAGGAAAGACACCGGCGCTTTGGTCAACATCCTGGGCCCAGTGGTCAGACTTGCTTACGACCAGTTTTCTAGGGTGGCGGTGAGAGCCAAAAAAGGAGAGAAGGGAACTTGTCCCAGACAATATTCAGTGGCCGTCTGCGGACATCAAGCGCCGATTCATGGAACTACCCCTCTCAGGCCCGGACCTCTTCGGAGGGAAGTTCGATGAGTAGCTCCTCACCGAGATCAAGCGGCGAAAGAACATTAATAAGGCAGAATAAACCTTCTCCAAGCCTTCCACTTCAAGGTCCAGAAGATCCCCTGGCAGAGCTTCATCCCGTCAAGCTCCTAGATCTTCAAGCTTCCCTGACCGACGCCCCTTCTGGGCTGCTCGCCAGCAACGTGGGAAGCCTCGTTCCCAGCCCTCCGGAAGGAACTACTCTGGTCCGTCAACTTCGTCTCTACCTATCCGTCGCCAGACGAAGGGAACCTTCCGTACTGGTTCCCGGGGATCAGGACGGTTCCAAGCTAAGCCCTAGGGATGCCCACCCTACCGCTCGTCCCTTGGCGGTAGGGGGAGACTAATGAGATATGCTCACATGTGGGGGACTCTCTCACCGGACCCTTGGGTTCGGCGAGTAGTGAACGAAGGATACAAACTAGAATTTTCCAGCCCCCCCCCCCCCTCCTAAAGGGGGATGCGTCCGAACAACACCTGTCCCGAAATCCCGAGATCAACGACTTGCTCTTGAAAAGGAAACCTCGGATCTTCTGGAGAAGGAAGCAATTTATGCCGCCACAGACCCCGCATGGAGCCTTTACCGGTCCTGCTTTTTCCTGACGCCAAAGAAGCCGGACACGTTACGCCCTATCATCAATCTCAAGCCTCTGAACAAAGCCTGCATTCGTCCCAGAAGGTTCAGGATGGAGACTCTTGCCGTCATTCTCCCGTCACTCCTACAGGGATCTTGGGCAACATCCCTGGACCTCAAAGACGCTTACCTGCATGTCCCGATCCACCCAACCCACCACAAGTTCCTGGCATTTCGTTACAAGGGTGCCTACTACTGTTTTCGGGCCCTGCCTTTCGGCCTCTCAACCGCTCCCAGAGTTTTCACAAGGGTAACAAGGACCGTCCTGGCTTTCCTCCGAAGAAGGAGCATCCTAGTGTTTGCTTATCTAGACGACTGGCTCCTCGTCGCCCGATCGGCCCAAGAAGCTCAGGAGATCACGTCCTTCACCATGAACACCCTCGAGGGACTCGGCTGGGTGATCAACATAGAGAAATCCTCCTTAGTTCCGAGCCAGGTAGTCACCTACCTGGGAGCAGTGATAGACTTCCGTTCCGGTCTAGCAACTCCGTCGCAAGAACGAGTACTCTCCCTTCTAGAGATGGCCAGTCATCTCAGGTCATTCGACAAAGCTCCAGCCAGACTCTGGCTTCGTCTGCTGAACCTCATGGCCAGCATGGTCGACGTCATGCCATATTGCCGCCTCTTCATGAGACCAATCCAGATTCACCTGCTCCAATGACGTCGGTCCAAGACCTTGCCGGCCCCTGGTCGGACGCCGAAGGTGAGACTGGGCCTTTCGGTCCTTTTTTTTGTGTAGCTTAAGCTCTTTTAGGAGGTAATTCTTTTTTGTGTGTGTTTGTCTTTTTCCCGTGGGGCTAGTTCCCACGGGTCGGCCAAAACGTAGAAGGAAGTAGCTAGGGTATAGCGCGCCCTCATTAGGTAGGGGTTACCACGGTGTTATTAGGTTTTTGCCAGACGGTTATTGCAGGCAATAACGATATACATAGGTCAATAGGAGGTATGTATTGGAGCTCATAGACTCCCAAACCAGGGAGTTTTGGGGATTACACTTAGCGTATTCCTTGCTTAACGTTACAGACTGTTTTTTCAGACTAAACTGGTGTCATTTTTTGGAACAGGATTATCATTAACTGTTGTTACACTTTCACGACTACATGGCTTAACCTGGGCCTAGCCTAGGCCTAGTCACGTAAGTCTGAAGCTGAACTGACTATACAATCCGCTCCTCAATCTTTCATAACGTTAGTTTACGAATTAATATTATAAGTACACAGCATAGGAATGTTTGTTATTGAGTTTTATCCAGGTGACAAAGGCTCGGGCGAAGACTCGTACCAGCTAGCCGAATTAGGCCCTTGTTGAACACAGCCACACCGTGTGGTAACCTTATATTTGGTGTAGAGAGCGATACTATCACTATTACTAAGGCCTAACGTTAGGTTTAGTTGTAACTTACTTCCATGCATGTTACTAATACTATTTATACAAGCTAGGCCTATTACAGTACAGCCGCAGAACTGTGCACTAGCCAAGGGCATTTTAAGGACTATTTTGCGTATTCCCTTTCAAACTCACACCGATATACATTGAAAATACAAAAAGGTGATGTAATTCAACCAATTTTTACAATTTCCCTGCTTTTTGCACATTCTGATTGGTCTATTGGACTATTTCATACCTTTTAATCCTTCTCCTCGTTCTTTGTACTTGCGGTCGTCTGTTGTCGATGTTGACAGTCTAGTTGTTTGCCCCTCCAGGTCAAAGGTTACACTTAACTTTAGCGATCATCCTCGTTCATCGATGAAGTTTTCCTTTTTTTATATCGCTAATAGCGATTAGTTTAGTGAAACCCAAAATTCATCGCCATCGCTACTAGCGATAATTTCTAGTTAGCGATCGACTTAGCGATGATCGCTAAAATTGACGTTAGTGAAATCGGCCCCTGTCCAAAAATACAGCGTGAAAATACCATTCGGAACCATTCGGACCATTTGCGAATGGTTTCAAATGGAATTTAACCCGGGGGGCTCTTTTCAAGCTTATTCGTGATCTTAGAATTTTGCTTATCCTGATTATACTTTTGAAGTGTAAGCGTCGTTTGCGACAAGTGATCAAACCTTTTCTTCAAAAGATCAACGTACTAACTGTACGAGTGAGAAAGATCTTCCATGGGATTAAAGGCCAAATTAGTAAGATCACGTGGTTTGCGACCATAAACTAACTCAAAAGGGCTGTGGTCACCCAAATGGGGGAAGCAATGCCTCGTACGCATAGGTCGTAGTAGGAATATATCGCACCCAATCAGTGCCAAATTGGTTAAGGTTGACCTTTAAAAAATTGGAAAGCGTCTGTACATGCCTTTCAACTTGGAGTCTACCATTATTACAGACACTGATGACTTTTCTGTCTATTTTTAGTTCAGAACACTATAATTCCACTAATTTCCCAGTAAGAGACCTGCCCGCATCTGTTATAAGCGTAGAAGGAGGACCAAAAATAGTAACAATTTTTTGTAAGATCGCCTCACAAATGGTTGGAGCATCAAGTGTTTTTAAAGGAACACAAATAACACACCTGGTAATTTGGTCACATGCAACCATCAAATGTTTATATCCTGCATTGGATGTAGGCATGATTTTGAAACCCAAACTAATCTCATCAAAAGGACGATATGAATCTGGTACACTTGCATGGAATTGTCTGGTTTTATCCTGCTTAGGTTTAGATTGTTGACATTTAAGGCAAGCTTTAACATAATTGCTGACAATTTAAAACATGTTTCTCATAAAGAAGTGTTGTCTTATTGTGACATACGTTCTCATAACACCTTGATGACAACTGAGAAGATCATCATGATATTTCGAAAGAATTTTCTCTACCATTGATTCAGGAATAGCTAATTGCAGTACCACTCTAGACTTGTGCTAAGCATGCAAAGTCAACCTAAACAAAAGACCATCACACAAAATAATTGTTCAGCTCGGGTACGAAGCGTACGAGCAGACCTAACATTTGTTTGATCTTCAAAGTCATTTTCCAGGAATTATGAGATAGCAGAAAATGCAAGAGGAAGTATCCTATCGATTTCGGAGTCGCCATTCTAGGCCACTCTAGAGAGGTAATCTGCTAAAGCAAGTTCAGAACCCTTCTTATAGCCAACCTCGAATGAAAATTGTGACAACTTAAACAACAAGTTGTTTCTGAGTCGTGAGGTAGGGGGCTCACGTTTTGAGGTGAGAACTTCAACAAGTGCAGCATGATCCACATATGCGTCAAATTTGACATTTTTGAGAAGGTTAACAAATCTATTAATTTTATGAGCAAACCAAATAATTCTAACTCTGTTACACTATATCGAGTGCAAGTTTTAAGAGTTAAAAGACCTTCTCTTTTAGGCATATGAAGAACTGGTGGATTACACATTAGGTTACGAATTGTGTCAAAGGTTTTCTGATGTTCCTCTGTCCACTGAAAGTGACGTTTCTGCCTACTTAAATTGTGAATAGGTTTTAAATGTTCCTGTATTCGAGGGAAAAGCTTGATACATAGTTTGCTGCACCTACAAATCTGCGTGCTGCCTTTGCATTGTGTGGGACTGGCGTGTTGCGAATCGCATTACATCTATCAGTTTGTGGCTGAATTGTAGCCTCTGTATCATTTAAACAGTTATGATATGTCCCACATGGGTGACGGATGAGCGAAATAAACCACACTTGCGTGGGGAAATCTTCAAACCATTAGCTATCAAAGCTTTAAAAATTGCTTGCAAGTGTTTGGAATGAGACGAATTGTCTTTGCTGTGAACAATAATGTTGTCATGCATAGGAATACAAAACTGTGTACTTCTGAGCATTCGCGTTCAAAGGAATACAGAAAAAGGCAAATTTCAAATCTAAAACACTCAAAATTGTGGCATCAGAGTTACCAATTGTGCGTAACGTCTCGTTCAAGAGTGGAAAGGGGTGGTTAATTCTCTGAATCCTGCTGTTCAAAAAACGGAAGTCAGTTACCACACGTTTCTCATTGGTGCCCTTTTTTGGAATTAAGAAAACTGGAGACGTATAAGACTGGTTCCCAACTGCCAAGATCCCAAGATTTACCAATTTATCTAGGTCTCTTGAGACAAAAAGTTTATCATCTGGAGATATTTTATATGGCCTAATGAAAAAAGGCTCGGTATTGTTTAACGTTACACCTACCTCAAAGTTCGGGCAACTGGAGAGTTCACAATATAAGGAGAAGACTTCCTTATTTTCATCCAACATTTGGTAAAATTCGTCCATTTCCTTTGGATCTAAAACACTCTCCTGTACGGAGACCTGTTGCCTAATGATTTCAGACTCTTGTCAGTAAAGCTAACGGATCATTTGCACTCAAATGTGGGTAACGTTGCAAGTTATAACGCCGTATAAAGTCACGTTGTGAATATTCACTGGAATTATCACGTGAAAATTGCGATGTTGTAGCATTAACATGCTCTAAAGACTGCCTAAAGATCTGCCATTCTTCTAACCATTTACAATAACAATCGTCATGAAGTTCATGAGTTACTGACAAAATATCAGACAAGTCAAAAGAAGCTACATTTTCCCTTGGTGACACAACAAATGGGCGTGTACCGTTATTTTTCAACATGAATCTAGTCCTACCTTTATGCAGTTTTACCATCATTGAAGTAGGGCACATGTGTGCAATAAATGCAGCAGACTGAAGAACTATGTCAGTGTTACGTAGCCAAGATGGCAGACGACTTTGCAAATTAATATTCTTACACTAACCTGGGTAAATAACAACTTTACTCGTAGGACGAAAACGTTGTACACCTGGCTTAATCTTAAAGGAATTGTTTGAAAAATCCATTGAGTTGTTTTAAGGTATCTGTTCCTAAAATTAGATATATATCTGTGAGGTTATCCGTGATGAATGCATTTAACTGAATGCTATGATCCTGCATATTTACGACGAATCTCAAAGTCTCATGAGCAACCAAAAATTGACCATTTCCCAAGCGAAAAGACAATGACTTAATTTTACATGGCTTAAGAGACGATAAGTAGCGTGAATTCTTAACAGTGGAGGCAGATAAAATAACCTCGTGGCACCAGAGTCAAACAACAATAACATATTCTTTCCGTCTGTTAATTGTGCCTTGACACAATTTTTGCGATCTAATTGAATAGTTGCTCCGGGCCCATGCCCTAGGTATGAGACTGTGTCACTAGATGCATTGAATTTTTGCACGTCCTCTTTTCCGGAATGCCTGTGAGGAGTACACTCACAGACATCCTTTATTGAAAATTTTGGGTATTGGGTGGAGACGGAACTGGATCGGTAATGTGCTTTTCATTAGGCTGATAAGAGTGAAAATGAAGGCCGTACTGCGCCCTTAAATGTACCTGACGCAGGAAACAGTTTGGGGCCTTGTGACCTGGGACATTACAATAGAAACACAGCCCCTGAAATCCAAGTCTAGGCCTACTTTGGTTAAAATGCGCCTGTGCGTGGCGTACGACGAAAACCCTGTCGTCTGCTATCTCTAGAATTGAAACGCTGACGAGGGGATTGATTTTTATTTGCCTGCCTATCGAAAGTAAGAGAGCGATTTTTTAGCAGACCGTCTATTTTGTTACACAATTCTGCAATGCTTGCATTAGCCAACACATTGTCTGTCTGTGTAGACAAGGCCGTGTCATGAGTACTAGCCACGGTAGTAGAAGAGGCGGGGCTAGAAGAAGAGGACTTCTTCAAATCTAAATAAATCTAAGCTCTTTGCACAAGTGCGTGTATGTCTGCATTTTGGTCCGTCGACATTAACACGGCAGATTGGCAATTGCTAGGAAGAGCGGCTAAAAATTTATCACGCACCTGAAGTTCGGTATAGCCCAAAAGGAAAGCCAATTTTCTGATTGAGGCTTAAAAATTTTCTGCAGTATTTTCCTCAATATATTTAAGTTCTGAAAATTGTCTGCTTAAGGCGTGATGTGAGGAAGATTTACTAAATCGGGCAAGAGAACAGGCTCTTAAATATGAAAGATCTGGAAAAGCCTTGCCCTCGATCCAAATACGTGCAGTGCCTTGAAGGGTATGATCGAAAAGCGAAATTGCGGTTTGAAATTGGGCGTTATCGGCAGGATTATGCAAATTGTGTGCCTCTAGATAACCTGAAAAGGCTAAAAAATGTGTTCTTGCCAAATCTGCATTAATTTTATCGCCCTCAAAACAGCTTGGGAGGAAGTCTGTACTACGCAGATTCACCATGACAACAGGTAGCCTAAATACCAGCGGTTAGGTCCCAACTGTCAATCTTTGCATGGCTATTAAAACAATAATGAGTAGGCAAGCCTAAGTTAGGCCCAATGGTAAAGCTCATGAATCAACAATGGCGTAAAATTCAGACTTCGATAAAATCATACAAAAATGCACACATATCAGGGAATCACACATGACAACATGAAATTTGAATTGCGGACATGTTACTAAGTGATCGACCAATGCCTTGCAGATCGAAGTAAACACACTTGCGGGGGGGGGGGGTTGTCTCGCACTCACCTATTATTATAAACAATAGCAATCATCTGGGTAGCGTCCATCATTGGCCGTAAGCTGAAGTTTGTTGTCGCTCCTAAAAGTAAAACCGTCGACCGAATACTGCTGATCGATGACTGCATCAGTCGATGTGGGCTAAAGTTAGGTTCCAAATTGAAAATAATGGCTAGAGAAACCAACTATCCCGGCGTGAAAACAGGCTACGAGGATGAAGATATCGCTACGGTCGAAAACAACGAAAGGAATACTCCGTGCATCTGTCCAAAAGAGAGTCAAATTCCAGTCCAGGGAAACTGTGCAATTAGCCTGGAGTGATCCACCAACGCACAGGAGAATTGTAGCACAAGCTGCTGTCCAGAGGACGAGAACAAGGGTGTAAAAACAGAGTTGAATGGGGACGTCTTGGCTGGAAATCTACGATGTAGATAGCTGTTAATGTCCACCCCTCAATCGGTGTGAAAGTCCGGTCCTGAATTGGATTAATATGAAAGTTCGTTCCTTAATTGGGCTAGATAAATATGAAAGTCCGCTCCTCAATGAGATAAATGTGAGTGAAAATCCGCTGCTCCACCATTTAAGATAATGAGTTAAAGGTACAGGATCTTGAGGTGTAGCTCCAAACAAAAAACAGATGAGAGTTCCAGTTGAATTTAAATGATTTTATTCGATGATTTTAGTTCCACAAAAAGATGATCAAGTTTAATTATTCTGCCGACCTAATATGATTACTACGAACAAAGTTGACTACATGTTTCGGCTTCTAGGTGTGTTGCACGAGTGTCCAGCTCGGAGGCTCAAACTTGTGAATCGTGCGAGCTCTGAACACCTGCAGTCCCCTGATTGGTCAAAAGTTATGATGCACCAATGTAAATACGTATAATGATATAGGTGACCAATGAGGAGGCTGCAAAGGGGGAAATTGGCCACACCTCGAAAATATGGGTAACAGTGTGCACGTGGAACTAGGGCGATGTATTATGTCACGTCCACCGGTAATATGTGACAGGAAACAGGAAGGACCCTGGGAATCTAGAACAAAGAAAGGGCGAGTTGCTCGTAAAAAAAATAATGGCGTCTGGTAAAGGTCATGGAGATTGCACCATACTACATGACACTCATTTAACGAGTGCGATCATCTCGCACTTGACCCACGGTACTTGTTAGTGGTAGCCCAGGGCCTTGGAGGTAGATGAACGAGGTACCAATAACGAAGTATATCAGCATGAAGCGAGTCACCTGGGATGTTCAGATATTTGAGTCTGCCGTGCACCATCCGTTGCTAGTAGGTCTGGCTGCCATTTTGCAAAATGGCGGCCATGTTTTAAAAGCATCATTATGTTTGATAATAAAACTTCGATGGAACCTCCTATTAAAACGTGTAAGGTGTCATATGAAAGACAATCAAATTTCCTATCAAATAGTACCATATATCATTGGTATTGTGCTGAATGAAGGTACACTTAGAGGCGAAAAATGTACTTTTTTAGCCAATTTTTCTCGATTTTTCAAATACATTCATTTCCATAATTCTTCATATTTTTTACAAATCTCAAGACATTATATTAAAACGTTCCCCTGCCAAAATGTTTCCCATAAATAGGTACTATTGTGTCAAAATAACTTGTTTTGTGCTTTTTAATAAGCTTTTTAATTGTTTCAAAGTTAACAATTTGAAATTTCAGGAAAAAGAATTTTGTACCTAAAACAGTATCTCGCCCTATTGTCATTTCGCATCAGTTCAAATAGTGCAATTGATTAGGCCCAAATACAATGTTGTACACTTTGTGTTTTAAACGTAACATTTAGGACTGTGATTACAAGAAACATGATTGTGTTTATATTCAGACATCATGCATCGAATGGCCGCCATCGGTCAATGCACCTTTGACCCATTTTTCTTGAATTTCAGCATTTAATGCTCATTTTCGATTAGACAAACAGCGATATTTGGTCCAATGGCCTCAGACGATACAACTCAGGACAAGGAAACTCTTTCCTACACACATAGCTTGTAAACCAAGATGGCTGCTAGGGGTCAATGTACTATTTCCTCCTAATATCTATGTTTCATTCAGAATTTTCGATCAAGAAAGAAATGACCACTAAACGAAGTTTAGGACTGCTGAAGATTGCATTCCAGTGCACAAACAAACGAGTCGTCATTTCTTTCTTATTTTCTAAAAGTCCCCTCGACTCTCTGGCGAAGAGCCCAGGGGCGAAAATATCTATATCTCAAAGTTCTGGCAATAATGTGGCTTATTGTGAATCGGTGGAATCTATACTTACTTACGTGATCTATGGTCTGCGTACTATCGCTAATATAGCCGCTATGTGGACTATTAACTGATGACTTGCCGTTTACGTCGGAGTCTTCCTGGTGAGAAAGTCTTTATTTATTTTCTGATTCAGTGATGGCGTGAGACCTTCAGATTTCTAAGATGTCATCGTCACTAAATTAGATCGAAATATTGATATGTTCACACAGTTATGGTCACCGTTTTCACCGTAAGCCAGGGTGCCTGGAACTTAGGCTATTTGAATTCAGTTAAGGTTGCCGATAATTTCACCTAGGCCTACAAATGTACAGTAAGGAGACAGTGTGCCCCACCTTTTATCCTGCCGATAAAGATTTAGATATGTTGCTATTGCCTTAACTGGGGTTCGACCGGGGCTACCGCTACTAACCACCTTTTAAGTTCGTCCAGACTGTATGACTTTTTGCCCCAACTGTATGGACCGCTAGTTAAGGGATGTAATAGCCTTCCTACCATAACACCTATCAAGGACCGTATACGCACGCGAATTAATCACATTGATAATAAGCGAAGCCATTCCCACTATCAAAGCTAAAACAGCCGCCTGACCAAGAGTAGAAGCCGTTCCTGACCCAGCGTCATTTTTTAAAGGTAGCTATCGTAAGTAGTTAGGTTTAATTAGGGTACTTCATGTAAGTAAGGTAAGGTAGTACGGCTTAAGATGGATCCATTCGCTTGCCAAACGTTTGTAACTGTAATTTGTATATAATAACAGACGCTCACTAAACTAAATTTGTGATTCCCGAAGTCTTGTTGTTGTTTCCCGTGTCATCTGGGGTCTCGAATAGAAGCTGGTTCACGTCCCTTTCAAAGAACCTTGTGACATACATTGACCCCTAGCAGCCATCTTGGTTTACAAGCTATGTGGGTAAGGAAGAGTGCCTTTGTCCTGAGTTGTATCGTCTGGGGCCATTGGACCAAATATCACTGTTTGTCTTATCGAAAATGAGCATTAAATGCTGAAATTCAAGAAAAATGGGCCAAAAGTGCATTGACCGATGGGGGTCATCTCAAATTTGATGCAAGATATCTGAAAATCAAAACAATCATGTATCTTGTTATCACAGTCCTGAATGTTATGTCTAAAACCCAAAGTGCACAATATTGGTTGTATTTGGCCCTATTCAGTTGTAATATTTGAGCTGATGCGAAGTGAGAACAGGACGAGATGCTATTTTGGGTAAAAAACTCTATTTCCTGAAGTTTCAAATTGTTACCTTTGAAAGATCGTATCTTTCGTTATTAAAAAGCAAAAAACTTGTTTGTTTGACACAATAGTACCTATTTATGGGAAACATTTTGGGGAAAGTTTCAATATATTATCTTGAGATTTAAAAAAAAAAAAAACATGAATAAATATGTAAGTGAATGTTTTTGAAATATTGGGGAAAAATGGCTAAAAATTACAGTTTTTGCCTAAAAGTGTACCTTCATTCAGCACAATACCTATCATATATGGTACCATTTGATAGGAATAGGTATCAAAGTTTGAAACAAGAGGGCAATCCACGGAGTTGCATTTATCTCATCGCTAACAAGTGCGCAAGCTGGTTACAGAACTTAAACTATGTATGAGCTAGAAGTTTTATCTGTGCTTAATTTTATGCTACAGTAGAATGTCAGGGACAAAAATTACCTACTAAAACTTCATGCCACAATCTTGAAGTCCAAGGGAAGCAATTTTTTTTCGTTTCATGGGACGGAAGTTTTTTTTCGTAAGATAGCAAGGGGAAAGAATATGGCACAGACCAATCAAGTTCTTGGAACAGGCGCACCCCTTATTCCAAAAAACATCATTTGGATATTTAAATTCTGACACCGGATTATATAAGAACTGAAGAAATAGGCTACCCAACCTTTGTAACGCTTGCCCTTTAATCCAGTAGGCCTATCTAAGATTTTGGAACAAATTTACTTTTTAAGATGCTGTTATCCCCTTGCAACACTATGAAAAAAAAACGAGTTTGGCTGTACACTAAACTGATACGATTAGATATGGACGCAACGATAATAAAAGTAAGACGCTTTGGGGGACGCTTTAGACAAGTGCGTAATTGTTATTATTTAGGCGCTGGCTGGGCGTATTCTCCATTTTGACGCGACGGCAAACTTCATGTGTGTCGAGCTGAAATGCACATCAAATGCGTCTCAATTTAAATAATGGGCGTGTGCACGATGTTGAACGTGTGGCGTTAGAAGATTTCCGGGCGATTCACAAACCTTTTCTGCGTACTGGCCTGTGGCCAATCCTAGCCCGTGGTAAGGAAATTGTCACGTACGTTTTTTGGCGATGCTCCAGAACCGCCAAGTTTTAAGGACACCAATATGTAAGATAGAGGCCCTATGCCTAACCTAATGTTAGTCACCCACAGTTTCATACCTTGGGTTATAACTCAGGCGTATGAATGGCGTAGGTTAAGCCCCAGACCTAGCCTACATACTATTAACCAGCTTGAGATTTCAAGTCTAGCCCTAGGTTTGACTTCAGCTTTCATACTACTAGGCCTAACAGTTACAGCAACTTTGGAGTGCAAACAACTGTCTGCATACACCATATGAGAACACTCTAGATATAAGGACAATCAAAGTGAAGTGCGAGCAGGAACTTAAAAATCTCACTGCAGCATACAAGCTAGTAAAAAAAGAATTTGAGACTGTTACTACGAAGTACTAACCTAGGAGTCTAGCTTATTAATATTAATTGATGAAAAATAGGCTAGTTACAAGACATTAAAATGGGGATGACACGGCCAAAGTAAGTTCCTAGGTAACCGTTCTTTGGGTACACCTTGACATAAAGTGAATCATTTCCCTAATAAATTATGTCCATTAATACCTAAATACGACATTTTGAATTCCCAATTACAGGCCAGATTCAGACCATTTGAAATTCGAAAGCGAAAAAACGTATGCGAACGCGTCTCAAAATGGTGACGTCATTGGAGGCACGGTTAGCAACACTGTACCATGCCAGAGAGCTCACAATCATCGAATCATGTGCATGGTATTAACGCGTGTTAGCGCAAACATAATTGCAAACACCGGTACTCCGATAGCAGTGAGCGTACATTGTGAATTGTGCATTGCGCGGTGACTGCTTAGTATTCGCAATAGCATCTTCATCAAACAGCCCAAACAGTAAAGACGCGCTCGTAGTGGGGACGCGCTTAAGTGTGGTCTGCCCATACATATTTATAGCTGTTCTTTATAGCAACCAACCCGCGTCTTCCTTGCACAAAAACAGAACTATTTTTACCCGCGCGCATGCACACGCGAACACATTGGCCAATGATTTGCTCCGAATCCCCACCATGGTCCGCGCCTTTCGCTCTGTATGCTGGACTCTGCATTGTGATGTAATAGTTTTCATGAGGTTGCTAAGATAAGATAACTTAACGAGCTTTACATTAGTTCTACATCTAGATAGGCGCCGCAGGGTGGGGTTTGTGCCGCAAATTGCGTCATAAAAGTCAGGCGAGCTGTTGCAGCATTTTTCGAAATTGGATTTCGAACGCAGTTTTCCTTCGAATATCATCTATGCCGAATTGTACGGGTTTTTAATGGGGTGTGAGATGATATTTGTAAAATACTGTATCTAGTCTTGCAATAAACAAAAGTTTTTGTGGCCGTGTCATGCCCACTTTAACCTTTGACAATCCGTAATGTGAACTATGTCCTTGGTTGCCATGACAACCACACATATCGGTACAACTTACAGTATCATGCCTAAGCTATTACATTTAAACTTTCAGATTTGTGGGATGCGTCCGTTAAGAGTAAAAAGTGAATACAAAAAAAAGTATTTGACCCCCTGTCACGTGACCTTTGACCTTGGTTGCCATGAAAACTACATATTTTACTTGTGAAGTTTCATGTAAAATGAAAGTTTTCTTTTGAAGTTTTAGTACAAAATATGAAAAAAAAAATTTTTTTCTGCGAAATGTGACCTTTGACCTCTGACCTTTAACCTGTGATCAAAATAAGGTACCCATGGGTGGTTTAACGTCGTTAATTTTGTCATTAACCTATTCAGAAGACCCGTTCCCGCAGGGTACCGAAGGGGGGAGGGGTCACTTTCAAGCGAGATATATTTCTTGGGGAGGGGGGGGGGATCAAAACAACCTTCAGGGGAGGGGGAGAACAGATATTCCAGATGACTTACAGGACAAACGAGGCGTTTTAAATTTTTGAACCCGAACTGCTACAGAAAGCTCCGAAAGTGGGCTTTATAACGCTTAATTTATTCATTATCCCGATGTAGAACTTGTCACTGCTCCCTATTACTAAGAATATTTAATTAGCGCCACGGTTTACCATTGACCACACCACGAATAACCATTGACCTCCACACTATTTCAATGACTCTCGAGGGTTAATCGTGCAAACAGAAGATCTCTCTATTTATAGGAAACTTTCATTGTGCAAAAATGGTTAACCGTTTCAATTTCGATAAATCTTTACGTAAATTGTCACGTTCACTACCCCTAATTCTTACATATAATTTCGTCTTTACCTAGATTGTAGTTTGAATCATCATTCAATTTTTATTTAAGCGAAAAAAGAGAGAATTTTGTGGTTAACCGTTGGGTATATCGTGAAATATGTTACCCCCAACCCCTAACACAAAAAATAAGATGGAAAAAATTCTTTGTTTTTTCCCCATTACAGTACATGAAATTTTTAATGTAAATTAAATCTCTCACCACCCAGAAAACTATTGCTTCCAGGCTCCCCCTTCCTCGTATGAGCTACTTGATTAAGACAAATCTTTATTCGAGCGCCCATCGCTAGTCTGACACGCCAGTATACTGGTAGGACAAATTCAACATTTACTACTTTCCTGTAGCTTGAAAAATAAAAAGTCAACCTACTCGTTTCAGAGCATTTAAAACGAAAATTTGGAAACTCCTATACCTTTGTACAGGCTTCCGACAATCCTCGACAAAAATACATGGGACAAACCCCGCTCCCCGTATCACTGTTGAAGTTTCAGGACGCCTTGGGCTGCCGCAACATTGAATCGGGGAGTGGGGGGGGGGTGGTGTTCCGTTCATTGCTTGTTTTGCTTGTTTTGCACCATCATTTTTGTCGAGGATTGTAAATGCAAAATGGTGCGAGATTTTCGACTTTGACAGGAACCGTGTTAAAAGTTGAATCACGGTGGGTCATTAGGATAAAACTGAATCTTTTGTGTGCTTTCTGCATTCTTATGCCGTTTATGCTACCTTACGAAGTAAAATTTGTCATTAAATTTGCACACTTTTAGGAGTTAAAGTAAAAGAGGATTGATCCGTACAGGATTTGTGGTGTTTCTTGGCCACAAAGCGTTATTTTATCATAATTTTATCGTACAGATTATCTGAGCGGAGGCCACCATTCGTTGGCGCGGAGCTTTGAGAAAATTCCGAAAAATCAGACCCCTCAGATGGCCGGAAATAGCATTTTCCAGACTTGTACGAAGAATCTTACGAGTCGCTATCTTCTTTTGTTGTTTGCAATAAATGCTCACTTCAAAATATGTTTGCAAACCTCAAAGTGATCAGATAGTTGAGAACTAATTTGACCCCCAAAATGTAATTTTACCGAAAAGACTGAAAAAAAAAACAAGAAAAAGGACAATAAATTTCGAAAAATCAAACCCGTCAGATGGCCAAAAATAACGCATTCCTGTTTGTAAAGAGAGCTTAAACATGTAGTCTTTATTTTAATCGATTCCACCAGTGGAATACAGAGTCTATCTTGTTAGGTAAAGATTGGAACATGACAGAATTTGCCTATTTGTAGGAATTAAAGAAAATGGCATCACTGAGGGGCCTTGCAGAATCAATCCTTCCCCTTTGAAAATTTTTGAAAAATTTAAAGTCCTTATATGCAATCTGGTGCCACATTTGCTATCTTTTGAAGTATAATCTTTGTTACTGGTCCCCCTTTCTTACGCCACTGAAAGGAGACCTAATAGTGGCTCGATCACACATGATATCCTGTTAGAACAGCAGTCTGTTAAGTGTAGAAGGCTGCAAGGTACTCATGGACCCGTTAATGGTTACACCCCAAGTGAGCAGAAAGCTATTTTCCCAAACTAGCCAGTAAGCCTTCAAGGATTAGGCTAAGTAACCAAATCTAAGTACGCCCTTGGATCCCGTCCATTCTAATTTCTAGACTAACGTTGGCCATGGATTGTTTCAGCCCCATCCATCGTTATGTACACAGAGTTAAATCGGTATAGTAAACCCATCCCTCTATTAGCTTGTAGGACAATTTAACCTGGGGGTCTACGTTAGTGACTTGTCAGTTTCCACATTATTTTACTGAATTCCCAAAGTGTACAACGCAGAGACTGTGCACAAGGGGATACAGTAAGTTCGGGTTTACAGCCTTTCAGTGTTAGTTGTACTGTATCAGCTGTTGTTAAATTCCTGAATAACAGCATCCTGTGCACTGGAATGCACTGATCATAGCATCTGCGCGTATACAAGAGAACATTTAATCTGCTTCGCGGCGAGGACGTTTCTGTGGAATGCGAGTAGGACCGGTTAATGCGACACTGACGAAATCTGGATTAATCTCTTGCATGAAAATACGTATGAGAAATATGTCAAAATGTCTCAAAATTTCATATTCTAACAAAAATTTTGAGAAATTGTTGATAGAATAAGTAAATTCATCAAATTTCCCTAATTTCTCCAAATTTCCCCAGATTGTTTTTTTTGGGTGGGGGGGGGACTCGCCCCTTCCTCCCCCCCCCCCCGTCCGCAGTAGCTACACCACTGCACATAACATATCACTGTGTGGCTTTGTTGGAAAGTAGAGGTTTTTTTTTTTTTTTTAAATAATCACACTTTAAAGTGAGATAAGATGAGAAAAAAAATGGTATTGAGACAAGGTTTAAAGGACACGCTGTGGATTTTTTTTTTTTTTTGTTTTTGTTTTTGTTTTCTGACAAGACACAGGTAAAAAGCCATCAGATTTATATCAGTGCAGACGTTTTTCCTGTAATGACTGTCGTTTTCCCTATTCTCTTTCGTTTTAAAAATGTGAACATCGATTACTTTTAATCCCAAACGTAGATCGAAAAGACAGAAAAAACAGTCAATGACTTAAACATACAAATTCAAAGCGAATTTTCATAAAGGCTTGCCCATAACATCTAGGATTAACTTGTTAATTTGTTTTGCGGAAGGATCCGAGGCCAAGAGCAGAGCCATCATTGAAGTTGTTTTCTCGAATCATTCTTGGTGCCTACTTCTTTACCTCGTATCAATGTTTTGTGTAGTCCATTGCCTCGACACTTGAAATTCACTTTGGTTGTATCATGTTACATACCCATTCGTTCCTCACATTAAATCATGTTTGCGCCCCCTTAACTACGGGCCTGCCCTTGATGTCTGCAAATTTCACTCGTATGACCCGGGAGTTGTAGAATATCCCCATGCGTATTTTACGCCTGTTGTAAGAGGCGAATAAAGGGAAGGACTTGAACCGTACCTCACCGCAATGACACTGCCACTACAGTTCGGGAGATAATCGCTTCCGACGGAAAGCATATGTTCTCCAGATCTGGGGAACATTTGCCTGTCTCAACGGTAGGCATATTAAAGAGGACTTACTCGTTACCTCTTCACCAGTGCGGGAGATAACCTCTTTCGGTTTGGTTTTCACCCGATCGGGGGAAAATACGGCCATGGGTGATGCCATTTTCAAATTTCTCCCTTGATGCTTTGCGATCCTACCGCGCAAATTAAACGGAAACAAACGTTGAAAACACCTGGAAAAACCGTAGGAAAGAGAAATTTTGGAATATTTAGAAACTTTGTTGCTAGGGGAACAAAAAAGTCGGATCAAGTTTGGTATTGGACCGCGCAAATTTTGAGATAGCGAGCAATTTTGCCACTTTCTCGTCCTGAGCTTAAATTATAGACTCTACACAGCCGCAAGATTTATGTAATATTTTCTACAGAACGTTGTGTAAGTTACTCGTGCTTGTAGTTGTGCTAATTAATACGTTGTTGAAAGTTTCTTACGATTTCGGTCTGAGATGGTGAACAATTACCTTGTATTTCAACATATTCACATTTTCAAAACAAAGCGACGACTTTAAAAAGGCACACACTAAGTGCCATGAATATTCATGCTGTAAATTTTCCCCCGATCGGATGAATTCTCATTTTCACCCGAAAACGGTTATCTACCGAACTGTTCACCGGCTTCTATTTGTCCAATAAATGTGAGTGTATTAACATGTGAAATAATAATAATTTAGACGCAAAGAGTTCTCAAAACTTGCTGGCTAAAGTGCTGGCAAAATCCACTTGCACACAGTTATGTTGGAAACATTGTGCAAAACTTGCGAGTACGTGGATTCTATAAATTAAGCCAAGGACGTGGCAAAATTTCTCGATTTCTCAAAACGGGGTTGGGGTGAATAACCAAAGAAGACAAAGTATTTTCGTTCTCCTAACAACAAAGACTATGTGTAACAACAGGGACTTTATGTACCTGTCAGCTGCAATTGCGCTATGGGATCGCGTATTCAATGGAGGTGGTACCGTATATCATCATGACCCCCCCCCCCCCCCCCCCCGTTTTCTCTTGTCTTGGAAAACGTCTGTTACTCGTGCGGAATACACAAAAATGCATAAAATCTGATGAAAACTTTATACCTATTGGTCCTTTTCTTAATAAAAACATTTTCATGACACGCACTCGGACTAGAGACTGCAGGAATCGGACCTGGATGCAGAGGACTCGACAACAACACTGCTTTATATAAGTGTTAATAAACGCACATACATAAACTCACATACATAACCATCAAAATGATTCCACGAACTTACTCAAAACTGAGGAAGTTTTTCCTCACCGTGGACTGTTTGTAGAATACACCCAAGGCATTTGCGCCTGTCGTAACAGGCGAATGAAGGAAGAACCTGCACCGTATTTGAAACGAGACATGAACTTGAATCATCTATTGATCCTTTTTTGAACTTTAAAGTTTTATCTAGTTGACTCGGTAAAGGTATATCGTCAAAAATTATCAGAAAACTAAGAGAAGATTTCGTCGAACTTCATCATATTTTTAAATGGTTTCCTTTTTCATTCAAGCAATCATACATTACCAGAGAAAGAGCAGGGATGTTCTAGTAAACGCTGCTTTCTTCCAACGATTAATCTAACTATTGATTCAAACTAATCAAAACATCCTTTTATTATGATTTTCTGCCCGAAATATATGTCTGTATGGCATTTGTTATAATTCATTGGGGTGACGCCACGCTACGCGCCGGTTTAAAAGATTTTCGATACGACCCCACCCCTTTAGGTTTGGAGTATTGCAGGCATAGAGTGATAAATGGCTGGCCTCAATTACTGGTTAACCTTGTAGTTATAATTCCCTCACCTAAAATACCCAAGTTATACTAAAACAAACGCTTTTGTAAATTTATGAGGTCATCCCACACAAAACTTCCCATAGGATTTTATCAACAATATTCTACAGAAACTATGTAATATTTTTTATAGAACTCCTGTGGAAAATCATACAGGCCTTCCCTACAAAACGTTATAGAGTTTAGAACACTTCCGATATTTAAAACTCTAAAAAAAAACCCCTAAGGAAACCCCATAGAGGTTTTGGTGAAAAATCGGCCACTTTTCTAAAGAAACACTATAGGAGTTAAGCTTTTTATATAGAGGTGACTGGAGGGTTTGTAAAACTCTTTATCGGCTATGCAGAGAAAAAGACAACCTGCTATGGAGAATGAGAGGACGTTTTACAGACTATTCATAAATGGCCGCAATGTTCAAAATGGGAAAAAGCCAATAAAGGTTGTTGATCTAAAGTTGCATACACGGTTTGCATGAAATTTAAGTAAGCCTTGGCTGGTACTCTTTCATTATCCACTCGCACTATGGTATCTTGGGAAATGCCACAAGAGAAAAGGCAGAAAGATGTACATGTGCAACGACGGTTTTAGTGAAAAATTGGTGAGACAACGATTACTATTTTGTGTCAAAAATGTCTTTGTTACAAATATGATTGACTTAACCCTGTCTTAGGCATAAATTAAACTTTTCTGTCAAAATGTTGGTACTTTACCTTGTACCATGAGAGAATTCTGTGAATATAAAAACGATTTAAAGGAATGTTTATTCACT
Source organism: Holothuria scabra (assembly GCA_037179385.1). Taxonomy (NCBI): domain Eukaryota; kingdom Metazoa; phylum Echinodermata; class Holothuroidea; order Aspidochirotida; family Holothuriidae; genus Holothuria; species Holothuria scabra. The sequence goes on from CM074189.1 coordinate 22,890,743, forward strand.
AAAGGAAATTTTTTTGCTAGGAGACTTCTTTATACAACGTAAATGTCAAAGAACGTGAGGTACTTGAAATATCTTTTATATCTTTCAAAAAATGAATATGCAAATTACGTTATCAGTTAGAAAAAAAAAGAAAAAGAAAAAATACGTCTGTTATATTATCTAAGCCTTGGTCGCGTTAAAGTGGAAGATTAGGCAAAAATTTTTCACATGTGAAAAAAGATCAAAAGTACACAGTGTGGTGACATTTTTATTCAGATCGGCATGTATTGAAATGCCAGAAAATGAAGTTACTATATTTGTATCCCAAAATATCTTGAACTCAGCGAGATTACATCGATTCCTAAAATTGACTAATTATGCTTTGTCTACCTTTGTTTTTTCAGTCTGTTCTGTTAACGTTGACGTTTATAGAAATAGGACACCTCCGTGCGGAGTGCAGAGTTTGAAAATTTAAAATGCTACTTATGCAATTATATTTTGAAAACATGGTATTGCTGTGAAGAAACATTTTCAGAACAAGTTAAAAGAAAAACAAAAGACTGCCGAATAATATGAGGCTATGATGTCATATGTGCTGGCTACAAGTTCGCCATTTTGTTGAAAATGTTACAACTATACTTGCTCATATCTAAAGAACACATCGGATTTTCAATGCAAATTTTACCAAACCGCTTAGAAAAAGTACCGCTCTAACTATAAAAACATAATATGACCTTGAACCCTTCTTTTAAGTTAAACCAGGAAGCTGTAAGAGGTGGCGATATTACACATGCTCTTTCTTAACACTAGACGCTTCGACAATATTTAAGCATTGCGTTATCTGAAGCTTAAAATTGCTTTAGAGTTAATAGGAGTAAAACAGGTTTTTGTAAGGCACTACGTGTCTCTGTATTACCACATGGGCAAACATATCCCTTAATTAATGTAATTTTTTATGAACAATTCGGAATTGTTTAAACACTCTCATAGACTTTTAGGTTATGGAGGTTTTTCTAACATTTACATTAGTTCTGTAATGAAGAAAGTGAAATTCAAAAAAAAAAAAAAAAAAAAAAACCGGGATCTCAGATATTTCCTCCCATTTCCTTTCCAAGTATTATGGTTATTCAGAACGTAAATGTTGCATTTTACAGGGTAATGCAAAATGTCATTTCTACTAAATTTAACAAATGAGTGAGAGAAATATTGCCACATGATTCTCAAGACCAATTAATTAAATAGGATATTCTACTGTAATACATATCCATAAAAGTGGCTGAGCCGTTATTGATCATATCTCTAAAAATGCAATGCTTTGAAAAAAATATCTATACTATGGTCTCTGAAAACAGAATCACTGCTGTTTGATACTAAAGCAACTGTAACAAACTAAACTAACATAAATTTCCCTCACATCCCACCACTAACGTTTCACCTTTTTAAATTTTCAACACTGATATCCTTTTCTGAAATGCACAGACCTCCTCATCATAACAAATTCACCATCTACTACCTGTCACTCGTAACAGGAAGTTGCTAGAATTTAACAACCCTCTGTTAAAGTAACTACAATCTTGGACAAAACTTTTGGGACACTTTGCCATAATATTCTTGAATTTCAGTTCAAAGGCTTACATGAATTCCCCTCCCCCGCTCCCCCTTTCAGTGTTGCGCTGAAAGAGTGACTGTATGCCGTGAAAAGGCTAACTGTGGTCAACATTGCGAAGGGGAGCGGGGTGTCCCAAGGAGATTTGTCCAAGATTGTCTGAGCTCCGCGCGTATTATTTACGAGAACAAATTCAATAGATAATGCTTCATTTTTCGAGCCGACTTTTTGGGAAAAGCTTTTTCGGAGGCTTATAAGGCTGAGGATTTTAGCATAAAGAGTTAGCAGCATAAAGTGTTGTTATAAGGTGTTGTTTGGTTCATTTGTATACATTTATTTAGAGTCGGGAAGAAAATAAAGAATAGACTGTTGCAGGTATTCTTGGGGGATTTGCATCTCGTAAGCCATGGGCAGAGGTACGGGCGGAACGCCTACCAATTCCTCCTCGTAATACACTGAGATGCAAAACCAGTTAAAACATGTTTAAACTTGAAGGAGGCAATTTTAGAGCAAATAATTTAACATTTGAAATATGGAAAGAGACTTTTGAATATTTTTCAGGCCCGGGAAATTGCCAGGATACGTTCTATTCCGATAGAGAGTATTTATATACATATAACTAAAACAATTTCTTTGATAGAAAACTCTGACTCCTATTGCAAACTGGTGTTAAGGAGACGAGATTTTAACTGAAAGAACGTTAAAATATAATGATGGTAGATTGTTAGTTAAGGCTGGTTTTTGGCATATTTTGAAGCAAATTGCACCCCTGTGACTCCATTTTTCACGTTACATGAAACTGGTTACGCATGCTTTTTTCCCTCTTTAAACCGAAGCAATTTCATTGCGTTTTGCTTCCAAATTTGCTTTCAAAATAAATGGTAGACCGTTATGTTCGCCAGCTTATCTTTCACTGCCGGTCTCGTCAAGTTCGCATGTACGGCATATTTTTTTTCTACATAAACGATCGGGCGCTTTAACGTATTCCCTTTTGCAAATCAACCCATCAAGACAAAATAACACTTTCTACTGTGTGACGCGAGTAGTTCTAACTTCCCGAAATTCTCAGACAATCTTGGACAAAACTGTTGGGACACTTTGCCATAATATTCTTGACTTTCAGTTCCAAGGCTTACATGAATTGCCCTCCCCCGCTCCCCCTTTCAATGTTGCGCTGAAAGAGTGACTGTGTGCCTTGAATAGGCTAACTGTGGTCAACATTGCGAAGGGGAGCGGGGTGTCCCAAGGAGTTTTGTCCAAGATTGTAGAACCAGTAGACCGCCCCCATTTGCGAGTATGAATGCCTTGCATTCTGGTTGTTTCCTTTACGAGGGTGTTATTGGTTTCAGTTTTTGATGGTTGACTATTTGTGTTATTCGTTTAAGCTGATTTTACTGTGTCCTTTTTTTGAACGTAAAAACAACAATCAAACAAAAAAGAACAAAATCACCTTCCTGTCAAATTCCGTTTGTTGGAAGGATTTAATTATTTTCAGGTTTATAATGTCCGACAGATCGCCTGACCTCTCTTTTCTCCTAAATCGCCCTGGTTTACCATGTATGCTTTGTTTCTGTCAATCTGACTCAGTTTCCTTTCCTTTTGTCTTTTAGGGACTTGAACAACAACAAAATTTCGGAGATACCACCCGACCTTCCTCCATCTCTTCAATATTTGTGAGTATTTTTTTTTTCTTGAGACTATGCATATCGGCAGCCCAATATATTGGGTTAGATGAACGAAGTATATCAATATGAAACGAATTATCTGAGATCTTCAAATATGATAGTCTACCGTGCACCATCAGTTGCTAGTAGGTCTGGCGGCCATTTTTCAAAATGATGACTATGGCTTAGTAGACGTCAGTATTTTTGATAATAAAACTTTGATAGGAACTCTTATCAATACGTGTAGGGTGTCATATGTACAACAATAACTTCTCTTATTGAATGGTACCATACATGATTCGCATGATAGTTAATGAAACTACATTTTTTTGGAAAAAGTGTGATTTTAGCCATTTTTATCAAAATTTAAAAAACATGAATTTATGTGTTTTTTCATATTTTGACAAATTGAAAGGTAATGCAGTAAAACGTATCCGAAAATCTAAGCTTTAAATTTGTAGCATTGTGTCAAAATAATAAGGTTATTGCTTGTTAAAGACGAAAGTAACAAGCCTTGGTTTCAAAGTTAACAAGTTGTTATTTAAAACAGTAGATTGCAATATTCTGATTTTGTACAAGTTCAAAAAGTACTACTGAGAGGACAGAAATACAACCATTATTGTACACTTCGGATCTTAAACATAACCTTCCAGGTTGTGATTTGAATAGCCATGCTTGTGTTGATTTTCGAACTTCTTGTATTAAAGCTTTAATGGCCACCATTCGTCAATACACCTTTTCCCTATTTTCCTTTAATTCCAATACTTCACTCTCACCATTTTCGATGAGAAACGCTGAGATTTTGCCGTCAAATGACATTACAACTCAGGGACATGACCGCTCTTTTTATACACAAAGTTCGTAAATTAAGATAACGACTAGGGGTGAATGCACTTTTGTCTCCTAAAACAAGACCCAGCTGAAAAGTCTCCAGAAAATGCCTTTAAAACAGAGTCGTTTATACCGTCATTCCATTAGTCAGATTAACATCAGTGCAGGCTATGACTTTCGTTTCTCCTACTCTCTTTCGCTTTTAAAGTGTGAACATCAATGTTTTAGCCCAAACGTAGACCGAAAAGTTGGAAAAATAGTCAAAGACTTAAATATGCAATTTCAAAGCGGACTTTCACAAAGGCTTGTCTATACCATCTAGGACTAATTTGTTTCTCGTACTTGCGGAAGGATCCGAGGCCAAGGGTAGCATTATCATTGCAGTAGATAAACCTCAGCGCGAAAAGTGTTTACTTTTGGACGGATAATCAAAACTTTCTCTCTATTAGAGAGTTTGGAAACAGTAAATCAGCTTTGCTCGTGCCCATATCTTTCGCTCTTTCAGAAGTTCGGGGAATAATATGATTCCACGGTGTACCTTACTAGCTTCTAAGTCTCTATGGGTTGTATAATGACGTTACTAAAGCCCATATGTTAGGAAGAAAAATAACAGAAAGAAAGAAAGAAAGAAAAAGAAAGAAAGAAAGAAAGAAAGAGAGAGAGAGACCGGATCGCGTATTCAGTGGAGGTGGATATCAACATGACCCCCCCCCCTTCCCTCTTGTCCTGTCTTGGAAAACGTTTGTAACTCGTGTAGAATACCGCAAATGCATTCAGTCTGATGAAAACTCTATGCCTATTTGTCTTTTCTTAATCGAAACTTTTTCATGACACGCACTCGGACTCGAGAATCTAGGAATTTGACATGGATGCAGAGGACTCGACAACAACACTGGAATATCGTCAAAAATCATCTACATAACTAGTTAACTCGAGAAGATTTCGTCGAACTGAATCATGTTTTTAAATTGTTTTCTTTACCATTAGAGCAATCATACATTACCAGAGAAAGAGCAGGGATGTTCTAGTAAACACTGCTTTCTTCCAATGATTAATTGCATCTAACTATTGATTGAAACTAATCAAAACATCCGTTTTTATGATTTTCTGCCCGCAAAATTTGTCTGAATGGTACATGTCATAATTCTGTGGGGTGACGTCATGCTACGCTGGATTAAAAGATTTTCGATACGACCCCACCCCTGTAGGTTTGGAGTATTGGTCTAGAGTGATAAATGGCTGGTCTCAATTACTGGTAAACCTTGTAGTGATAATTCCCTCACCTGAAATACCCAAGTAATACTAAAACAAACGCTCTTGTAAATTTATGAGGTCATCCCACACAAAACTTTCCATATGATTTTATCAACAATATTCTACAGCAACTATGTAATATTTTTTATAGAACTCCTGTGGAAAATCACACAAGCTTTCTCTACAAAACGTTGTAGAGTTTAGAACACTTCCGACATTTAAAACTCTAAAAAAACCCTAAGGAAACCCCATAGAGGTTTTGGTGAAAAATCGGCCACTTTTCTAAAGAAACACTATAGGAGTTAAGATTTTTATGTAGACTGAGGTGACTGGACTGTTTATAAAACTCTTTATCGGTTTTACAGAAAAAAGACAGGCTTCTACGGAGAATGAGAGGACGTTTTACAGACTATTCATAAATAGCTGTAATGCTCAACATGAGTAAAAGCTGGTAGAGGTTGTTGATGTAAAGTTGCATACACGGTGTGCATGAAATTAAAGTAAACCTTGCCTGTTACTCTTCCATTTTCCACTAGCACTGTCGTATCTTGGGAAATGCCACAAGAGAAAAACAGTGAACTTGTACTTATAATTTGCCCAAAGGCAAAACTAAGTGCAACATTTGTGCAACGTTGGTTATAGTGAGAAATTGGTGAGAAAACGATTACTTCTTTGTGTTTAAAATATCTTTGTTACAAATATGACTAAACTCTGCCTTAGGCATAAATTTACATTTTCTGTCAAAATTTTGGTACTTTATCTTGTACCATAAGAGAATACTTTGAATAAAAAAGGATTTAAAGGAATGTTTATTTACTTAAGGAGATTATTTTGCTGGGATAAATTTTTACACGACGTAAATATCAAAGAACCTGAGGTATTCGAAATATCTTTTATTTTTTTCAAAAAAATGAATATGCAAATTAGTTGATCATTTGAAAAAAAAAACAGACAAATACGTCTGTAATAGTATCTAAGCCTTAATCGCGTTAAAGTGGAAGATTAAGCATTAGTTCTGTGACGAAGAAAGTCGGATTTTAAAACAAAACCGGGATCTTAGATATTTCCTAGTCTTTCCTCTCTAAGTATTATGTTATTTCAGAACGAAGATGAGAGTTGACGAGTTGCATTTTCAGGGTAATGAAAAATGTAATTTTCATTAAATTTAACAAATGAGTGAGAGAAATATTGCCACATGATTCCCAAGATCAATTCATTTAGTAGGATATGCTACTATAATACATATCAACATTATGGTGACGGCATTTTGCCCTTTAAAGGTGGTTGAGCCATTATTAGTGAAGCGTTTTAAAATATCTCTAAGAAATACAATAGTATGAAAAAATAGCTACACTTTGTGCTCTGAACAGAATCACTGCTTCAGTTTCAGCTTCAATTTATTCTGCTTACCTCATTTGAGGTTTTAGAATCAAAAAGACAAAGCAAAGAACATTTACATAATATGATACAAGAAACAATCCAAGTTTACAAGATGGCAAAGTTAAAAGAAGAGAAAAGAAAAAGGGATAAAGAGAGAGATAAAAAGAAAGACAAGAACATCTATATTACTTATGAAGGCAGCGAGAAAACTGTGCCACCAGCCTAACAGAAAAAGAGAACAAATTAGCTGAAAAATCAATGATGAGAGTTGCAAACTTAGCAAGGTTTTTTAAAACGGATGTGAAGGAGACCATCCATAGTAAGGAGAGGCATCAAAAGTCACTCAATCTGGTCTGGTGTTATCTTTCCAATGTGGGTGTCTGTTACTGCTCAAGATATGGCATTAATGGTTTTTTCGAGCGAATGCGAAGTATAGTAGCCGCTTCATGGACTTGTTACAGTGTTTTAATTCTGTATCTTGTTGGGTTTTTTTTCTTTGTAAGTGTTTGTAAATTAAAAGGCGTAAACCATGGAAACAGATAATTTATGTGTCTTGTTTCATCACTGGTTGAGGCATACTACTTGAGGGATATTTCAATAACATGGTTCTTGGAACGACTGTATGGGGTTTTCAGAAGCCTTTCATGACATGGTCGTTACCCTTCTTTTCTCACAGTTTGCAAACTGTTGACGTAAAAGATTAGGCGTTGTTATCAGAAAAAATTGGATGGGCGATTTCTTTTCATACTAAAGCAACTTATAACTGTAACAAGAGCGACAAACTAAACTAACATAAATTTCCCTCACATCCCACCACTAACGTTTCAACTTTTTAAATTTTCAACACTGATATCCTTTTCTGAAATGCGCATACCTCCTCATTATAACAAATTCACCATCTACTACCTGTCACTCGTAACAGGAAGTTGCTAGAATTTAACAACCCTCTGTTAAAGTAACTAGAACCAGTAGACCGCCCCCAATTGCGAGTGTGAATGCCTTGCATTCTGATTGTTTCCCAAGGAGGGTGTCATTGGTTTCAGTTTTTGATGGTTGACTATTTGTGTTATTCGTTTAAGCTGATTTTACCGTGTCTTTTTTTTTAACGTAAAAACAACAATCAAACAAAAAAGAACAAAATCACCTTCCTGTCAAATTCCGTTTGTTGGAAGGATTTAATTATTTTCAGGTTTATAATGTCCGACAGATCGCCCTACCTCTCTTTTCTCCTAAATCGCCCTGGTTTACCATGTATGCTTTGTTTTATTTTCTCTCAACCTGACTCCGTTTCCTTTCCTTTTGTCTTTAAGGGACTTGAGCAACAACAAAATTTCGGAGAAACCACCCGACCTTCCTCCATCTCTTCAATATTTGTGAGTATTTTTTTTTTTCTTGAGACTATGCATATCGGCAGCCCAATTTATTGGGTTAGATGAACGAAGTATATCAATATGAAACGAATTATCTGAGATCTTCAAATATGATAGTCTACCGTGCACCATCAGTTGCTAGTAGGTCTGGCGGCCATTTTTCAAAATGATGACTATGGCTTAGTAGACGTCAGTATTTTTGATAATAAAACTTTGATAGGAACTCTTATCAATACGTGTAGGGTGTCATATTAACAACAATAACTTCTCTTATTGAATGGTACCATACATGATGGGCATGATAGCTAATGAAACTACATTTTTGGGCAAAAATCGTGATTTAAGCCATTTTTATCGAAATTTAAATAACATGAATTTATGTATTTTTTCATATTTTGACAAATTGAAAGGTAATGCAGTAAAACGTATCCGAAAATCGATTGATAGATTGATTAGGGTAGGCGGTGCCACTATCTGACGTTACACTCGGTCGGTAAACTTAGCAAATTTTTGGAGGAAAAGCCCGAAATCATCGTTCGTGATTTCATGCGAAAGATGTGGTAGCCTTTGATATTGGCTGGGAGTAAATATTAAATTTGTTGGTTCTTATGACCAAACTAGACCGGTTTCTGCTGTCCTGCTCATTATAACAATAATAATGGCGCAGCTTCTTCTGTAGTAAGCCGTCGTTCGCGGCGTGAGTTAAATATTTGTAATTGCTTCTAATAGGCAATCGAGTAAAGTTTCGTCTGAATCTTTTTCATTTTCCCCAGAACTCGTAAGCCTTGATTTAACAAGGAAATCTTTCAGATTTTTGGCCTTTTGTAGGCAATAATTGGTTGTTGGGGGAATAGTTTGGATAATCGCAGGTTTTGGCTGATAAGGTGCCAAATTTTCGTTAAGGCACGTTTAATGTTTGCAGTTTTAACATGCGGGGTGTAAACAAGTTTAAAAATTAGTGGAGGCGTTCTTACTTTTGGTTCCTCAGTTAGGAGGGTTTTTCGGTCAGCATAAGTCACTCTGCTGGTGGCGCTGTTAATTTCCTCATTTGAGTAATTTCTCAAAAGTAATTTTTGTGTGAAGGAGTTGCGTTTCTTCTGGAAGTCATTTTCATTGTTGCACAGGCGGGCGTATCTGAGTACTTCGCTTTTGATAAAGCCTTTGAAGGTAGCTAAGGGGTGTGCGGAATTACGATCTAGATATTGGTAGGTTTCTGTAAAGACTTTAGTGTCAAGGAGGCCACTTACGTGGAGACGTTCACCTTTGAAGATTTGAATATCTAGATATGTTACTTCCGTGTTAGAAGCTTCAACTGTGAACTTGAAATGTTCGTGAGCTTCGTTCAGACAGGCCACTAATTTAGAAAGTTCCTCAGGTGTGCCATTGTACAGTAAACGGATGTCGTCACTATAGCGAAGCCATTTTATTATGTTGGAATCTTTCGGTATTATGCGATTTTCTAAGTGATGCATGACAATATCGCAGATTTCAGGTGAGGCTTGGCTGCCCATTGCGCATCCAATCTTTTGTAGGAAAAATTGGTCATCAAATTCAAAACAGTTTCGAGTAAGAATTAGTTTGACCAAGTTACGCATTGAGTGGGGTGATATTTTTTTGATATCGTAGTAGCTTTGCGGGGCTTCCGCATATGCTTTTTGAACAACATCCAAGGCTTTCTCTTGTGGAGTGTTTGTGTACATAGACACCACATCAAGGGTAGCGAGTAAGACATTTTGTGGTAATGGGGTAGCTTCCAGGATTTTAAGTATGTGATTTGTGTCTTTCACGTAGGTTGCTTGTCTTGTGACAAAGGGAAGCAGGAAATAATCCACAAATTCAGATATTTTTTCTGTGGGAGATCCGTTGCCGCTTATAATTGGGCGGCCGACAAATTTTGTGCCGGGGAGCGGTTTTTTATGTACTTTCGGGAGTACATACATTACCTTGGTTGGGATTTTGTGGTTATTTGGGTTGAGGTAATTTAACGTCTCCTCTTCAATTTCCCCGTTTGAAAACATATCTCGAAGTTCGGAAAGAACCATGACTTTGGTCTGAGATGTTATATCATCCTCCAATTTCTGGTACTGGTGACTTTTTAATTGCCTTTCAATTTCGGCCTTGTAGTCATTCCGATTGAGGATTGCTATACCTCTGCCTTTATCGAAGGGTTTCAGGACAATCGTGCTGTCTTTGGCTAGACGCCGTAGCGCGATATTTTCTGCCTTCGAGGTGTTATTTTTGGCATTTCTAATTGGTATTTCAGCCAATTCTTTCTTTGTAGCTTCAAGATAGTCCTCTAGATCCCGACTATATGTCACTTGTGGTGACCAGGTCGAGGGTAGGCGGAACTTTGTGAGAAATCTCTGCTCTTTTTCTTGCATCACGTATCGAATTCTCATTTTTCTAGTTAAGTCTTTTACAGATTTGAGAATTTCGGTACGTTTGGGTTTCTCGGGGGTGTATATGAACTTTAAGCCTTTACCCAACGCAATTATCTCTATGTCCGATAGATTTCTATCGGAGAGCTTTTTGACGTACTTAAGGGATTCTTTCGCCTTTTGGTTTAGGTTGTGGGCATTTTGTTGGCTACGTATAGCCGATAGTTTCCTCTGTCGGGTGTGAGATCGTTTTAAGTCTTTATTGACTTTAATAGACCGGGTAAATTTACGTCTTTTATTATTAGACGGGTTTTTAGAAGTATCATCCCTAGAAAGAATTGACACAGAAGACAGTAGCATGTTTGAGATTTACATTATATTACGTAAAAAGAAAAAGTTGGCAGTTGAATGATTCCTTTAGGACATATGTTAACCCTTTCCCGTTGTGCTCCGATCGGGGCATATTTGCGCGCCTCGGGATTGGGCGGAAAAGCGGACGTAGCCCGCCCCGCATCGGCTTCCGTAGGCCATTGACCCCGTGACCTTAAACTATTGTCTCTATCGCTCTGGTGGCCGAATTTTCGGGTAGCTACTCGCAGTTTCGAGCTCCGCGTGAAACAGTAAAGATGTGTGACAGTCGAGCTCTCCGCATGGGTCCAAAAGGACCCAAACAACGGTAAAGGGTTAAATTACCGGAGGTCTACTTAAAAATGTTCGGCTATCATATGACTCACCAACTGAAATAAGGCCTACATCCTTTGTAGGGCACACATGAATTAGACTAAAGGCATGTCAGTATTTTAAGGAAAGTTTCACATTAAATCTCTAAATTATTCCTAGAGGTTGCTTCCTATTATTGTGCAATATAGATACCTGTTACACTTAAAGTCACACTAGCCCGTAGTATTTGAGATCATGACTAAAGGAAAATCCACATTAAAGAAAGGCCACCCTCTATTTAAACGAATTGATCTATTGTGCAATACTGTTATTTGTGACTTTCTTGTTGTACAACTCACATAAGGTGTTTTGTTTCCTTTTAAAGTAATAACTGTTGCCTTGAGCAGCACTCCTTTCTGCTTACATAGCATGTTGTACAGGGTGCTTAAATAATTGCATCACCCCATAAGCGTAAAAGCGCCATCACACCTTGGTAAAATGGGCAGTAACTTTCAGAAAAGCAAAGTAAGACAAAGATTGTATGCAACTTACAGTACAACAATGACTTCACAAATTATTGTGCAATGTACCATTTTAAAATTGAGTGACTAAACTTCAACATTTTACATCTCAGCTTAGGAATATCCTATGAAGATCGGAGTTAAACTGTTCGAATGTCCTTTTTTCATGCTTTTAAATGTCTTTTTATTTATCGATTGATGTATGTTTTTTATTCTTTTGTTTGGAATTGAGGGTACACTTAAAGATAATGCTGCTAATGACAGCATGAATCGGAAACTTAAGTCATACACTCTTAAAATGGGCAAATGTTTTGACCAACTTTTAACCAACACTGGGAAAATATATATCCGACCAACTTTTGGTCAAATATTGACAAATCTTAGTTGGTTTATTGCTTTGCCTATTGTTGGGCAATTTCTTTTACCCAATATGTAGCGATCCTGTTTTACAAGGTTTTGACCTTTTTCTCCTCTCTTGAACCAAAACAACCTTTGACCTCCATCTAAAACAATAGGGATTATCTACTCATTGAGGCCAACCCACACACCAAATATCAGATTTTTCCAGTATGAACTTACCTTATATTTACGTAAAGTTTTTAGTTAAATGCCATGCAGACCCCCTCCAAATGGATGTAAAGCATGTGATTGGTTGCATTTTGGGTGAACTATTATTGGTTATAAAGTGTTCTCAACTGCTTAAATTTTTTGTCCAGGTGCTACAAAGTTTTAAGGTTTATGGTGATCGCTGTCTGTAAAGAAAGGATGCATTCCTAGAAAAAAATTCTTGTAAAATTATAGCTGTTTGTTCTGTTTTAAGGTTTTGAATTGATAATTCCTGTCTGGGTGGCTCAACTTTTTTCTTCCATGGGTAGCATTCTGGCATAGTTTTTTGGCCGGGTAGGCGAGCTGCTGAGCACATTCTGCAAATTTTGTCCAGGTGCAGCACCTTTACAGTTTAGCTTGGAAGTACACTGGAATAAACCTTTATTTTATGATAAATTAATTCTTTACAAAGTAGCACCCTCCCTTCTGAGAAATCGTTCGTGTGGTGCATGAAACTTGAAGTGCTAGTGCAATGACGGTGCAAGCATTAGAGCTACGGATGCACTGCATAAACTGTAGTTTAGGTTCTGTGTACATACCAGATGCTGTACAGTGTAACTGTAAATATATACGAAGTTGCGATTGCTGGCCTCAATCGTTTTTTTTTTTTTTTTTTTTTTTTTTACGTCTTTTTCTGAAGCACCACTGCCTTGGGCCTGTCCGATGACTGTATTCGATGGTAGCCAAACGTTTACATCACGATACGACCACGGATCGTTCCAAATATTTCGACAATGCAACGTGTGTACTGCACTGCTATACTTCACACAGTACACACTTGATACAGTATTTTGTCAGTTTAGTCAGTTTGTACCTTGGGTCGGTCGCTCAGCAGAAAACGTAACGCACATTCTATACACTACACCAAGCAGTCTGAGGTGATCGGCTCATGGTACACCTCTGTTACACTGTACCGTACACGCCTCGCAGCCTTCGCACGCATATTCGTTCAGCCAAAACTGCTTTACTGAAGAGTACTGCGCGTACACGCATGCATGTAAACGGAAAACAGCGTTTGCATGGTAGCGACGTCAGAGCAAGATAGTCATGTGAGTTTAGGGTGACACCCGAAAAGTCGAATTCTGGAGCGCACCCAACCTATATGTTTGCCGGCTAGTGTGACTTTTATACAAAACTGGTGAAAATCTACAAATCGCTAAACACATCATTCAGACCCTTACATGGTAAATTAAATAGCCTACAGTGGTAAGTCTTGTGTAAGAAAATGACTCTCACTTTTCATTTTCAACCTTGCGAAAATTTAGAAAAATTGCAACTTAAAGCAATTAACCAATGGAGCAGAAAAGGTTTTTTTTTTTCAATTTTGCCATCTTTCGGCAAAACAGGTTTTTGCTGGGGTGGTTTTTACCGTTAACCAGAAAGCCAAAAGGCTTAGTGATTTCTTGCCATCAAATACCCTACCTGCTTTCAAATTGACAGTGTTTGATAGATTTTTCTTTACATTTTAGACACAGAATTTTGGCAATGTTACCACTGGTGACCTCAAACGACCTTTGACCTCTACCAAAAACAATTTAGCTTCTTCCTCTCAACATGAAAAACCTATATACCAAGTATGAGAAGTGTCGGTCACTCCTATCTGAAGATACCGTGTTTACAAGCCATTTTTGAAGTTTTCGCATTTTTACCATTGGTGACCTCAAATGACTTTCGAGATCTACCAAAAGCAATAGGGTTCTTCCTCTCAACATGACAAATCTATATACCAAGGATGAAAAGAGTCGGTCACTCCTATCTGAAGATATCATATTCACAAGCCATTTTCGAAGTTTTCGCATTTTTACCATTGGTGACCTCAAATGACCTTCGAGATCTACCAAAAGCAATAGGGTTCTTCCTCTCAACATGACAAATCTATATACCAAGGATGAAAAGAGTCGGTCACTCCTATCTGAAGATATCATATTCACAAGCCATTTTCGAAGTTTTCGCAATTTTACCGCTGGTGATCTCAAATGACCTTTGACCTCTTCCCAAAAAACAATAGGTTTTTCCTCTCAACATGACAAATCTATAAGCCAAATATGAAAAGTGTCGGACATTCCTACGATATCGTGTTTACAGCAAGTGTCACAAACACACACACACACACACACGACATCCATCGCATAGATTCCTTGCGTGCCTATGGCAAGGTATCAAAAACCACTAGTAAAAGTCGCCTGTGGCAAAAACTGCCAAACCTGCCACTAAGGAAAGTATGCCATTGGGTAGTCGTATGGATCAAAACATGTTCCAAACAATCCCAAGAATTCGTTACATGTTTATGAACCAAAAAATGTCTAATTAGTCATTTCGATGTTACCATAAAAGTATTTTAGAGACCTAACATGTCAGTTTTTTAACTGTAAAGCTAAAGAATCATGTTTTCAAAAATGCAAAGGGCTTGAAACATGCCATGTGAACCCAGAAATGTGTTTTCAACAATACGGTATCAAAACTGTATTAAAGACTTGATATTACGTAATTTTTCCTATACTGCAGGTGTGGTTACTAATATTTTGTTACTTGACTTTTCATCCTTACCCTTTATAAGCAGAAAGTATGGATTCGGGGTGGTTCATCTTTAGTGGTGTTAAAACACCAAGTATTTTAAACACAAAGTATTTCTGTTAGAAATAATTCTGTTACTGCAGAAAACGGTTTTCAAAATATGATGACTTAAAAAATGTCAACTTGTTCTTCTGGCTTCTAATGGCATCTGTAAACGTTCAAATCGAATTTTAAAATGTAATCCATCGGATGCTTATGTCGTGTGCATGTGTGTGTGTATGTGTGTGTGTATGTGAGCGTGTGTTTTTGGAGTAAAACGGGGACATGAGCCCTTTTTTCTCCGGGCAAGTGTGGATACACCTGCAAGTGGGGATATCCCCGCTTGCCAAATGCAAAATTAGCCATGAAATTCAATTTCTCACGTTTCAAGGATGTGCCCGAGTAAGTTTGAAGCATTTTGGAGTTTTCCCCAGTTTCCACGTGATGGATCCAACAATAGGTGACAAACCATGGGCTGGTGCATAGGTGTGTGTGTATCTGTGTAGTACCAGTAAATCGGGGACATGAGCGTTTTCTCCCCTAGTCGAGTGTCGATACACCCAAAGTGGGGATATCCACATTTTCATGGTTAAAAGAATGTGTCCCCGATTGACCCGATTTGAGTTCACGAGAGGTCGAATGGTACGTTCCCTTGGAACTGCTTATAAACACGGTTTCTCAAGAAGGGTTAATGTCGCCAATCTCACATTTGATGTGGGGGATAACCATATTGAGTAGATGGGCCTTATCGGTTTTGGTGGAGGTTAAAGGCCATGTGGGGTATCGAGAGGTGAAAATGTCAAAACTTTGTAAACCAGACATTTCAAAAAAGGTTCATTTTACATGCCCATATTTTATTAATTATTATTAATTGTAATTATTTTTTTATTATTTTAGTGGAAGTCAAACGTCATGTGGGGTCACCAGTCGCTGCAAGCTATAAAACTTGTTTACACGATTTCTGAAGGAAGGAAGCTTGAACAGTTTTCAAACAGAAGGCTTTTGTTTTCGGTGGAGATCAAAGGTCTCTTTGGGGTCACCAGCGGTCAAAGTCAAATGAGGGTTTTGGAGACCGTTTTTTGTTATTTTAATTACACATGAAAACGCGGCTCATAAGTATACGTCTATGACGTGTTTAAAGCTCATTGTAACAAAAAACTGTGTGACGTCCCTAAACAAACCGCAAAATGCAGTCACCCTAACTTAAATTAAAATGCAGGGGTATCCGAATTCATAATTGACTGTTTTGAAATTATGTGATTACAATTTTATTTTACTTAATTCTTACGTCTAAACATCAGATAGTCCAAAGGCTTAGTGGTTCCTTTCCGAAAAAGAACTCTTTATTTGATCCCTCCATCTTGCTATGGTGATAGCACCTACAGTGTTCATCATAGATATCGCGATTACAAGCAATTTAGGAGGTTTTTGCAGATTTAGCGCCGGTGACCTCATATGACATCCACCAAAAATAATAGGGTACTTCCTCTCAACATGACAAATCTATTTACCAAGTATGAAAAGTGCTGGTCATTCTTAACTTGAGACATGGGGATTACAAGCACTTTAGGAGGTTTTTGAAGATTTACCTCTGGTGACCTCATATGACCTCTGACGTCCACCGAAAACGATATGGTTCTTCTTCAACACGGCAAATATACATATGAAATACGATGAAAAGTGTCGGTCATTCCTAACTTGAGATATCGCAATTGCAAGCTTTTAAGACTCTGACCTCGGGTGACCTCAAATGACCATTAAACTCAATTGAAAACAATAGAGTACTTTCTTTCAACATAAGAAATCTATATACCACTTATGAAAAGTGTTGGTCATTCTCAACTTAAGATATCGCGATTACAAGCACTTTAGGAGCTTTTCTCAGATTTACTGCTGGTGACCTCCTATGACCTCTGACGTCCACCAAAAAAACAGTAGGGTTCTTTTTTTTAACATGAAAATTCTATATACCAAATATGAGAAGTACCGGTCATTCCTAACTTGAGATATCGCGATTACAACCTTTTCAGACTTTGACCTCTGGTGACCTCCACCAAAAACAATAGGGTTCATCCTCTCAACATGACAAATCTATATACCAAATACGAAAAGTGTTGGTTATTCCTATCTTGAGATATCGCGATTGCGAGGAAAGTGTAACACACACACACACACGTACACACACACACACCAATACACACGACATCACCATCGCATAGATTCCTTGCCTGCCATCGGCAAGGAATCAATAATGGCGGCACCAGGACTTAAAATGGGGAAGCAAATGGGAGCGCAAGAAATATTTAGGCGAGTGACGCAAAACCGAAATCGGAAGGCGATTTTTTCGGGTGAAGTCCAAGAGAAAAGCCCTGCTGAGGATCCAAGATCGAAGGTATAGCAAGTGGAAGACAATGAAGTTTGGACAAATCCATTAGTGAAATAGTGAGTCCCATGATAGGTACAATTTCTTTTTGCAAACTAGTCCATGTTCTGCTAAGGTACTAAGGGCGTGGGAAACTGGGCTTGCCCCCGTGAACACTGTGGGCCGGGAGCCCCCCCCCCCCTCCACTCCTTGCTTACGGGTCAGAATACCCCTTTTTATTTCTAATAATCTCAACGAGTCAATACAAATGATTATCAAAACCTTCGTCTCACTATATGCTCTTCCCGTTTCCTCCGTTCGCGCATTTTATCCTGGAATTTTATCCCGTGTGGTGTGCACAGCGACATATTATATTTAATAGAATATTCAAAAGCCAAATATATGTTTGTTGTGTTAAAGATGAACATATTTTAAGTATTTTGGTGAAAGTTTAATTCACTTCCCATGTTCAGATCTCAAGATATAAGCCATTGAAATTGACACTTTTTCTATAAAAGGTGAACTTGGAGCAGTTGGTGTTGCCATGGATTCATTTTGTATTTTCTGTTTTCCTATTTTTTATTTTATTATTTTGATCTTGATTTGATTAAGGATACTATCTCACCCCTAAGGCATGAAAAGATTTAAAAATTCCATTTGTAAGGATGCACCAATGATATCAATAAAGCAGAGTTTAGTTTTAAAAAAATGGTGGTAAATTATTAACTAAAAGAAAACTTTGGCAAACAATGTGATACCTTGACATTACGCCTGCTTGCTTCAAGTTCATTCTATGCAGAAAGTTTCTTCATTCAGTTGCTAATATCTCGGGTAATAAACATTGGAAATGAATAAAAAATTTCACTAGAATATGTAGAATGTATTCATCTTTGCTATGAATATCAAAACAAATTTGGCTTTGGACTATTCTTTTAAGAACATTACCTCAAGCCGTTCCTCGCACGTACACACAGGCGGCACAACAAGCAGACTTCCACAGATTTAGTATCGCATACCGTGTATTCAGCTTACCCGCGTATTCCTCACTCAAGAAGTTCAGTCGAGATTTGAACTAACAGAAGGTGTTGAAAAATGTAAACATGAAGCGCAACGTAATTAAATAACCCGAAATATAAGAAGCATCATTATTATAGGCATTGTAAAATTTTCAAGAAAAGTAAAAAAGACTGTAGAATGGGCGTGATTGACAAAACTGTGAATTTGTATTCATGCAATGGTAGTGGTATAAACTGTATTGATGCAGTAGTGTTCGCTCGTTAATCAATTTGGTTATCTTTTCCATTATTTGCTTTTTGTAACACCAGATCATCAAGTGACACCGGCGACTACATTGCTCTTTTTTAACTGACTTTCATAAAATTCCCAACTTTTCTCAAATTCAAGCTACCAGGACGTACAAGGCTAGTATTATATCAGTCCATCCAACAAGGAACACGGCAAATAGTTTTTTTATCGAGAAGCGTTAATCTTACCTTCTTTACTGCGACTTCGTTTACAAAAAGATTAATTTAAACTTGCCATGTTTCAACCCTTAATCGTGTTGAAGTTAAAGACGAACTTCTCAATAGCTACTTATAAGTTTCTGATGCTTACTGTTTAGTCACTCCATTAAAGGGGAAGTTTAAACAAATATGAATTTTCACATTATGAAAGAAAAACTTAATCTACTAGGTTAGGTGAAATTTCCTTTCAAATCGGACATGTATTCCTCGAGATACCATCAAATTAAGTAACTAGATTTGTGTTTCAAAGTAATATTTAAGGCAGCAAAGATCATATCACTCCCTCAAATTGAAAAGGAATGCTTTGTTCCCCTTTGTTTTTCAGACTGTTCTGTTTACATTCACATTAATAGAAACAGGATTTCCCCATGAAAGTTCTCATGCCACTTATGCGACCACATTTTGATAATATGGGACTGCTGAAGAGAAATTATGCTTTAAAGTTTAAAGAAAAACAAAATACTGTTCATTATTGTGGGGATATGATGTCATATGTGCTCAGGCGCGTAGCCAGGATTGTGACATTGGGAGGGCTTTGGTGTGATGAGGGTGGGGGGTTGGGGTACGATATGAGGGAAAAGGATAGAGAGAAACCCCACTTCTTTAGGTGTTTTTTGCGTTGCAAGGTTGAGTCATGAAGGGGGGGGGGTCTAACCCCTAAAATCCTCCCCGTGGCTACGCCACTGTATGTGCTTGCTTCAAATTCACTGTTTGTTGAAAATGTGACAATTTTACTTGCTCATATCTTGAGAACCACAGATCGGATTGCAATGCAATTTTCACCAAAATGCTAAGAATAAGTAAATAAGTTTCATCAAGGTGTTTCACAAATATCTTAGCACATTGGCTCTAATCGCCAATAAAAATGACTTCCCCACCAAATGGTAATAATGAATGAGTTATGCACTCACTGGGCCCCCTTTGCCCACTTTTCATAATGTAGACGACAATCCTTACGACATTGGCCCTTCTCAAGGCATAACAAATTGTCAACAGACAAGCAAAGATGGCGGAACCCTCTCAAGGTACAACCAAACTATTTCATAAACCAGAAGACCGACACAACAAAAGTAACATTTTGACTTAACAAACGGGAAACCGTATATTACTCATGGATGAAAAACCCATCCTACTTTGACGCGGTCATAAATCGAATTTCAAACCTTATTACCTTCCGGTAGTTAATTTATCGTTTCAACTGTCACCGTCTTTGACTTGAAACAAATATATGGACTTCCATATTTGAAAAAAGGACTTTGAAACGGTATTTTTTTCTCAGATTTAATTCAATACAAAAGTATCTAGTTACATTTCAGATTTTTTCCACACCAATTATTGCTTTAAGACTGCGATTTATAGATTCACTGAAGTCACGAGGTAGAGTGAAAGAAGCAGAGTCATTTGTGGAAAGAAAGAGCCATCATGTTTTATAGCGAATGTTTTCCCAGCGCCCTTGGCTGAGCTCTATATCACTAACGTCTGGTCAAAGTCATTTGCCACACTCTTGAGGGTTTTGGTCTTCATAACCTGGCACTTAGTCAGCTAGTGAGTTAGTTAATTTGTTATTTAGATTCCAGACTCGGTTTGCAACCACTTGGTCCATTTCGAGCCGGCTACAGCATTTTTACCAGTTGTGACTCACTGGTTTATTCTCCCGACTCCCATCGCACTTATGTTAAAAAGGAACCTTGGTAAAACAAGGGGAAAATAAAGGGTTCGAGTATATTATATCATTTTCGCTCAATTAAGTGTGCTTGTGTGATTCACCATTCAATTTGTTTTCCTTCAGAAATCTAACTGGCAACCAAATCAGTTACTTATCGCCGAATGTTTTCCCATCACATCTAGAATATTTATGAGTACTGCAATCATCATGAGATGACTCTATACAGCAATGAATTATCTTATAAAATTACAAGTAGGTCTCTATCCTACCTCTTTAACCGTTGTGTAGGTTAGGTTAGATAGAGTTTTACAGTCCAGTTTCAAACTACCTGGTTCAAGTCGAGCCGGCCATGGTCTTTTTCCAGTACTTTATGGCTCACCAGCTTGTTTTTCTACCACTCCATTGTTTTCGACTGCAAGTCCGATGCTCCAACCACTTGACCAAGCAATCGGTCTGCAAGAGACAGTCCAACTGTTGTGTAAGAGAAAACCCAAATTGTTACAAATTTTCCGCAAACATTCAACCCAAAAAAAAAAGAAAAAAACTTCAACCAACTTCGATAACCGTTTTTTTTTTCCAGAATCGTAATAGGTGTTTTATGAAGTAAACTCGCCAAAAAGGAAGACAACTTTTTTTGTTACATTTTTAAAAACTTTTTGGTCGTATATAATGCCAGCCATGAGTTGCGATGATAAAGTCTACACTGCTAAAAATGTGACGGACATGTTGTGCAAAGTGGATATGGAAAAAGTGCTGTCATTTTTTTTTGAACAAGTTGACAGCCATTTTTCCGTTTTCTTTAGTTTTTGTTCTGTAAATCTACACAATTTTTTTGACAGTGTACTTGTTATTTTTGTTTTAGAATTTCAACATCCTCACATCTTTACATTCTGAACGGAACATAAATTCGAACATACTGGAGTCAAAACTTTATTTAGAGAGCCGTTAAATGCTTTCATAATTATATGATTAAGAAACAGGAAGAATGAGTGTAAACGACTTTGATGATAATGTAAGAGTTGAATAAGTTCAGCGGAAGGAAAACACAATACTCAAATAGACTTTCGAGTACACTGTAAAAAATTAATACCAAACCTGGGCATAAAATTACCCAACCGTTGGTTGCGTATGCCACCTGACCGGAATTCGGTAAAAAAAAAAACTGCCTGACTTACTTGGTTAAGCGATTTACTCATTAGTTAGGCAAACAAATTACCGAACCATTTCACCCAACAAATGGTTAAAATTTGTACCCAATACATTTGCCCAACAGCTGCACTCTTTGGGCACTTGTTTGGATTTCCATGTAATCACATGTTATTATATAACTTGGACAAGACGGATATTCACCAAAGTACCCCGGAACTTACACCGTTTACCCCCCCCCCCCCCCCTTCCACCTGAAGTGGTTGAGGACACCCGAGAGAATGCAATTGGTAAATAAAGAGTGAAGCGTGTAGTCGGTAGTCATACTCTCAATCGCGCACTTTGTATTTCTTTTCCCCTTGATTACGTAGTAGTGAAAACTATTTACGACCATTGCTCTTTTAGGAATTTCGTCCAGACTTTTACTGCTTTTCAACCACTAGCTCTTTATTTACCAAATTCAACCTTATTCATTTTTTTATCTCCATTTCTTCATTTCAATTTCAAGTTCTCCAAAAACAAATGTTGTGTTACAAAATGATATTAAAAAAAAATGCAAACATAATAATCTTGTTATAACCCTATTATATTCCGAAATATATTTACATAAACATCAGTGCTAGAAAACGCTCCCTTCAATATATTAATCAAAGAAACTAGGACAGGAGGCAAATGCCTCTCTGATCTTACGTTTTCCTTTTTCCTTACTTTTTTATACTCTTCCACTTTGTCCACAAATTTAAACTTATATAAAAAAAAATCATTTTTCCTCAGGTATACTTTTCATTCATTTACAATTAAAAATATAGTTTTTCATATGAAGAGCTAAAAATTGTAGAGATGACTGGTCTTTTCATAATAAAAAAGAAACTTTGTCTTGGGAAAACAAAATTTTTGTTAAATAGGAGTTTCACCGCTTTATTAAATTGTGAGGTATAGGGTGCTTTCACGTTATGTCACAACTGGGAAACCACGCCCACTGCCGGGCAAAAATCAATACTGTCTTAGTGCAACACTCTCACAGTGCTGCTTCTCAGCTGCTCTAAATGCGTATGCCCGTCAAAAGGGGCGGGACTTGTGACGTAGGTGAAATCACTCTATAGCTACAGTCCCAAAAATGTGATCTATTGTTTCGTCTTCAGTATTGGAAAAAGTACAAGAAGGGGATTCAGATTTACCCATCAAGCAAAGCAATCTGTTCGTTGGGAGGACTCTATGAATTAATCTAAACTGAAAATACTGTAGCTTGGCTTCTGTGGTAGAGAGCCATTGGAGTTCAATAAATATTGGACAAATCCTGCTCAGTCAAGTTGTTAAAGCTGACTCCATTTCTTGATGGCCGATGGTTTCTCGGCTAAAGTTTCTAAGCACTTGTTGTACATAAACTGTGAACACTTAGGTGGTTTCAAAAAATGTTAAAAAAAATCTACGTTTATGTTTTGATTACTACCATCAGTACTAGTGACTGAACCCCTCCAAGTAAGTACTCGCCCGTATGCTATATCGAAAGAACGAGTGGGCCACTGGTAGACTTCTTAAGAATAGGACTACTCAACCGTAGTATCTT
Organism: Holothuria scabra; assembly: GCA_037179385.1. Lineage (NCBI taxonomy): Eukaryota > Metazoa > Echinodermata > Holothuroidea > Aspidochirotida > Holothuriidae > Holothuria > Holothuria scabra. The sequence goes on from CM074189.1 coordinate 22,913,809, forward strand.
CCAGTGGTCCATTCTCCATACTGCTTGCTCTCACTGACTGTCTGCCTGTTTAGTCATCCTTGACCAGGCTATTGTATACCAGATTTCTTTTCTCTTCTTCTGCACTGTGTAGTAATATAACCTTGTGTATACTGTATTCATATTGTAGTCTATGTCTAAAGATGATCGAGGTCAGATTGAAAATTAATAAAGAGAGTAACATGAAATTGAGAGGGTTTCTCCTGTTTATTAGTGTGACGCTACACAACTTTAGAGTCGGAATGGCTTCTACTAACTACCCTTCCTCCATATGGGTAGATTGTTTACCTATTTGTTGGGCCATATTGTGTCCATGTTGAGTACCTTGGATTTTGCCCAACGCCTTTTCCCAACTGTTTTTAGAATGATATGCAAAAATAATCTCACATATTCAAATGAAGACGTTTGGTTGCTTGGGAAAGTTTGTCATTTCTGATACTGATTGGTTGTAAAATCCCAGTGAAAATGGGACGTTTTATAACGATTTTAGAAAACTGAGAGCGAAATATTTTATTTTTAATTTTGGGAAAGTTTCGTCAGACCCCTTGTGGAAGATTTATGCAGGAAAAATGATGACGTGTTCTTCAAATTAAATTAAAATATCTTCCAAAATCAACATTTATTTTTTTTTTCCAAACCGTTTAAAAGGCATAGGAGATACTGCGTACATGAGGAACATTTAAAATCTTTGTACCAAATCACCCAAAATTGTCCCATTTTTACTGGAATGGGCCTTACTATTTTTTAAGGGGTTTCGATATATTTCTCCTGTTTCATATAAAATCATCAAAGGTGTTAAGATAGAGATATTGGTAACTGTTCTATATCAGTCGTAGTACAATAAAGAGTTTTCACGTGTCGTCATAGGAGCTTTTAACGGGGAGTATTTCAGCCATGTTTAGGGCAACGTAACTCCGAAATGTACGTACATGCTTGCTTACATACACGGCATTTGCTAGACCTACAGTACTTGTGAGTCAGCTCAAAGATCAGTAAATGCAAGTCATAAGACAAACTGTTCGAATTTATTTTACTATATGTCAGTGTTCTCTGTGATAAAAAAGAGGGAAAAAACTCTGAGGCTTAAATTGGCTTAAATTTATAACTCTATTGTTTGGTTAGAGTTCTGTTATCTCAATATGGATTAAATTTGACTTGCAGTTCCACTTATTGCGTTCTTTTTGGATAATTGTATTGTGTTCTTTTACAGATACTTATCTGATAACCTAATTGAAGGAACCCCCGACGCCGTATTCCCAGATGGGTTATTAGATCTATAAGTTAACGAAATTCGTGTTTTTTTTTTTTTTAAAGTGTTTCTTTTTACATTAGTAGGTATGTTCGTTGCTGCATAGAAGGTACCGAAGAAAGTGAAATGGATTTCTAAAAGCTGATTCTAAGGGAAGTGGAGAGTAAATGTGTAAAAAATTATCAAGTCGAGAGCAATTCATGAAAGAGTTCCAGGAAACTCTGCCCTGCTCATTTCCTCCTCGACTACAGGTTTTGATGACAGATCATTACTGCCTTAACCTGGCTGAAAGTTCATTTCTAACAGAATGTAGATTGATTAAGAACTGAAGTAAATCCCCGCCTATATCTTCAAGAATTCTTCAAAACGAATTTCTTTTCTTGGTCAGAAAATACAATATCAAAACTTCGTCCAATAGGAAGCCCATGCACTATGAGTTTTAAGCGGAACAGCAAAGACGTTGAGTACGTTGAAAGTATATACCCTAAGTCTTAGTACGTTGAAAGTATATAGCCTAAGTCTTAGGACAGTAAAGAAGACTTGTCACAGATTGCATTTCCTTCTGTAGGGATAACATTAAAACACTTCCTGAAGGCAGAAATTCGTTATCTCCAACTACCTATCGAAAGGGGGAACAAAATTCATGGTATTTTTTAATGAACTCAAAATTAGAATATGCTGAGTAGTTCATTTTACATAGTATGCACAGAATGTTCTGATTGCTCATTCCAGACTTCTTATTCCCACAAGTACAACCTCTAAAGGACTTAGACTACAGGTTGATAGGTTTGGAGAATTTGAGCTGTCCTTGGTGAGAAAACGGGCCTTTGGCCTTGCAGTGATGACAATGATTGCAAGATTTATTTATAAATCCTCAACAATTTGGTAACAATTTTGAGTTAGCTAAATTAATTTTGAATGGATGCAGCCAAATATTCTTGCCTCTGTAGAACCCACAATAAATCTAATAGCGTACTATCAAAGGCTTCGATTTGATTTTGAAAGTCACTGGAAGAGATCTGTCCTGAAACGTTTCTCCCATCCTTGCTGGAGATGAGAATTATGGGGCCGAAATGCAAAATGTTGCCAAATATTTCAATGTTTGATGTGTAACACTATAAAAAGTGGGGTATACTAAATTGCACAAAAAACTGCCTGCAGGGTAAGCCAGGGGTGCTTCTTGGATTTGCCGACATGGGGGCCAAAATACCTGACTAGTTGACAGCTACTCTTAAGCTCCTACAGATGAATGGGTTTGTTAAAGTGAAGCAGAACTCAAAATACTAACAGCGCAAAAGCGCTCCGAAAAAATGCGGTTTATAGTTAGACAAAATTGTCTTTTGTGTTCATTGCAAAAGTTGAAACACATGTCGTTTTTCATGAATCTGCCTGACTACCTAACCGAGAATGTTGTCGGGATGACTGCTTGATCTTGCTTGATCTTTGTTGGAGAGTACACTCATTCTTTGTTTCACCCATGAGTGCTCCTAGGCAAACTTGGTCTTTTCCTTACAAAATAGTCCATGTTTGCTTGCTACCATGTTAACGTTGAAGAAGGGATCTGACGAAATATAAGAGTTTTGAACTTCTCAACATTTCAATTTCATTTTTCTCCAGCAACACAACTACAATATTTGTGGAAATGTTAAATTTGAATTTACTTAGCTGATTTTGTTTGAAATGGTGTGAGTCACAGCTAGATAGGACTAAAAATGAATGCGCCCGCCGCGTGTAAATATTTCGGAAGTTATGGTACTAAAAGAATGGGTACAAAACCTGACTTGGAACTGAAAAGAAACCATGTGAAATACTTTCTAAGCATATCTGTATCTTCCTGTAGCTTTTGTATTACATCGCTTTTAAGTTTCATGTTACAAAAATGTGGGAAGGGGGAAACTTGGGAGTCCCATGCTCTCAAAAAAGTGAAGGCGACATACCCCCCCCCCCCCAAAAGGAAAGTAATCGATGCCCATGCTTACTATTTTATAAATTAATCCTTTTGTTCAAGTCGTGAAATGGATTTAAAATGTTTTCTTTTTCAATGTTTCGTGTTTGTAGGGATGTATAGGGATCAACCTTCCATAGTAACCAAGAGTAAAAATAACAGAAACACTTCGATTGAAGTTTTTAAAGACGTGTCGTTCCCCATTGCATCATATTTGTATATTTCTAAAATATTAGGATAGTGACATTTGCTCAAAGCTCAAAAACAAATACGCTGACGAAAGTAGTTGCATTTAAAATACTTTTGCCATGGGGAGTTTTGACATTAAGGAATTAAAACTGAAAAAAATGTGATTACGAAAATCGTAACCATTTACTGTCCATGATTATTTCTGTGACAACTACTTTGGTACGTACTAAAGCTTTGTTTGCGAAGTGATATACCTGAATATAATCAATGCAGTACTGTGTTGGTTGCTTGCTGTAGATATCAATCCACATGAATGATGCAGGACTGCACTATTTCTCAAAATGCTTATATCAGGCTAAGTTCATGCAATGCTGATGTAACGGCAGTGATAAACCGGAAGTCGCAAAGTATGCGTACAGTGCGCACAGTGGCACTGCAGGTAGGAAGGGTGCGTTCGGTTTTACCAGGACACGTCCTTTTTTATTGTTTCTTGCTGGTGTCCTGGCGGTTTTGTAAAATTCAATTACACTGTATTTCCCTGTTGTCAAACACATTGAATCACCGACTACACCTTTTGCCACTTGGAACACAATCTCCTACCCCGACTCAACTAGGAAAAATTGTAGTACCCTCCAGTACCTTGGCTTTTAAAAGAAATGAACGGCTTATAAATGAAATATTTAAAAACAAGGGCAGAAGATACAATGTTGAGAAGAAGAACCCTATTGTTTACGGTGGAGAGCACAGGTCATGTGAGGTCACCAGAAGTAAAACTGCAAAAACATCTTTAATTAGGGAGAACCTTATCTTTTTTTGGTTAAAATCAAAGGTCATATCAGGTTACCGGAGGACGAAAATCATTCATCTGGGGTCACATATGAGAATATGTTGTGCACATGTGCTCAGTGTGTACACAACTAAGTGTGTGAATCACTATGAAAATAGGGTACATCTTTTGATGAAATGAGATCCTCCTTCCCACAAATGTGACAAATTAATATATTTCATTCATTTTTTGATAAATTTAAGTAGTTTTCTGTAAACTGTCATTTGTTAAATTTTCCTACCTTGAAGAAAAGTCTCGTGAATTTCAAGAGGTGATTTTGTTATTTTTCTATTGGAAACACAGATTTTAGGGTGTTTTCGGCCCATGGCAGCAAATACAACTCGCCGTAATTCTTGCTGAGTGTCACTGGTCAAATAATTTCCCGTGGTTTAAACATTTACATATCTCTCCCTGAAACATTTCTGAGTTTTAGTTCGATTGGGTAGAAAAAACCCTCGTCATTTTGACATGGAGTTGGACAGAAGCTTACAAATTTGCACACTCGAATACGTGTTACCCTTTTGCAGCTGCCAGCTCGCAGACCAGGTCCGCGAAAATCCTGCTATGCGCGATTTAAAGGTAAACATTCCCATATGCAAAGTTGAAAACCAGAATTTCTTAAGAATTCATGAGACCGTCATCTAATTGGGTAACAGGTCGAAAAGAGCGAATTTCTTTAGAATTTCCCTGGCAAGACCCGGAGACCAGAGGTAAAAAACAATTTTTTTCCCCAAACTCCCAAGATGGTCACTTAGGATCCCTAAAAATCAAAATGCAAAATTGTCCCAAGAAATCTCAAGAGGGGTAAAGAATCACTAAAAAAATTGGTTTTCTGGTCCATACAGCAAACTAGATCTGCATTACTCACTAACTTTAAAACGAGACTGGTCAACAGAACAAAGACGCAGTTAACGTTCTTCATGATTTCAAAGTTACGATTCGAAATGCATTTAATGACTACCAAAACGTACCAGTATTTTCATATCAAATGAAATTTAAGTGCTTATTTGGTTTTTGAACCTTCGTCAGACGCAAAATATCCAGGCAATCCCTCAAACGAACAAATTTGTTCACCACACGCAGTATTCATTTGATCACAAAACCCGGTCCTACAATATATTTGTCAGTTTGTTTGTTTTTTTGTTTTTTGTTTTTTTTTTTTTTTTGTTTCTTCTTTTCATTTCATACCCAAACCATATGAAGGTGTCCGACTGTATTTTGCATTAAAAAACTGTTTAGATTGAAAAAAACGGATGACAAAAAAAAAGTATTTGGAAAATTGAAAACAAATTTTGTCAACAGAACTTCATAAAGGTCAGGATTTGACCTGAAAATAAAGTCCTTTTCCTGTGTTAATATGATGCTGGACTCATTGAGATGTTTTCAGATTTCCATTATCGTGGTCAATGGAAAAATATCAGATTGAAAAAGTCATACTCCGAGGCCACAAAAGGACAAGTTACATCCCAAACTGAACAGGTTCAATGTTATTATCTGTAGCAATTAAAATCAGATAAAGCGACAACAGATGGAAAAAAGAATATAAAAAATATATACACAAGTGTAAATGGGAATCTCTTTAGGTTTTCATTTGAAACAATCGTTGGCTTCCGCATCGCTAGCATTCCTCTGTTTGTTGCTTGGTTGTTGAAGAACACCTGTTGCATGATGGTTCATCTAACACTTGAACCAAACCTTACTGAAACTCAAACTGTACAAACTTGCATGAACAATGCGTAAGACATCTGCATGGACTGAAGGAAATAAATTTTAATTCACTGAAGCTTCATTTCTTTTTTTTCATAAAGGAACCTGCTGCATAATCCCATTGAATTTACTGACAGGGAGACTTTCACAAATTTTACAAACTTGAAAACGCTTAAGTATTGACTGATATACCAAGTGGGTGTTAATTCGCGTATTTTCCAGAAACAGTTATTCAATGTTAAATGTTTCAATATTCATATAGTAAGCAAGAAATATTCCAAAGACGTTTTCAGAAAACTAAAATCAAATAGACGAAAATCATTTTTTCATTTCTTGCTCTGCACTACCAACTCAGGATATTTCTGATTAATCATAGTTTTTTCTTGAAATACATATTTCCTGTTGTGTAAAGCTTAATGAATGTTAACAAGATTGTCTTACACTTACTGTCTCGTATGTCCTTTTCATGCACACAGAAACAGATAATATTGCATAAACGTTAACATTACTTTACATGACTCAAAGCGAATCAGCACCGTTAATCTTTTTGGAGGAACACTAGACTACAGGGCACTTCCAGTGTTGTTCTTCAGTAAACACTTCTTTGGGGAGCAACTTAAAGTTTGGTTTCACCGAACGGCCCTTTTTCTTTGCGTGGCATCACCGTATGTTTGCCGCGCAGAGCGTATTGAAATGGACCGAGAGCAATTTGATTTCTCAGAATTGCACGAGTTAGTTTCAAAGGCCATGATGAATGTGACCTCTTGTATATTCCAACATCAAAATTAGGGGAAAAACAGAAGTTTCATTTGGGAACAAGGGGCGCGGTCGAATTTCAAAATTCTGACTGGCTGTTGCCTAGTTACTCATGCTAATTAATTACACTCAACCATTTCGGGAAAAAATCAGTGCACGGGCCTGAATAGCCAAAACGTTGAGCGTGCGGCAAATCGAGGAAAATCGAAAACGTTTGAAAATTGACAAAAAGAGCATCCTTTAACTATCAATACATAAGATGGTAATTTGATTATAAGAATCGAAGAAGGAATACCGTTACATTTTGATCTTCAGCTGTGTGTGAGACTCAACCATTTACCCCAAAGAAAAAGTCAAACAGAGAGGTTGGAATTAATTTCTACTCCGTATGTGTTTGCTTTAAGCCTTTCCTAACATTTCGTCTCGTCTTTCTTCTCGATATATTTTCATTTATGGCTGCCAAAAAGGTGGCGGCCATTACTGCCCAGTCACCTCGCTTGCAAAATTCCCTCCTTACTGGCTGAGTACGAACTATGCACGGGACGACTGTGAACAGAATACTTTCTTCAATGTTAATTTGCAACGATTGTAGGAGGGAAACGGTTCAAGGGATCGAGTTTTATAAATGCACTTTTTGTCACCGTAATATCTTTCCAATGACACTGATATGATATTTGCTACGACAAATACACGTGCGTCGTAATAGGACAGAAAAAGGTGTTGCGATAACAGGTTTTGTACAGGCGGTTGAATTATGAAATTTAAAATCTTGCAACTCATCGCCATACGTTTTTTTTTTTTTCAGACTCATTGACAACTCAGGAATATGCTGCCTTCTCAATAAAGACAATGGCACCAAATGTTACGCACCTCCTTCGCCGTTTGACACATGTGACGCTATGTTCCCTAACAACCTCCTCCGTATTACGTTGTGGTTTGTTTGTCTGTTATCAGTCGTGATGAACTTAGTTGTAATCGTTAGTCGAACAACAGCTAAAGTCCCAGCCATGCGTAGAATGTTTGCAACAACAGTGAACACTACCCAAAATGCCTTACTTCTAAACCTGGCTGTTGCTGACTTCTTAATGGGAGTGTACCTCTTTGCTATTGGTATAGCGGATGTTCATTTCGGTGATGATTATTTGCTCTTTGCACAAAGTTGGAGGAAAGGAGCAATGTGTAAGATAATTGGAAGTATTGGGCTTATGTCAAATGTAACATCCATTCTTAGTTTAACTTTTGTTAGTATCGAGAGGTTTTTATCCGTTGTATGTTCTTTCAGAATGTACCGGTTTGGATCTAAGTTAACATTGACAATATGCGTTACTATTTGGGTCATTGCAATAATTATGGCACTAATACCAATTATCCTGTCGCAATATTTCTCAGACATTTTCGGATTTTCTGATATTTGTCTGGGCTTACCATTTGTTACTGTTTCAAAAGCTTACGAGTATCTGCTGTCACTCTCAAACGACAACTATGTTTTTTCAGTCAAAGTACAAGAAAAAAGTGATGATAAGGGTGTACAGTGGATATATTCGCAAATTGTGTACATTTACTTTAGCTCAATTTGCGTACTTGTCATCTCATTGTGTTATGTGGCCATGTTCATATCCGCCATTATATCAAAAGTAACATCTGGACGTCAAAGGAATAACAAAGAAGAATTACGAATGGCGATAAAGATGTCCATTATTGTCAGTACCGATTTGATTTGTTGGCTTCCCATCATAATATTAGGGATTGTTTCTGCAGGAGGTAAAAATATTTCAGTGGAATCATATGTTTGGATCGCTGTGTTTGTAATGCCAATCAATTCTGCTTTCAATCCTTTCATTTACACGATACCTACAATAAAAAGTAAAAAAAGGAACGAACCATCATTCGCAGCTGAGCAACAGGAACTAAGCTAAGCTGAACGAAGCTATTCCAGACTCAGGGGAATAGAGGTTTTTTTCACGTGACGTCTTTACACTTTCGATTTCATTTTTTCTTCTTCCGTATTGGCCGTCAGACTACGTAGCTATGCTGTGCCTCATAGTACCGTGCTGCAGTGTGGTCAAACCGCACGATTTTTTTTCTTTTATAGTTTTAGGCAAATAATACCAAATGAACAACCGACGTCTGGATGTAGGGATTATGCACGTGACGTCAGCGCGTTTCACTGGATGGAAATGATCAAAGGCAGTCGTGTTACCGAAACGCGTGCACAACAGCACCTTAAAAACAATTGTTGTAAAATGGCAGCCTGGATGGTAGAACAGACAGATGCGCAGCGCAGTGACGTAGGTGCATAGGCCCTATAATTTACGGACCCCTTATCTCAAAATACCACTTTTTGACTCTTTGTGTAATATTCATATAAGAAATAATATTTTTGACACCCAAAAGGGTCAAGACATCCCAAGAGCACACAATCTCTAGAGGGCACTGTGAGCCAGCGCTCAACAGATTCAATGGCCTTTTTGCCCCAAACATTTCACAATAGAGAAGTGTGCTACATGTTTTGGTGTCATATTTGAGAGGCCCATACCAATAAACCCTTATAAAAAAAAAAAAAAAAAACCCACATAATTCCCACAAAAATCCTGTAGGAAAATGAAAACTTCCTATAGGAATTTGCAATTTCCTATAGGAAGTTACAACTTCCTACAGGAATTATGTGGGATAATATTCAGCCTGTGCGAGTTTCCCACATGAAAAAGTTGAATTCCCACATGAGAATTGAAATTCCCATATGGAAAGTTGAAATCCCCATATGAGAAGTGAACTCTTCATGTGGGAAGTCATCTTTTGGTATGGAGAGTTAAATTCCCCATATGGGAAGGCACAAAATGGCTGTGTGGATTGTGCAGTGAACAGCTTTGAAGGAAGTCTATTGTGATTGGCTTATTCAAAGGCTCTGTCACAACAAAGCCCTTTTCAAAGGAGTCTTTGTATGGTACATGCAGAGTGTTGAGCTGTGTAGAAAAGCAAGTAGTGTACAGTTTAAAATTGTGTTGTATACAGCAGTCAGCAGTTAGCAAGCAGTGAGAGTGGATGTCTATTAGTGTGCAGTTGTAAATTTGAGTGGAGGCTGTGGACTATATATGTGCTGAATGCTGTTAAGTAAGTGACTAAGTCTGAGTGCTGTTTTGTTGCATGGACGGAGATATTTTTTTATAAGGTGTAGCCTCAGCTGCAATTGGACTCTCATATTCAAAACACATGCTGGCAATGGGATGTGCTGTAAAAGGGATCAGTTATTGGTGTGGCATACAAGCTTGGACAAATTTCAAACAAGTTGCATCTAGTGGACTTTTCTTATGGACATTCATCAGGATTTTGCACATGCCTGTCACAAATTATTCTGAAGAAGAGACTGCATTAGAACACATGCAAGCAATGTGATGTACTTTAAAAGGAATCGGTAATTGTGTTGCAAACAAACTTGGACGAATTTCAAAGACATTGATTAACTCTCTAACCAGTTGCATCTAGTGAACTTTTATTTTGCACATGCCTTCACAAAATATTTTGAAGAAGAAACAATCGTGTATCGAGTTAAGCAAGAACTTTATGGTGAACGTTACATTTAAAATAGCCATAATACTCTTTTGGACACACTTTAATTTATAGAAACATTATACTGTGACTGTATATACTATTATACTGCACATGTATACAGTAGTATGCCTGCAGAGGATGGTGAATGGAAAATAATGATGAAGACCTTAGTACATTGAAAAATCCCCCTTCAAGAAAATGGTAGAACCTGGTATGGGAAGGGATGACCAGCATGTGGGATTTATGTGGGAATATTTCCCACATTCATGTGGGAATTTTTTCCCACATCCCCCAAAACCCACATAAATCCCACATGCTGATTCCTGTAGGAATTATGTGGGATTTTTTTTATAAGGGAATTAAAATTTACTGTGTTACCAAAAATTCGGAATGAAACGCAAAGTCGACTGCGTTGTTTCGACATAAATACTGATGGTCAAGTTTTTAAGGAATGCTCCGCATTGAACACTTTTTACCAGCTTAGGAATTTCTGGGAAAAATCTCGACTTTGCCTAGCCCTTGCATTCTCATAAAACAAACTTACTTTTGTTTAACGGCTTCCAAGTCCCATTTTGAAAAGAAGATTAGGCGTTGCACCTTTCTTAAACGTCAGCTGGAGCACACAACATTTAATCAGCCTTAGGAGCCCTAACAACTCCCTGGTTTAATCATTCAGATCTACGCTGGTGCTCGGAGCAAAAGCTACCGGTAGCTCCTGACATTTATGTACGGTTGGCATCCGTTCAAGTTGCTAGATTCTTTCACTAGATTCTTTCACTTTTTGGACATGCAGTTCCTTATCGAAGGACTAGTTATTTGAAATGCCCGACAGAATTAATACAATATTTTTTGCTGTATTATTGAACATAATGGGTGAGTGAACTGAACAAAAATGCTACTTAATTTTTAGGCTACAATAGAGACTTCGTCTGTAATCAGTCTCTTTCTTTGTACGGTCGCCGCCCAAAGAAAATCAAAGTACCAACCCTTTCTTCCGGCTCATTGTTGTTATACTCAGGACTGGTCAGTTTTCCCAGCCAGCAGGTGGGAAGAGGAGAGTGGCTAGCTTAAGAGATGGATAAAGGCAATGAGCCATATGCTTTAAAGAAATTTTGCTTCATTTGTTTTAGCAGCAGCAAATAAGACCTGTACAAATTTTGAACATCGCTGTGTTCAGTAAACGCAAAACACTTCGCTGAGGAATTATTGTTCACAATGTTTTGTCATATTTGTAAAAGTCCACACAGAGTGCAAAAGGACTGGTGCAAGGGCGGGGGATGCTGATTAGGATAAAGGTACGATTATTCTTGTACAAGTATATCTCATGAATAAATAAAACGTTAGTGTGTGTTGGAATCAATATCGATATAAAAGCCAAATTGCAGAAAGAAGGAAAATGCATAGGGATGCGGCAGCTGATTTTGATTTAAAAAAAAAAAGCTTAAAACAATAGAAAGATGCGGATAAAATCCCCGTTTTACATTTAACTACATAATTCAGTAAATCAAAAACTATTGTCTACCATACACGGCAATTTTTACCTTTACAGTCACCTTTACCTTATGTTGTTTTTACCTTAATCATGACGTTGGGACAAAAACAAAATGAAAATTCGATTTGTCGTATTGGAATTGAAATCTCCCTGACACTTGACGGGCACTGTGACTCAAAGTACAAGTTTCGATGATATTTCGCCCAAACATTTAACAATGGGGGAGTTTGTTGCACGTTTAGGTGTCACCACCTGGAAGTCAAAACCGATTAATTTGAATCAATATTTTACTGTTTTCGCGCAGATTTGGAAAGAAGAACACAGGCCATTGCAAATATTTGAAGTAAATATTATGATCAACTTTTCTAAGCATTCTGTGCAATGCGCACCTCTTGTCGGGTGATAAAAAACATAAGAAATTATCTATAGTCTTTCCTGAACCAACCCTTACGTTCTTCAGAAATCAGACAAGCTTTTGTTAAAGGGGTAAAAACCACCCACTCTGAAAAAGAAGATTAAACACCATTATCCCATGTATATTCTGGAGCACAAACATTTAATCTGCCTTGCAATTCCCTACTCGGAGCAAAGGCCACCGGCAGCTCCTGGTATTTATGAGGAGTCGGCACCAAATTATTGGGCAGTCATATCATACGCTTCGTCATTGACGGAAACAGACCCCAACTCAAAGAATATACATACAATGCCTGTGTTTATGGATAACTTGGAAAAGAATAGACGAAAAAGGGACCTAGTCACAAGGGAATTTGACAATATAGACAAGGAGACCTGTCAATCAAATAGTGGCATCTTAAAGCAGGGAGTCTCTAGCAACTCCCTGCTCAAAGGACACCAGCACCAGCTCAAATTATTAGACGGTCCGGGAAGCAATAATTAGGCTACTATCACTTTTTAGACATAGACCTACTTTCCATATCAACGAAGGACAAATAATTGGAAATGTCTGAAAAACGCCTAGAAAACATTTTCCACTGCATCATTGAAAATCATGGTTGAGCGTACTGAACTAAAATACAAGTTATTTGTACAGTAGACACCTGAAGTTATCAAAGTCTGTTTCTACGTACAGACGTCGATCTAGTGCGAGTTTGACGGCCAATATGGATATAAAAGGCCCGGTTAACAAAAAGTCACGTGACGATAAAAACTTTTTTAGATCCTAATCGTAAAGATCCGTGTACTCAATAACAATAAGTGGCCAATCTCCTCAATTCGCGATTCGTAATTTTTAACAGGGAGTTTCTTGATTAACTGTCATTGTTGTTTTATTCTATCGATTAAAGTCTGCAAGGGTTAGGAATAAGCACAAACGTTAGGCAGTTACAGATTATTTCTTTTTAACAAATGCGCATTGGTCCAAAATTTGTGCATATGGCCAATAACATGACACGTAACAATGCATGATTTCCGTATTATTTTATTGTTTTTGTCTCTCCACAAGCAAACTAGAGCATATAACTGGTCGTAGATGACAACATCCATAGCTTTGAATAACAACATAACCCTTGTAATATCCAGAAAAGCTTATTCTTCACATTATCCGGAAACAAACAAATATGATACATTGTCCCTTCTCTTAAAATTTTATATCATTATCAGTGGTTACGAGTCTCTATGTAAGCCCTCGGATAATATGAAATAATTGTAACACTCTAAGACTTCCCAAATAATTAAGCCATTAGCCACTTGTTTTCTTTAGGTATTTGCAAAATGTATATGATTATTTACTTGTACATAAAATGTCAATCGACGAAAACATAAAAAATGAGAGTTGATTTAAAACAGCTCAAACGTTACGCCGCGTACATTTCCCAACATTGACCCGATCGTCCTGGCTTGTACTGAAATCACAGGATCTGTTCGTACGTACTGCTTTTACATGTGTTACGGTATGGCTTGCGATATGTGCTGTAAGGCTGTTGGATGCTTTGGTACAATTTTAAAACCATTGAGGCAGGTATCAACCCTCAAGCAAAAATGGAATTGTCATTTAATTGCAGTCAATGAAGGGAAACACTGTATTACTGAAGAGCCGTATACGGCTCTGTATTACTGTAACAAATACCGCCCGAATGGTTATCCTGCCCTTGAAATCCATATTGAATGAGGCAGTAGACCTTATAAAATTATTCAATTGATTTATAACTTTAAGTATGTAAAGTCAGTGGTAGCTTGTGCAAATCGCTTTAGAAGATTTATTCATATTGTTCAAAATTAAAGTGTAGCTCAAGTCCAAAAAACGTTTCAAAAAAGAATATTACAGACAATGAATACTGTAACGAATTCAAACAGTGTAACAACTCCCATTTTCTTGATACATTCCTGAGCTGAGATATAAACTATTGAAATTATTGACTCAATTTGAAAGGGTAAATTGTTTAATAAACTGTGATGCCATTGCTGTTCTATTGAAATTATGGTTTTTGTATTTCTTTCTTCTTGTGAACTTTACTGTACCCTTGTAACAATATGAAATAGCACCCTATACTCAAATCAAATTTGAAAGAGAATAAAGCCGGCAATATGAGCTGTGCAACAAGAAAATTAAATTGGGCTATTCACTTTTTTTTAAGTCAATAAATTTTTACACCTCAACCAAAAGACGAGCTATGACAGTAAGAATTGGATCAGCAAGATCCATTCTTCAAACTCTTAAAATAAGCATTTTTGAAATTTTTGGCTTGAGGTAGACTTTATATGTCTTAGATGTATAATTCGTCTATTTTATTTCTATTGTTTTTATGCATAGCCTATGTCATTACACAACCGTCAAGGACTACTTCTAAGTCATTGCTTCAATGCAATATTTCTGTATAGATTACATGAAAGTCAAATAAAAAAGATACATGTTTTCAAAGAATTTTAATTCATGTATATCTGAAAATCCGCTTTTGGATATAAAAATATTTTTGTTTCTTTTACTTGACATTTCTGTTAGAGAATGTTCATATTTACTTATGTTATATATATTTATATTGCATGACAAATGTGACTAGCTTTGAAGAGAATTTCAGCACCATTTTGCTTTTTGAGCCAAATCAGGTCTCAACATTCCTTTTTTTCTGAAATCATATGTACATATAAATTGCAGTTGCTTATATAAACTTTTGAAGCGTATCCATTAAAGTGCCACAAGGACTTTACTTGTAACAATGTTTTTCACACTGTGATAAATTTTTCAAGATATCGAAGTTCAGTTTAGATTGCATCTTCATTTAAAGGAGACTGATGCAATCATCGAAATTTGAAAACTAATAGTCCATTTTACTTAAAGAACGGCTTTTGAGAATCATAAAACAATATTTTTGTGAGTCGCTGAATTGGGAAATTTATGAGAAGTGATTCATTGCTTTACGTGTTTATACAATATTTTGGTTTTTTAAATGTAGTAACTTAATACAAAAATGGTACTTGGATGAGAACAGAGGAGATTTTATGAGAATGAACTGTTGATTCACAATAATTTTAGGATGACTGCATTTACCGTTCAAATTGTATGATCTTCACATCAGACTGTAGAGTAGTTTTCACTCAATTTCGATATTCTTTGCCTAACTTCAGGCTTCCTAACCTGGTGAAGGGTCTTGTCACCAAATAAACAGTAGTAGAACTTGTGGTAAATGTACTACTTTCTAAAGTGGTTTGTTCATTGACAATTGCCTATTTTTTTAGGAGTTAACACAAAGGATTTTAGTAATGTTTACCATAGTAAGATGGCCAGATGTCTATGATTTTCGAGGATAGTCCCCGAAATTGTCCCCGATTTAAAAAAAAACGAAAAAAAAAAACCCCAATAACCCAATATTTAAAAAATGCCATAGATATGACTATTAATATTGTAAAATTTGGTATTTTTAACGTTTAAGTCAAGAGCATAAGGTGCACAAACTCTAGATAAAAGCTATCGATACAGAGCTAAGATATTAGCCTACCGTCCATCTACAAATAATTTAAGTAGAATAACAAGTAGATGTTCTGATTAGGTCAATCTTAAACCATTTTGAATCTGGGCTTCTTGAAAAGGAATAAAAATTTAAAAGGGAGAAGGAAAACATTCCTTTCACACCATTTCTGGAAGGCGAAACTTCTATGCTGAATATTAGAAAAGTTGCACATCCAATAGTTACCCAAACCTCTTCATTTTAAATATTTTTGGTACAATGGATTGTAACGAGTTTGTGCATAATGTGAAAAGAAGTGTGTGGTAACAAATTTGGTCACTGATGATTTATATGGTGATTTAAAATTTTTAAATCCTAAATAAGGTTTTGATTGTTTTGTATTGTAACTCTTGTAATTTCCTAACCCTTTTTGGGGTCAGATTTTGCTTTTCTGAACTTGTCGTATCAATCCTCTAAAACGAAACTGTCATTTGTAATGTTCAGCATAAACATTGGAATCCATAAGTTAAGTCAGACGACAATTTTACGGCTCAGTTTCTAACCAACTGGTTTAAGTCGAGTCGGCAATTTTTCCAGTTGTGGCTCACTGGCTGCTTTTTCCTACTCGTTGCTTTTGCTGAGTACCAAACACAATGTCAAAAGGATGGTACGTGGGAAATCATCAATGGTGCCCCACAAAGGGAAATGTCGTCAGATTAAACAATAACAACATTTCAAAACAAAACCAGCTTTCCAGAAGAATCCTGATTAAACTAACACAATTTTTGGAAATAACAACCGGGATTTTAGTCAGTTTAAGTCGTTTGAGTCGTTAAAATTTAACCAGGATTGTGTTGGAAAAATAGAACATCGATCCTGGTCAAATTTAACACCAGTGTTTTAACAGTTTGCTACGAAAGCCCATGTTTTGATGCTCTGCTGGCGAATAAAATATGCTGACTGAAGACCGCATTTGCAGTAAATTTTGTAAACATAGATGTCGTTCGAGTCGACTATAAAACAGGTGTTCTGACAACTCTAAATGAATTAGTAAAGATTTTAGTACGGCTTTCCATGCAATTTGGTTGAGTCAGTTTCTCTTCAATGCTTGGTTTGTGTTTTATTGTATTATATCTGAATAAGTTGTATTTGTGAATTTTGTGATTTCGTGGATACGTGTTTGTGTAACTGTTTCATTATTTAAAACAATTTTTACGAATCATGAGATAGCAAACGTGACTATCACACCTTAGTTGATTAACTGGCTGTACGAAGAAAAAGCAGCTTGTTATGAAAATTTAAAATGAGTTTACAGCGGTGCGTGATTACATACAATGAAATGACGTTTGCTACATGCAACTGAGTGCTTTTGGAAAATGAAAACACGTTTTTCCCTAAAAGAATTGAAAGAAAAGTTGGCTCAGTTATAATGTTCGTTGAATCGGTCGTTTTTGTGAGAAACTAGCCGTGTTATGTGAGATCAAGGACTGGACTAATTGTATTGGGTATTAATGCAACCTTGCAACAGGTAAATCCTAAAAAAAAAAAAAAAAAAAAAAAAAAAAAAAAAAACGGACAACAAAACACGTGACTTTAGAAGGAGGGGAGGGAGGGGGGTAGTGAATGCCAAATATGGACATGTTTACAAAAAAATGATCTTACACGGACCATTCAATGGTAAGGCTTTTGGTCTTGTACAAAAGCGACCAACCAACTACAAACTGTGAAGAAGATATTGAAATAAATATTGAAACAGTGACGGAGTCAGATTAGAGATGTTACATTTTTTGTCAAAGTGAATAGTTAAGTGTATTCGTATGATATGTTTAGAAATAACTGTTACATGTAGTTTCATGTATGTCGCACTTTGTTATAACCATTATACCATACAAGATTCACATCCAGGCTGACAAAGTACGGTAGCTGAGAAAGCACTGCAGGGCTTTTGTTCTTCTGGGAGGGCACTTCCCAAGCCTTGTAAGTTGCACTTCAGTGCATATAATGAGAGAAAATAGTAGCGATATCGTTAGAGAACGGAAATATTAAAAATGAAACGCATGCTCAAGGAAGGGATGGTTTCCTTCTTTTTCCTACGAACCTGATGGACTATATGAAACATCACAGTTACAGGTTTCATTAAGGGGAATTAGTTACAAATGTCAATTGTAATTCAAATGAGTCTGATGACAGCGTTTTACGGTACTTTTCAAAGGGGGAAGTATTCTGATAAAAATTGTGTGCGTAGTGATGCAACCATAGTCTATAGTATTGGTTCACTTGATCAATACTAAAATGAACACCCAAGAACGTATATAGCCGAAGGAGAAGTGTCGTTCAAATTTATATGTTTAGTTATTAATTAAGTAATTGATGGAGTTAAGAACTAGTTGTCGAGTGATGTTATTATTATATCAAATTTGCATTTTTACAAACTTGAAGGGGGCAATACGAGTTTATTTTCAGCAGTTTTCTACGCTTTTAAATCTGTATCACAATCACACATTTAGTTGAAACTAACAAGAAAAAAGATGTCATCAGGTCTGACGTTTGATTGGTCACGGTATGGATGAAACTGTCTAGTTTTAAATCTGTGTGGAATTTAATTAACCGACCAAAATTACAAAAAAAGTAATCAACACAGAATTAACCCTAGACTTCTTCTCGCCTGAAAGACTTCTCTAATGTATGTTGATTCTGAGAAGGATTGTAATAAATAATCAGTGAAAAAGGAAAAACGAAGTACTGGAACAAAAGTTTATCATTCTCTGTCAAACTCTGATTGTCCCTTTCAGGCGGTGTTAGCCATTTACAGTAGATCCGTGTAATATAGGAATTAAGTTTAATAATTTTCACAATGTTTCGGTTTGTATAGTAACATGCACACCTGTATGCCTCCTTATTTTTTAACTACACCAGGTAGGCTTGAAGACGGGCGAAACGGACGTTTGTCAACCTTTAAATTAATAGTTCAAAATATGGGACTTGCACTGGAGAAAATTTGGGATTCTTCCCAAGAAAGTTTGGGTTTTTCGCTTTTGCTTTTAGCAAAATTCGATTAAGTAGCCAGAGTTGCATATGATAGCTCCGCGGGTTGAGGATCTTCTGCAAAATTCAAACATTATTCCCAGTTTTGTGCCTCCTTTGCACAAGTACATAAAAATTGGATCTTTATATTAATTTGGAAGAAATTTTATGTAAGAAAATTTGGAAACCACTCTGTAGTTGCCAAGTCCATTTTCCCTTGCAAAATTTTAATTTTGCAGGAAAAGAATGGAACAATAATGCTCAGGGCACACTACCTGAGGTCCCTGTAAACTGCATCTCTTCCCCGCGGTGTGTTGTTAAATACCCATGTGGATATGGAGAATTTATTAAGTAACCATTTGCACTTTAATACACCTTAGATAAATGTTGAATGTTTAAGTTCAGATGTTGTTGATGTTAAAAATAAAAGCGCCAGAAGATCCTCTATTGGTATGTGGAATCAAGGAGAATCTACCATTAAGGAACAAAAAAAAAAAAAACCTCATTGTTTTTGTTGAGGTCAGAGGTCATTCCCAGAGAAGAGTGGTGAGACTGCGAAAACCTGGAGAGTGGCTTTAAAGCACGGTATCTCAAGAGAGAAATGACCAGCACTTTTTATATTTGTTGTTATATAGGTTTGAAATGTTGTGACAAACCTCGGTTTTGGATGCTGGTCAAAGGTCGTTTGAGGTTACCAGTGATGATACTACAAAAACCTTGTAATAAGCCCTTTCATGATTACAAATCGGCCTCCCGGGTCAAAGGTCATTCGGCATAGCAACCCATAGCAAACCCTAGTCGCAGGCCGTCGCCTGTGCATACCATCGTTACGTTACGTTACTTACGTATGCATGCCTACAATAAACAACACGGAAATGAACCAAAAGTAGCTTCGAAAAATCCATCTCTCAATGGACAAAACGTTCAGTATCGCCCGAAAGATGTTTTAAAGTATCACTTATAAATTTTCCTTAGATACTGGCTGAGTTTTTAGTTTTTGAATGTGCAAAATCTCAAAGAATTTGTCCGTTCCCGTGGAAGTACGACCTGACAGTTCAAGCCTTCTCTGCTTGGGTACCGTAAGCTAGGCCTACTCAAGGAATGAACCAGCTGAAGGCTGGTATACCAAATTTCGTGACAAAATACCTAAGCTACAAGATTTAGGATGGGTATCAGGGGGTTATTTCTACACATGAAGTTCTTCTACATGATGCAAAGGCCTAACGTAGGCTTCTTTCGTAAGTTTGCAGACTTCGTAGGTTAAGTTCGTAAGTTCGTATAGATCGCCTTACTGCTACTGCTATAGGCCTACAAAGTTAAGCCTTGGCCTTTTAACTTCATAATAAAATCTCACAGTATATGTAAGTATCCACGACTTGCTTCGCCCAGGCTTAGTTTTAACTTACCTCAGCCCAAGGCTGTGATTTGGAATGTAACTTCATGTAACGTTCAAGTGCTATATAGTTTTATTGCACTAACAGTTAAACTGTTAGCACATGGGTGTTCAATGGAGATCTTAGCGCGCCTAAGATCGATTGTAATAGACGAAAATCATTGGCCAAGGTAACTCTAGATTTTTTTTTATAACCAAAGACCCCAAAGCAAAATTCATTCCTAAATCTTACGGAGTAATAGTAGGCCCTCTAACCTGAATTTTTAATCTGTTAACCAAAATCCTACAAGTCAAGTGAAATCTTGTGTAGCTTACTATTGTAAAATGTACTTACACACAGTGATGCGAATGAGCAAGTGATACCGGATGACCTTTGTTCTGTCATGCGCAGTTGTAATCATGAAAGGGCTTATTGGGTTCAATTTGCAAATTTTTGCCACCCTATAGGGTTTTAAGGTTGCTGCTTACGTCTTTACATTTTGGCTTGGGTGAACCCAACCCACGGGCAGAACTTTGCATCCTCCGGTACGTTGCCTGGCTATTGGTCTGAGTGAAATCATCCCAGGACAGCAATAGTGGTACCTTTACATATTTGGTATGTGGATTTACAATGGTCAGAAGAACGTTTGATATGAGAGCAAAAATTTTATGAGTCAACATACGTAAAAGTGCAAAAGCGTCTTTAATGACAAATAATCGCAATCACCGTAAGGGGAAGAACGCTACTATTTGGTTTTGGTAGAGATCATGTCACTAGAGGTCAAAAATCATCATTAATTGGGAGTTATCAGAATTAAAAAAAAAATGCAAATTTGTACAATCGGCGTGGCTGCAATTGACCTGAAGCCTAACAGCCCCCCTAGTAAAATGAAAACAAGAATGTAAGGGAAGCGGGAGAGACCAGTACCAGCATCAAATATAGCACAATTTCCCATCCAGCCAAGTTCACTCTCCGTAGCATATTTAGAAGGGCTTCCTCGGCCTCTTTCTATTTATGCGTGAATAATGGTTAACACGTTGGCATGGGGATACGATACTAACTCAAATAGCCTAACAAAAGTATTTTGCAACGCAATGCATAATTGCCTCTTATTGTAAAAACATCATTGCATTTTCTTCTTTTAATATTTTTTATAAAAAATAACAACAAGTTTGCAACTTACCATCTATTAAGTTCATCATATTAGAGACGAATTTGAAGGACTGCAATCTAGACAATGTTTCTCTGTTGGACAATTGTTTCAGAAGATATCTTGCCACGATGAGTGATATGTTACCAAGGTATCAGGCTATATGAAAACACTTGGAATCACTGTTGATCTAAAAGTAACATTTGTATCATGAAATTTATTTTATTCTCAGAGGATGAAAATACTTCTTTGACTGAATCTTCATAATCATTTTACCTCATTTTGCCCTGTATCTTGACAAAGCTCGCAAATGTTTCTTCAAAGGGAAATGCATTTCCCCAACTTAATTAAGTATGGTAGTAGACTATTCTATATTTAAGAATTGCTCATGGGAATCATGTGACATAATTTTCCTCATCATTTGTTACATTGACCAGGAGTAACTGCTTGGTTTGTCTGTGTATCCATATGTAAGTCCTGCAATATTAAAAAAAAGATACTTCGAAAAGAAAAAAAGGAAACATGTGAGATTTAGTCGTTGTCTGAAGATAAGTTTGACGTGACTCCGTTTGTCCTTTAGGGAGTCCTTAGGGTCTTCTGGTGCTTAAAAAATATATGTTTTGTGTTAAATAAATGTTTCAAAAATATCAGTCGATATTTCATCTTGTTTGCCGTTTTTAGTATTTGCCACTTTTTCAGCTAATATGGAGTGTTTATGGATTCACCCGCATGTAATTAATAGAAAGATTGATCGAAAAAAAAAAAAAAAAAAACAGAAAACAAAAACAAACACAAAACACCGGTTGTTACCTAATATCAGGTGTAAGACCCAGCTTAGTTAGCAAACATTCATTCTAAGCGTAACAGAGTTGGAGCAGCAAAGGTGATTGAACGTTTCAGGTGCGGCTATTTGTATTGGGTGATTGGGGCATATCCTAATTTTCAAAGAAAAAATTCAAACAAAACCCCGGAAGAGGACCTTGATAAAGTTTAGAACAATCCATCTCGCCCAAAGTCGCAATTAAAACAAATGCCCTCTGTAGGTTAGGTTAGGTTAAGCTAAATGGAGTTTTACGGCTCAGTATCCAAACAATTGGTTCAAGTCGAGCCGGCCATGGCCTTTTTTCTAGTTGCAGCTCACTGGCTTGTTTTTCTTACTCCACTGCTTATGCTGAGCACCAAGCACGATGGCAGTAGATTCCGTTTTAAAGTCTTCAATATGACCCGGTCAGAACTCGAACTCCCAACCTCCAAACTGCAAATTTGATAATGCCCTTTGTGTTCAGCTACTTTCTCCCTTTAATGAGCTGGACCCAAAGATTGTTAGCTTCATCTTGCAGAGCAATTGTTCCTCGTATGTGTTTAATTTTGGATGACTTCAAGATCCAGATGCACCTGGTAACCAATACTTCACGCCAAAATTCCCGATTCGGCGGCTACATGGTCCGCAAATTCCTTACGAACTGTCGTCACTGATTAATGTGCAACAAGTCTATGCGAATGGGCTAAATCTCAAATGTGCACACCAAAAAAGCTGTGCCTATTGTCTTAAGGGCAGAGGAGCTAAGCCCTTCCAAAACCGCCTGATTTAGAAGGCCATTGGGTCATCTGCTTCTACACTAGGGCCTCGGGAGAAGTATTACGTATCCTAAAGGTCCCATAAAAAAGTGTCACTAAATTCTGTACGGTAAGACGGCTGCAAGGCAGCATCTCGAAGCCCCGACAAATTTAAAGGTATTAAGTTGGTTCCGATGGGACGTCACTAGACAGAATTTGAGAGTCTCGTAGCGCACCGGAGCTTATTTCGAAGGAAATTTAGAAAGTTTTGAAAGATGTTTGGCTTTTTGTAATTACGAAAAACATATCGGGTGTTTATTGCAAAAGATGCGCTTAATATGAACAAACTCAAAAAACCATATGTGCGATAGCTGAAACTCGTTTTAGGTTACGCTTTTTATTGTATTCACTACGGCTCTCAGACGAAAATGGAGCATTGCCCGAAAACGTTTTACATGTTTTGAACAAACTTGATTTGAAAGTAAGAGCTACTTTGGAAGAATTTTGAAATCTGCCGAAAGAATACATATTTTTCCCTGGTAAGGTGATATAAAAAACAAAATCGGGTCCTCATTAAATGAACTCCCTTTCAAGAGCAAAATGAAGTAAAAAGTCGGAGTTAACTGAAGTTGGGTGGGGTTTATGTTTGCACGAGTAATTTTGCGCTAAATGCTGGCCATTTTAAAATATATTTGAAATTTGAAGCTTTTATTAAAGCCGGGGGAGGGGGGGGGGTTGAAGAATGTAATCTTCTTAAGTGAAAAACTTGATAAGTCAAAGGGCTGTTTGTAGTTTGTTCTGGGTTGCCGAGTATCACCATGAAGATTAAAGCCCTCAGACGATATTGGAAAATTCCCCGAATTCAGTTCAAAAGATTTTTAGCACGAAAAATTAAATCCTGCCCGAAAAATTGAGGACTAGAAAAGCAGTGCTGTTGTGAAGCTCACACAACTTCTATCGTCTGTTAAAAACAGAAACAGGGACCAAATTTCACTTAATCTGTTTCCAAAACTTCTTTACATAACAAAATTAAATGCAAGGAAATGAAGAACCAAATCAATGAATATTAGTGCTAAATGTTCAAAAAATGCCTAATGAAGTGCAGGGGGTAACAAAAAATCATTTCGAAGAATGGACAAAGCCGGGGAGATTTCTGGGGAAGGTGTCATTATAAGCAAAAATGACATATCACATAGGTCTTATTAAGTTAGAATAGCCCCTTATCTTGAATTGTGATGTAAAATAAGTTTAGACTTTTTGGAATGGGGGCCTGAGCCCCCTTCCCCCTAAATCCACCCTGTATACCTAGTCTATACAAGACGAACACATGCCAACTCAATGGGAAAATTAACCACAGTACCTGCACTGCAATGCCATGTTGCGATGGTATTATCGTATGGTTATGAATTGAAAGCCGGTGTCGCAAACGTTTTGTAAGGAATAAGTCTTCTTAGATCTGAACTGCTTCAAACCAATTGGTTAGAAACTGGTCGGTATACCTCCATCAAACTAACTGCTGAACTTCAAGATAAAAGTATTAAAGGGTCGTTGTTTTCAAGGGTCAACGAAGCTTGTGATTTTGAAATCCTGTGGATATCAAAACAGAAAAATATTGGCAGCAAGAACCTAACAAAATAGTTCTGGTGAGGATGGTTTTGTCAAATATACGCCAGCGTAAAATTTGCTTGTAAGATTTCTTGTTCAAAATTTCTCTCCGTTCTTACAACATTATTTCGCAAATAGTGGGTGGTTTAAACACTGCTCACAGGTTGGATTGATGGCTTGAACCCATTTTCTCAACTCAATATAGATACTCTCTATGGGTAAGGAAATGATGCGATTCAAATACAGTTTAGACTATCTGCGGTACTAAATTTAGGAGAGTGTCTCTTTATTTTTAGAAGACCTTTTGATAAGAATGATAACGAAATTTCCTTTGGTTGATATTTAGAACAATGCTGTGTTTACCCATCGTAATTGAATATGTATTCTAAATGCATTTAGTCATTCTTCCATGTCTTATTTAGCCGCGAAGCATAGTTTGACCCAAAGGGCTCCTGACTCCGCGATAATCGAAGGGCTCAGCGCCTACCGTATGTCATTAAGGCAACGGGCACAGCTTCTCAGCTGGTGGGTACATTTGGGATTTCAGTATGGATATATGATAAGATCAGTTTAAATATGGTCACGGTACACCCCGGGCTGTAGTTCAGAGTTAGAGACCGCAGCCCAAACTTCCCCTGTCCTGTTCCGACGGCCCTGTTGCAAGGTGATGTCGCGTAGGAAACTGAACAAAACTTTGTAGAGACAATAAATTTAACTACGCCGTAGATTCATCAAAATTGTACTTCATTTCAATGAATGCCAGAAAAAAAAATTGGCTTTGACCACTCCCAATGAAAGCCAGCAAAAAAACGATGCGGTACCGAAAGCTATGCCATCGGAAATAGCTTCATTTAACACACGGAAACTCTTTTAGCCCCCTTTTGTGGAGGTACAATGCCTCCGGTCGGGAAAAATCCTGACGCCATCTCAGGATTTGAGAAATCAAAGTTAGTTAGTCGGTCGGTCGGTCGAGTCGGACGGTTCGGTTATGCGGAGCATCACGCACAACGGCAGTAGGTTCCATTTTGAGAGATATCAACGAACAAAATGCAAGAACCTCCTCGATTTCCTTTTTAAATCAATACATATTGAAAACGGTAACAAAATTAAATCCTGGTGCTCCTTCTGCCATCCAACCCCCCCCCCCCCCATTCAAACAACAATTTGGCCAACTTTTCTTGAACCATTGGTTGAAACTGGGCCGTAAAACTGCATGTAACTAATCCTTGAAATTCGCTACTCTGGCGCACACCCGTGGCTCGCTGTACCTTTCGGATGTAATTGAGTTGTTACAAAATGTAAACTAACAGCTTATCACCAATCTACAGCAGTGACTTAGCTACGAGACCTGCGGGCCTTGGCCCGAAAAATTTCACTTTCGCGCGCCCAGATTTTTGGAGGTTAAATATATTTATAGTTTAAAAATAGTGGGAAAACCTATGGTAACTTCTTACTTCTGAAAGAGTATCGAACTCCCAGTTTGTTTACGTTAGCTCCATCAAGCACCAGTAAGTCTCGGATCTTTCCCAAGTTGCTCAAGTTTTCGCTCGCTGAGCGGGCTTTCGTTGTCATTGGTGCATTTACTATCAATATCGTCTCAAATGTATTCATATTATTCATCTGCTCGATAAGGTTGATTGTTAGTATACATAGGCTGAAGGTGTGAGTATGGAGGGACATGACATTCAAGAATGCAAAGCAGGGGAATTCATTTGCTTTCCTCTCCTTTTGAATAGATAATGAAAAACTGAAAGCTTTATCGGATGACCAGACAGATTAACCTTGATGATTGGCAAATGCATTTTTAGGGAACCAAAGATAGCTCATTGAAAAGTCTGCATGCATCTTTTGTACGAAAAAGATATAAATTTTATCTCAACATTTCAGCACGCTTGTCAGGCATTGGTCATAGTTCGCACTTTATATCTTCTGACCATTACTAGGGAAATAAAATTAAACTAGCCAAAACACTTATCCGAAAATTAGAAGTACATTTCCATCTTCTGTCTGTAGAGGCTATGGTAAAGGCGTTCGAACAAATAATGGATGTGCTTTAACCCTTTACCGTTGTGCTCCGATCGGGGCATATTTGCGCGGATCAGGAGTGGGCGGAAAAGCTGACGTAGCCCGCCCCGCATCGGCTTCCGTAGGCCATTGACCCCGTGACCTTAAACTATTGTCTCTCTCGCTGTTGTGGCCGAATTTTCGGGTAGCTACTCGCAGTTTCGAGCTCCGTGTGAAACAGTAAAGATGTGTGACAGCCGAGCTCTCCGCATGGGTGCAAAAGGACCCAAACAACGGTAAAGGGTTAACCTTTTAAATGAAAGATATTTCCCAAATTACCAACATTTTCATGCAAGAATCTTCTTTTTGCGACGCTGTTTTTATTCTTCCATAGTGTCCTAACCGCAATCAGACTGTTCAACGGTAGATGGTTTTACAATAGTTATAATGTGAAATATCGACCCGATTTTCTTGCAATTGCCATAATTTATACACCATGTATCAGTTGCATGTGAATGGGTGCGCGTGTCTTACCATAGATTTCCGATATCCCCAATCGCCGTTTAATCATTATCCCTGAATGGGTAGGGTTAGGTGTGTTTTCGGAGGAATCATGAATTGATTTTTATGCATTTTCTATCACAAAGTGTTCTCAAATTTTCTATTACAGTGTTCCCAAATTTTCGCGTGTCCGCGCGCCTGTGACCTTACCTCACAGTTGTCCTAATTATCAATACCTTCTGATAACAACTCCCAAAGAAACACAACAGCAAAAGTTAAAAGCTCGGTACGAATCATCAGGTAGTGGTAAAAGACTCAAAATGTGATGATGTCAGATGGGCAGGTTTAGTTGTGGTATTAAAAATGTTTCGATGCAGACCCTGAATGCAAGTTTTGGCATTTTTTCGCGCATTCATCATTTTGCACTCCATTTCTTGACCCTTATAAAAGTAATAGCACAGTTCAAAAGTATAATGTTATACACAGTGGCCCTTGCGCTCGCAATCTCACCTCTTGAAGCCTAACTATGATTTACGAAGGCTCGTATGTTGATATACTTTAATCGCGAATACAGCCTCTAATGACGTTTGTACTATTGAGCCACCTGAGAAGTAACATGTACGGTAATTAACGAAACAATAGGGACATCCTGTATTTCAGTATCACAATGTAACTTTGTAATGGTCCCTCATGACTCTTTGCTGTGCCCCCCATTCATGTGCCAGGCCCCCCAAAACAAAATTCTGGCTACGACACTGGCCAAGAGTAATTATCGGAATTTCTCATTCATTTAAGAAAGTTGTGAAGTGTAACTCGGTTTTAAATACATCCACCGTTAAAAATGTCACGGTTTGCTATATCTGTAAGGAAGCGTCGACAGTGGTCACATTTAGTCCGCATTGTCCTGCAAATTTTAATAGCATAGCAGTGGAAGAATACTCCTTTAATTTGACTTACCAGCAAGGGTTTGTCCGATAAGGGCGACCAACCTCCCCGACAGGGGGTGAGCATTTCAAGACCCCGACAAAGGCGTTGAGTTAGTCCCGGTTGCCGGACGTGACTTGGCAGAATTTGAGGCGTGCCGAAATTTTTGGTTTTCTTTTTAACAAATACTTAAAAATATGGAGTTTATTTCTTAGGGAGAAAAAATTTAAAATTTTTGAAAGAAATTCGGCTTTGGTAAGAACCATTAAAAAGTTGGGGTGTCTGTTGAAGAATCTGTCCTTCAAATTGGCAATGTAAAAAACGTTTTGTAAGCGGCAGCTGAAAATTCTGTTGGGCTTATGCATTTAATCGTGATATGCCTTTCAAGAGCAAAATTAGGTACAATTTCGGGGTGATTCACTGAGTTGACTTTGGTTATTTGTGGTACTGAGTATTCATCAAAATGGAAAAAGTTTTTCACAATTAACAATCTGAAGCTTATATTGAGGAAAACTGTAATATTATGACAGATTTGGGGGTTTTATAAATCTGAACTTCTTATAAGAAAAATCAAGTAGGGGGTTGATCTGTACTTTAGTTTAGGTTACTGAATATCATCAGGCAGATTAAGGCCTTCGGACTATATTCCAAAATTTTCCCGCGGAAAAAAATTTGGTTTTCCATATATTTCAAGTGTTATATTTTATATATTAGAAAAGGCGCAGGGAAGAGATTCAGTTTGGGGGCAGAATTGTGTTCATTTTTGTCCGAAAAATGTAATCCTGCCAGAAAGAAGTCCCAGACAGCAGGGAAGGGCATTGACCAGGCTGGTAACTAGAAACAAAGCAGTCATTATTTTGAGCTTTTCCTTGAAATGAAAGTTTCACTTCAATAGAAAAAAAAACAACTTGCTTAGTGATCAGAAAATTACAGGATAAAATGTACTGCTAAATTTAAAATGTAATGGTCTTGTTTCTTTTCGGGGGAACACTATGTAACGGAATTGAAAACATGCAAATGTTTTTGACTAGGAATCTTGCTGTATTCAATTGCAAGATCTACTAAATAGTTGATATCTTCTACGTGACTGCCCGAACCTATCCAGACTATAGAATATTTTACTTCCGATGAATTTGAAGATATGTCAAGTTACAAGGTGGCCTTAAATGACTTTTCAGTCAGACTTATTGGGAGACATTGTCACACTACTGTTTATCATTATCTGTAGTTCAAAACGGCCTGGCCGATTTTCATTACCGTTGTTGGAATTCGGGTGCCGGGGTAGGCCAGATGGCAGACTATTTCATTACAAAATATCGAACTACAAAGTTTACCTTCATCCATCCACAAACTGGTGACCTACTTTTTCCTTGTGGTTTCCACTACAGAAGCTGTGTTGACATTATTTCTACCACAAGGTTTACCACATTTTGTGGGTGAATAGTAACATATTCAGGAAAATACTTTTTTACACAAATTATTACTTTTATCCACTCCAGATTACTGTCTGTGAATCATAGACCCAATTTGTACTTTGAATTTTGAAAATTGAGCCAGCTATTAATGAATTCAGTAATTTCTTAAAAGGTTGCAAAGCAGGCCATGATTCTACTCTTTTTGTGTTTAGCTAAGTTGCCCCTTACTGGTCTTACATCAAAAACAGGTTTACCACAGGAATGGCTAGCATCATCTTAAACCACAGGGAGCTATTTTCTATGAAATTCTTCAATATTGTGACAGTTGGATTGAAGAGCACATCACTCTGGTAGTGGCAACAGGTAAAAAGCAATCGTGTTATCGGGGGGGGGGGGGGGTAGGTTCAAAATTACAACTGGCTTGGTTCACTTATTCCAACTATCCTATCTCCCCCCCCCCCATCTCCACCCCCCATAATGAAAAGTGCATTTTGACGTTTTTTCTTTTTGGTAAAATATTTTCCCCAAAAAAAGAGGAGAGAGGTAATGGGATATCGTCGGACACCTCTTCTCGACTAATGCTCAGAGGGTAACAAAATTGCAGGCATCATAGCCGAAGGCATGTATAATGTTTTAATTTGACCGATCAAGTTATCAGGATTGGCGCAGGACTTTAAATTATGGACGGAGGAGGAATTCCAAGAGAAATTTTTGAAGGTTCCAAATGCTTAGAGTGGGTTGAGGGATGTAGCCTAAAGACTATCTAAACGGAGTGCCACATGGGTTTCGCGGAGCGCAGAGAAAATTTTGAAAAATTACGACTCCTCGGATAGCTGAAATGGCATTTCCCAGGCTTCAGTATAAGCATGGCCTACACTGGCATTTAGCATGGATGAAGTTAGTTAGTTAGATAGAGTTTTACAGGCCAGTTGCGAACCTTTGGTTCAGGTCGAGCCGGCCATGGCCTTTTCCGAGTTGTGGCTCACTGGTTTGTTTCCCCTACTCCATTGCTTTATGCGGAGCACAACGGCAGTAACTGCACAACGGCAGTAAGTAGGTCCCATTTTGAAAGTCTTTGGTATGACTCAACCTGGGAATCGATTCCGAGCCTTCCGCCGGAGAGGCGGATGCTCTTACCGTTAGACCAAACACGCGGTCTTAGCAGGGATGAAACAAATTATAAACGTGGTGCATAACATATCTTAAGCTAAGTGGATTTACCTTTAAAGACAGAGCCAACGACTATCTAACGTAGGGTCACCCTCTGTTAGCGCATATCGCAGAGAAAATTTTGAGAAATCACGAACCACAGACTGAGAGAAAGCCGGAAATGGCATTTTCCCAGCATGGCCACCTAGGCTACAAGGGTATTTTATCAGGGGGAAAAACAAGAAAAATTACATAAACAAAGCCTGAAAGGATAAGTCTTAGAGGGCGAGGCTTAAGACTATCTAAGCGGGGAGCCACCACGGCTGTTGGCGAGAGAAATTTGAAAAATCAGGACGCTTCAGATGGCCGGAAATGGTATTTACCAGGCTTCAGTATACGCATGGCTGTCTAGGCTACGTGGCCATTTTACCAGGGGAAACAAACGTGAAATATTTTGGACCAAAAGCCTGGTGGAATAGGTCTTAGAGGACTAGGCTAAATGCTAAAGACTATCTAAGCGCACAGCCACCATCAGTTGGCGCAGAGAAAATTTGACAAATAACGATCCCTCAGAAGCCGGCATTTTCCACACCTACACAGGAATTTTTACCTGAGGTAGAACAAATTAACGTGAAGCATTACAGATCTGAAGCTTGGAGGAAACCTTTGAAGACGAGGCCAACGACCACATTAGTGGAACTTCACCCATGGTTGGCGCGGAGAGTGCATGAAATTTTAGGAAAACTTGAACCTCAGATTGTCACAAATTTTCCACGCTTGTATAAACCCCCTTTGGCGGAAACTTTCATGGTAGATCCATGGGGTAAAATATTGCGGTCGGTTTGTAATGAAGAGGAAAAGTAAAGTATGATGAACGTAAATATGATAAGAAGAGCCTAAGGCATCTTTTCATTTTTAGTTACTTAAATGCACTTAAATATCAATAAATGGGATTATAATGAACGATTGGCTTTGACGATACAAAAGGTTACGTGTAGGTGTGTACGGGTCTAGAAAATAATTGCTATTAATCATCTTGTTGCAATTTTACGCCAACAAAGTTAAGGTTATCAACAGTAACCTATGCGGTATGCTTCAGGTAGTGAGCAGAGGATTCTCTCCCTCAAAATATGCAGTAACTGCTTTGAAAATTTTAGCGGAGCGCCACGATTGTTGGCGCGAAAGGTGCCGACAATTTAAAAGCCGCACCTCGCAGAACTCCCGAAATAGCATTTTCCATGGAGGTGTTTACTCTTAGCAGTCGTTATGTTGAACTTTTGTTTTCATTAAAAGTTTCATTTTAATGAGAAATGACTTTATTTCAATACAATCAGAAAATTACAAAACAAAGTATACCCATTCAATTTTTTCGACCAAAAATTTGGTAACTCTTCTGTGTGCCTGTGTAGGCTAATCTTAAAACAGGTGGTTGTTAAACCTAAATTGTTAAAGTCATCCCATAGCGTTTTGCAGCTTCCGCCCGAGTGATAGTCTACCATATAGAGCAACATCATGCCAAGCTGTGAAATAGTAAACTGAGGTACGTATAGTTGACTTTAATGGGCTGTCAGAATGTGTCATGTAAGGCCAAGTTTCATTTTGTTTTGGAATATCTCATGAAAATTTGACAGTGACCATGATACTGTCTTTACTTTTCGAGAAATTTAGGCTCGCTTAAAGTTTTAAATGATTAAAAGCATGCCAGATTGTTCAAAACCTAAGTGGGCCAGATGTTTAGACTCTCTGCCCGAAATTCAGATATTGAGAAAATTTGGAAGGCAGTCTTCTCCATGTCCCATGAGCACGGGGTTAAAGGGAATGGGGTTTCACCCTACCCATCGAAAATTTGATAACCGTTAGTGAGAGAATGATCAAAATTGATTACTGGTCGAAAACCCCTTCTAAAGCCATCTAACCCTATTTCTACAGGGAATGGAGCTTAAAACCCTTCGATATAAGGCTGGATATCGAGGGGGGTGTGGGCTATGCACACAAACAAACAACCGTTATCGGAATGCTACATAATATAGATATGTTTTAGCTGCTTTACCGATAAATAGGCCTACTGCATTGTTCATGAAACTGAAGCTCACAGAACGCGCGAAAATTTTAACAATTTATGAAGGATTTGTGAGAATGGGGATATATGGTGCCAATCGAAGAAACGTCTACGGCACTTGATTTACTTGGAAAAGTCGACATGGGCCAAGTCGTAAAAACAAGCTAGAGCAAAAGGTAAAAAAAAATCAATTTCAATTTCATATTTTCCAACTATCGTCGCTCTGAGGAATTATGGGGTATGACACCCCCACCCCCCGGTCGCGACATCCTTGGTAACTATGAAGTCACGGTCATCAATTCTAGTCACAGAGTCACTAGAAATGCAATGAAATTGTCAGACCCCAGATCGAGAAGAAACATTTGTGGGTATGGTTCTTGGTTTCCACTCAACTTTCTTCATTCATTTTCAGTGTTCACTGATTTCATTGTTAACTCAGCGTGTTATTATTGCCCAGGCTCCCCAACAATTTTGTACAATTTGTGTAGAGAAACACTGGATCGGATCCATCTACATCTTGGCCCGCAGAGCCTCTTTTGCATCATCCTATTTTAACTTAAATTTGAAAAGTTCACCTCAGATAGGCCCCTACTGACTGACTGAAAATTTCTTGCATTCTTCTTATTGACTTCTTATATTGACTTATCCTTTGAAAATACTTTGTACCTGCACACTCCTAATAATGCCATCCCTCCATGGTGATTAGGCTTACACTTATTTTAACCAAGCCATCCGTAATTTAGTTCAACTTTGAATTCCCTGTTTTGACTGCAGTGAGACATCTTTTTATTTATTATTCATTGATAGACCCAAAGATAAAGTGGATTTGACACCAAAGAATGTAAAGGTCAATTCCTGGAATAAGACCCTGCAAATAAATTTTGCACAAATTTGACTTCAGAAAGGTCACAACTGGGTGAGAGCATAAGCTTGAAGCTAGTTTTCTCGTACCAAGTTCGCTTCACTAGCTAGTGATTTTTCACAAGGGGTAGTTCACATAGTTCTTTCACTTATATCATATATTATTCCCCCTGAAAAGAAAATTCCACAAATCAAAGTGGTTCAAATTAGGGGGGAGGTTTCATTATGGGAACCATTTTATAACACAAAGGGTGTGAACCAACATTCAAGTAAATGTAAAATGCGGGATGAATGATTCGATTTCAGTCCAAACGCCTAACAGTAATTCTTTTTCTTTAGAAGAAAAATGATGATTAACCTCCGTTTATACAATTAATCAATGATAAAGTATACATCAAAATAAAATAATTGTGGATAGACATAAGTTTGTTGCAACTGAAAATAGTGACAAAATCGGGGCGATGCGCCCTCAACTGGCATATAATATTAACAGGTTAACAACTTGTTGCCTAAATAATACTACCACTAAGTGCCAAAAAAATTAAGATTCTGTCAAGGTAAAAAGTACCTGACTGACTTACATGTGTATTAGTAGGCCTACAAATGACCGATATACTGCATCGAGATAAAATAATTGTGAAAAGACTATACATTTATTTGAAAAAGTGACATAATCGGGCAATGCTCACTCAACTGGTAAAATGTTTCCAGGTTAACACTGAAATACTAGGCTCAGTGTGTACAAAATACTACCACAATGAAGAAGTATTAGAGAATTCTGTCAAGGTAAAAGTGAAATCGACTGACTCAGTGACTCACATGTGCATTTAAAGGCTAACAAACGACCAATGTAGCACAAAAAGCTTTAAAATAAAACTTACCCCTGCTTTCTATTTGAAATTTAGAACAGATGAAAAAGTTAAGCATTTCTAAAGTTAACCTTTTACACAAGTGGTGCAGTCAATCGGAAAGGAACAGGTCTCCGCCCATAAATGTAGCCAGAATTAAAATGAGTCTTGGCTCGAGTGGCAAATTTTCAAAAGCGAAGAGACTGGAAGACTTGGAAGTATCATAATTTCCCTCGTAGAATTACCACAATAACTTGAGTTACTGACTCGACTCAAGTCACATCAAAGGCATAAATGAATAGACTCGACTGCAAAACTGAATGTCTCATTTCAATTGACTCACGCTATATTTAGCAAGAAAAGGGTGCGTATGCCCACTTAAAACTAAGCACAAATTTAAGTGCACTTTACTTCACTTTATAGAAAATCTATTCACATGTTAGTGGAAGGCCGAGTTGGTACCTTTGTTTCTTAGCAAGAGAAATTTCGACTTATAGTCTATAATAAGTGTAAGAACACAATCAAATTTTCATTGTACTGTTCACCTTTACAATAACCTACCGGTATTTTCAAGAATGTCACGTGAAATCCACAAGTCTTGATTTGAGGTTTGAAGATTTGAAGATTTTAAGAAAAGATAATAAATATTTGTAAGAAGCAACTATCTTTAATCATACAATTAGTAGAAAGACCTGTTAAAGGTAGACTATGTCCCGCTCAAACTGCGATTGTATTTTTCTCAACATTTTTTCAAAGTAAAGGTGCCGTTGTAGTTCCTTATAGGCATATAACATTTTTGTCTTAACGAAGTTGTAGAGAACCGGTCCTTCTCTGACTGCGCCTCCGTTTACCGGTACTAAAATTTTATTTTTTATCAATTTTCCGTATGGGGTCACAGGGGTCCGCACTGGTGGAAGCCCCCCCCCCCCGTGCCCCCGCCTGGCTACGAGCCTGAGAAAATTATGGGTTGTATTATCTTCATAGTTGAAAGTATTAAGCGACAATCAAACTGTTAGTGTCCAGATGCAATAGCCTGAAATAATTTAAGTTAGGACTGTCCATAGGCTTGTATCTTATTTTCAAATGTTGGTGTAATCTTTTCCCTCAAAACAATCAAGTGAATACTTAATCCATAGAATCTTGTATAGAAGTTTATACCATATGTGTGTAATACTGCACTATACAATAACACACAATGCACACTAAAAACCTCATTCTTTCACTGCCTGCGTTGTTCTGTTAACCCATAACCAAAACCGTCATTCGGGAAAACCTTTCAAGAGAAAACCAATGGAATGCAGTTGCTACAAATACCACTAATTTATCACCAGTTGTCTGTGACATCACAACTTTTGAGGAGGAGTGGTTGAAACTATGACAAAGGGATTTTTTTTTCTCGTAAAATGTCCTTTTTTCTTGAACTTTCATCAATTTTGTCCAGAAAAACTGCTAAGTACATTTAGAGATTCTGCTTGACTCATTTATGTGATCCTCATATTCAACAAGCTTTTAGAAATGACACATTCCAGACTACGCAAGATACATGCAGTACAACTGAAACCACAAGTGGCAGTGCTTCAGTAACTGTTTTACACTGTTTACACAATGGACAAAATATCTAGGTTTGTGGTTTGGGACCTCACTGGTGCGCACCATCCAGGTCCCGCACAAGTTTGTAGTTAAATATTTTGTAATGCATTAAACTTGACACAACAAACAGTGACGCTAGGAACATAGGATTAATATCGTAACTGAGTATACGATGGAAGTTGCAGTGCGTGGTTATGAGAGTTATACAGTAAGAATTTAAAGTACAGGAAGGTGACATTGAACCCCTTTCGTTTACAATCATATGGCCTTTCCTAACATCATTGTGAAGATGTAACAATTAATATAAAACATAGTCTTGGTTTACCATGAATTAATTTATACATAGATAGTAGTTAGAGACTTGAAATAGTCTTCCTAAGTCTCCTGAGCTATTAGGACACCTTAGACACTCTGATTTTCAACATTCTAAAATATCTTATAAAAATATTCTTTCCTTGGCCGTGTTGGTTTGTGTATCACATTTATCGTATTATGCACATGCTTTGGAAATGCTTTTTTAGCCATGAGATATTGATAGATCGGGTATTAACATAACATTCATTTTATCGTACCTCTTAATTACGTAACAATAACATTCGAACGTTTATTTCCTTTAAGTTACCACAAACGGTGAAAAGTATGAAACAAGTAAGGGCAGCTTTTAAAAAATATCACATTCCTTCCTTCAAGCGCCCATAATTTGGCACTCATTCTTTTTATAGCTAAACTACAACACAAAATTCAAGAGCATATTCTTCTAATCTTTCGACCATGTTTAATAATTTTGTTTTGCTTCTTGAGCAAGTAAAGGCAGTTAATTTTATTGACTACACAATATGAAGAATATTCACTTTGAAAATATGAAACATGAATTGTTTTCTATCTTTCAAATGGAACTACATATCTGTAGACTTGATGTTATCTACGTTGCTGATATTCCCAATTTAACCAAGTGAATGAAAATATCAAATCATCAAATCATACAAATTCTATAACTGAATATTCAGTACATACTAATGGACATTTAACCTTTTATAATAGTTCATAATAAATCCACTATGGATATAAAAATCCCACTTAAACCTTTTGTATATTTTACCCAAGCGGTCTTTACGGTGTTCTTTTAAGACGGATTTCTATGACGTATAGATGCATTGTGCAAAACCATAACATTGCATAACGTCTAATAGTGTGATACCAGTGCCTAATTCACAAGTTGTTATTAGGATATTTTCTGTGCGATTGTTCGGTCAGTAGGACACGTTTTTCAATCGTAAGGCCTATTGTAGCAGTCATATCTACCAAGCCTCTATAAATGCATTGACGATTCCGTACAATAACACATACCTGCTATAGTAATAACAACTGAGTCCCCTTCAAATCACTGCTCACGTTTTATCTGTGATAGTTTTATTGCTTACAATCGGTACTTAATTCCTGTTTCACTATTTTCATTATTATCACTTGATGGAATGACCAAAATGAAAGTAACGTGATACTTAATAGAGGATCTCCAATGTTTATGCCACCGATAATAATTGTTATCTTTACGATAAATGGCTCCAACTTCGGTTTGTCAGAGACAAACCGCTTGCAAATGAATTGACGGTGTTCTTTTGAATTTCTTGAAAATCTGCTTTGAGGACGAGCGATGTAAAAAGCCGTTGTACCTCTGATATAATATGAAAAACTTTGAGCATTCGAAATAACAGCCTCCTACAAATCGGTAAGTTATATGTAGTAAACAATATATAGAGTCTGGCATTCATCATTTACTTCTTGAGTCACGCTGTAGAGTTTTGTACCTAATTAAGTTAAACGCCTCAGCTATGTGTAACGGAACCTTCTTATTAAACATAGTGGAACCCAAGACCCCTTTCCCAATTGAGGGTCTCTGGATTGTTTTCCCTCCTCAATTGCTTTCGCGGATTACGGTACACCAGCAGCAGTATTTTTCCATTGTTTAAACCGGTGATACTAGTCGACCTTGGATTAGAATCCATGTCCTCCTTTTCAAAGGCGGATTTTCTGCCCAGGGAGATGCATTTTTTCTAATGCTACAGTAAACACCTGGCTCACCTGACTGGTAAATATGTAGGAATCATTTGTATGCTAACAGTTGAAGGACAACATTTGTTACTGAAAGATAAATTTTTACTGGTGTACTTTGCAACGCACAACAGATGGTAAAATGGATCAACTAAAAAACAAGGTGAGTCAACTTCATGCCAGGTGAAATTGACAACGACGTCGATTCCTAAATTGTCACTTTTCAATTTATGATAAGAAAAGCAACAAACGCAATGTCCGTGGTATTTTATATTAGCAAAAGACACATGGATTGACATGGAATACACTCTAAAAAAAGGTTGGTCAAAATTCTGACCATTGTAAGGGGTCAGCCGCAATTTCCTGCAGTCTGACCACATTGTAGTGAAATATCCTATTTCATAACCACATTCGCTTGACAAACCCGTTTGGTCAGCGATTTACCGGTCCCCTAACGAATCCTATTGGCTAATACCGCGGAGCTCCGTTAATTTTATTCATAGCCCGTCGAGTCGCGACGTCGAGTCTGCAATCGTAGAGTGGTTTCCATCGCCATTTTATACACTGCCAAACTAAACTTGAGTAAACACCATGGATTTTGCTGAAACAAAGCTCGAAGAATGGGGATTAAGTGCCCTAAAAGAAACGTTTGCAGGTGAGTACCAGCAAGGTGTGAAATTTCAACCCTCCATGCACTGAATTTGCGACAAGTCGCTAGCCTACGTACTGACGTCTCTACATGTACACTTAATCTAGCCTACGTAGGCCTAGGCTAGGCCTAACTTTAGGCCTTACTGCGTAACGTTAGACCAGCCTAGCCAAGGTTTAACGTTATTCCTACACAGCCTAACGAATAACGTACTAGGCGCTAAGCCTAATTCAGTAGTTGCTATGTTCCCGCTATGGTACCTAACGTTACTACTACTAGTAGTAGGCATACTACCGGTAGTGTTGTGCAGTTTTTTTATACGTTCGTGTTGCCTAGCCTAGGCCTAGGCTAGGTCTATATGCCTAAGTTAAACCTAACGTAAAGTAACTTAGTCCTAACGAGTAACGATACTGTTGAGTGCTTTCAAAAGTTACAACATTCCATTCTCATGTGTTTTAATTAAGGCCTATTGAAGAAAATGCTATCATATTGACTGATAAAACAAAGATCAAAATAGGAGCCTAAGGGTTATGTACGGTATAGACCAAGGCTACGGTAAGTTGTTCGAAATTTGGCCCTACCAGGCAGGAGGCCTACCGCTACACCCATAGGCTTGACTTTCTTACTGTGCAACTTTAGGCTAGCCCTTAGTTTGATGTAGGTCTAGGCTTGGCCTATACACCGAATATAAGTGCATGACAGTTAATACTTGACATTTAGAAAGAAGGTCACAATTCATTCTCTTTTGATGAGGACGCTGAGAAATTTTTACACCTATCCACAAATTTCATTTTGTTTTTTGTTTTCATTTGATCCTCCCTTGCGGGAACTCGATGAAGGGGTATTAGCGCCAAGCTGGCAACACCAGTCACGTGAGACAAACTCACAGTTTAACGTCTATGATTAAGGGATAGCAGATTAACTACAACCCAGAAAACTAGACGACAATTTTGATGTCGGAGCTGGGACTTGAACTCACGACCTCATGACTGGAAGACGCAGTTCGTTACCACTGTACCACTTGCTCCCTTGTCTTGTAATTGAATTTGAAATTTGAAATTAAGTTATTTTTGACACATGCAAATTCAAATGATACTTTCCGCCCCAAGATTTTTAGGGGCAGAAAGTAATGGGCGCAAACTACCGAGGACTGAAACTAACAGACCCCACCAGGTATAGCACTTCATTAGCCTACTTTAGCCTTATTGTAGGTCTATAAAAAATGGGGACTTTCTTTGCAAATAGCGATTCAGCAACAAGCCTTAACCCTTTGTTGGGTTTATTGGGATGAGTTATTTATATATTTTTCTCTTGTGTTGTTGTTTTTTCTTTGGGGGGGGGGGAGACGGGTGGGTTAGGGTCAGGGGGAGAGGTTGTAACTTAATATTTGGAGCCAAGGAACCCAAATTTGTTCTTCTCTGTTGTGTATGTTACATAACTAAAAAAGTGCTCTGCAACATTCACCATTGCCTTTAAATTTATTTCATATTTGCTCTGCATTTAATTTTTGTCTCTCTCTTTTTTTTTGCAAATCAGTCTGAAGCTACAGTACATGCAAATTTATACTGTCTTACAGTAGCATTTGAAAACTGTAATGTACATGTACAGCTCTGACAACTGCATTTGGTTTCGGTTTCAGTCATGTCAAACGGGGATGAAACCACTTTCACTTTGGGGGCCAAAAAGTGAGGCTTACTGGTTTGGGTGAACAACTGGGAACCTTTGGACTGGTAAACTATAACCTTCTCAAAAGGTCATGTGGCAACATGATCACAATGAATCCACTGTAATTTTCTGTCATTTGAAAAAGAGACATATGATTTAAAAATAATGATCTTTTCAATACAATTGATAAACAAATTTGAATTTTTAAGAACAAAGTGATATGTTACAAAGAATTAAAAACTGAACAAAAGCAATTTATATTTCCATGGTTCATCTGAGGTGAACTTAGAACTACAGCAAATGTATAAATATATTTTTTTTTTTGAAGGGGGGGGGGGGGTAAAATGATCAGAGGGTGGAACACTGGTTCCCAAAAATAAATAAGTCCTTGTAACAGTTGGTTGAATACTGGGCATGCAAATCCAAATTTTTAAGGTGACCAATCTCTAAAGCAGGGTTGTTTGGTTTAAATCACACTGATTAAAATCAGGGATATTTTAATTGAGTTTGAATCCCTGATTTAAATCATCCATTTGGAAAAATTATATTTATGGTCATAAAAAGTTATTTCAAGTAAGATTTTTCACTGAATTCTATTGAAATTGAACAAACATCACAGTTTTGAATGATTAAAAGTAATGCGCACCCCTTATTTAAGGTGCATCAGTATTTTTACTCCATATTGTAGACTGTCAATATTAATTACAGTAAGTCGATGGAAAAAATCGACGCAGGTCATGTGCAGTCAATTAAATTAATGGAGCTCTTACATGCTCACTGGACAGTACACTGAGTTACAGTAAGGTTACTTTGTACTTAGTCCTTGCCTGTTGTAATTAACCAATTGAACATGCCTCCATTGGGATTTTTCTCACTGTACTTGCTTGAAAAATCCACGAAGTTTTCACTTATTGTAGACCTGGTCAAAGGTATGAAAAGGAAACCACTAAAACACCTACTGGAAAGTCATGGAATGCAATCTGACCAAGAATTCTTATAGAGAGTAGCCTAAAATTAGTCTCTAGCTGGCAATGAATTTGTAATGGTTACAGTGGTGTAGGCCTTCAATTTAGGCCAAGATAGCAATTACTGTATTCCCACTTACAAACAAATATGTATTATTTCACAATGCAGGTAAAGAATTTTCATCTAGGATGAAGAAAAAAAGGCAAAGTTTTAAGAAATCCTGAAATTTGTCTCAGGAAGTAAAATGTGGAATCAGTGCAGAGTTTGAGCAATATGGCTGTCATTTGTTAGCAAAGAACAATGTGATATCTGTTAGCTTTTCGGAATCAAAACTCACATGTTAGGTTTGAGAAACCCATATTTTTCAGTATTGTAAAGATAATACCTTACAATGCATTGTTTAACATGTGCAAAGGTAGTTGAGGATCTCTCACTTTCAGCCTCACTACAGTCAATTTACTCGTTAACTTTTAGTGACCATTTTTGGCATACCGTACAGTAGTAGTGAGCCAACAATACTGTAGCTGAGGGCTCTAATGTTAGTGTAGAGTGAAATAAAGTTTTTGTAGCACAGCCCCGTTCTAGAAATACTATTAGCATTGGTAAAGATTACTATAGACTGAGGCATGATGTACTGTACACTGGGGTTATATGTCCAGTAGTAAAAGTTAAGGTCCAGTTACAGGCTTTACAGCATGTATATGGGGGGGGGGAGGGGGGGTTCACATGATATAGTTACATTTATGCACTTAAGTGTTACTAAGGGCAGTTTAGAAAGGAAAAGAAATGTGCAGTTTGTGTCTTTGTGATAAAATGTGTGAAAATCATCATTTTCTGTTTTTTTTTTTTTTTTTGTAGGCCTGCTTAAATGTACTGTACAGTACACATGCCCACACTACAGTACCTGTAAGTGTGTTTCTACCCTATATACTGTATATTGGTGGTAGTTCAAACAATAATGGGTTCAATTCCTGACTGTAATTATTTTTAACATTAGACAGTTATCTCTTTCATCTAGGCATTTGTGAAAAGAAATCAGGGCCCAATGTAGCATGCTGGGTTTTTTCTTTTTCTTTTTTTTTTTTTTTTTTGGTGTAAATACTTATAAATGTTGAAAGCAAAGGAAAATTTTCCATAAGCTACATACAGCACAGTACTGTATGTTGCCACTTTTGTGTTCGTAACATTGTCCTTCAATGCTATCCCTACTCCTTTCCATAAATGTTTGGGGGTAAAACACAAGTTGCTTCACTGTGGAAGAGGAGTAGTGTTGGTAATTGGACTATAGCACTGAACTTAAATTTGATAGACATGCAGGCCTTGGGGAATATTAAAAGCCAAAGACCAAAATTAACTTTTGTGTTACTGTATACATGTACATATTTCACAAAGTGAAGTTTCAGACAGACAAGAGATGCAAACTTAAATGAATGTACAGGTGGTGTAGTCAATTAATCACATAGTAGCCTGCACAGAGTTTAGTTTGGACATTCTGGTGTTGGTTTGAAGAGTCAGTCACAGGTGTTCAAATTATGTTAAAATTACTAAACAAATAGGACTTACAGTAAAGGGCCAAACCTCTCACCCCAAACTGCAATTTTGGTACCCGGGTACGAAATTATCAATTGGCTCAGCTCTTTGATTGACAGCTAATTCAAACAATGCAGAGTCCCAAAGCTCATATTACACAGCATGAACAGTACTGAGAGTGTTTTGATTATATAAATTGAGTTTTTCTATACCCACCTAGAAGCAATAAACTGAGATTGTGTCTGGATGAGGATGAATTTCAGACAATTGTGGGAGGGGCATTAGTAAGAAGGTTATGAGAATTGGTACTGTTTGGGGTGAGAGAACTGGTCCTTTAATTATCCAGCATACAAAAATTATATGCAGTACCTACCATTGATTGGGCATTGTAGGAGACTTCAGTGTTTTTGTCAAGAGGAGGTAATGTAGGATTTGCCCCTCTTTCTAGAAGGAGGGTAAACTTCCCCCGACCCTATTCATTTCAAGATAAATAAAAATTCAGTATCCTGGTTTCAAGAAGGAGAGGTACGTACTGTGTCATTGCAGCAATGTTTGAACCTGCATGATTCAGATTGCTCATCACAAAGGCATTGAGGCAAGCATTGCCACTCTGTACCCACATGTAACTTGGCCAAGAGCACCATCAATTTGGACGTGGAGTTTGCAGTAATAAATTATCCACCTTGAGAATTTCTCGCAGAGGCCTGCGGGTTTTTCTATTCCAAGTACCTCTTTTTTTAACCCTTTGCTGAAATGAAAATGGCTGGAAACATGAAATACCTGTATAGAGTACGTCGAGAGATGATTAAATGACAAATTGCACTATGTAATTCCATCAATGTTACGTAATAGGGAATCACAGATTTGGTATGGCCATCACAAAACACTTTCCATTATGTCACATACTGTGTGGGTTAAGCTACAGTAGCTCTGTATTCAGTATACTTGTGCACTTGATTGAGGTGCTTTTGAGAGCAACTAAGTGTTAAAAAATATTTTTTTTTATATTGGATTATTTTAGTATATATTTCTTTTTTATTTTTTTTATTTTTATTTTATTTATTTATTTATTATTAACAGTCCTTTCAATTGTTTTTCTTACAGATAACTGTATTGATGACCAAACCCCATTTGAGCTGTTAACTGAGGAAGCCCTCTGGGAAATGGTTCCCAAAGTAGGACTAAGACTAAAATTCTTGGCCAAATTCAAGCAGTATATGTCAAAGGTATTGTTTTTTTAGAGGTCTTTGTTCGCTGTAAAAGATGGGTTTTAACTGTTTTAAATGCCAACGCATCATTGCGGGTAATGTGAATAACCTCTACCACCATTTTAGGACCTTTCACAATTTAATAAGTGGTGGATCCTTTGTTAGTATTATCACTTGTGGGCAAGAAGGATGCCTCAGGACCTTTCACCATACCTGGAGCTTTAAAAGGCATCTTAAGTCACAACATAGAAATCTTGAAGATCTCAATGATAATATTGTTGGTGAGAAAGTTGCTTATGTGCCTGAGATAGCTGCAGATGATGATGATGATGGTGATGTCAGGCCTCGATTTTCAGAAAAATTTATGGTTGTCCTTCGGGCAACCATTTCACTAGTTTTAGTTGTCCACAATGAAATTTGGTTGTCCGAAACATTTTGCACACAATTACAAAAAGTCATTGTGTGCATTTTACGTTGTCTTGTTGGTCTTGAAGAATAAAAAGCTAGGATGTTTGTGAGACAGACACACTCCAAGTCTGAAACATGACAGATGAAAAAAGTTGAAAGTTTGTCAGTCAGCTTTTTATACTTCTTCCATCTGAGAGAAAAATGGTTGTCCGATGGACAC
This sequence comes from Holothuria scabra, assembly GCA_037179385.1. NCBI lineage: Eukaryota > Metazoa > Echinodermata > Holothuroidea > Aspidochirotida > Holothuriidae > Holothuria > Holothuria scabra. The sequence goes on from CM074189.1 coordinate 22,958,197, forward strand.
CTTTAACTTTTGGTTGTCCATATGAAATTTTAGTTGTCCCGGACAATCGGACAACCATGAAAATCGAGCCCTGGATGTTAATAATGACAATGCTGGAGTTAATGATCCAGAAATTGATCAATGGGATGGTTTTGCAGTTGAAGAGGTGCAAAAGTGAGCACTTGGCTTGATTTGTGCAATGAAAGCTTCAACAAGTGTGGTTCAGAGCACTGTTAAAATCGTTGTTGATCATGTAACTGACATTTTTTCAGATGTTGTTGGTTATCTTAAGCATAGAACTACCTGTGTAGCTACTCAAATGGGAATTGATCAAGCAGATGACACATTTCAAAATTTGGTACAAGAAATGGAGACAATGAGAAATCCATTTAGAAACATAGATACAGCATATAATTTCCTTTACTTTTTTTGTTGAACAGTTAAGCAGTCAAAATTAACCCCTTCATCATTATAAAAGTAAGGAATTGGATGCCAGCAGGATAAATGTTTCTTCATGGAATGTATTTTCTCTCTCAGATATACCAAACAAGTCAATTGTGGCAGCCCAGATGCTTCCCTGCATTCTCCCAACAGGGCTGGTGAAGAATGCACAAGGCAAGACTGTGAGAGCTACTACCACTGAAGCTGTTGCAGCTTTCATTGATGCACAACCTGTAAGTAGCCAAGTTTTCACAAGGTATTGGGTTTTTAGCTTGGCAACAAACTGTGATGGATCTCATAAATGCAGTACATGTTGCATCATTCCTTTCACCAATGTTGGAAAGGCCATCTCTATTGTTTTTGGTCTTTTAATGGTCATGTACATGGCATAACAATAAAAAAAGGGCATTTGATGTAAAAAGCACCAAAAACCAAGAAAATAGCCACCAGTTGCATCATAATCTGTCAAAAATTGACCATTTTACAGGGCAATTTAATATAATCACTTAATCATTAACAAATATGAGCTCAATACGCAAATATGCTAATGTCATGGGAGGGACATGCCATATATAATTGTCTTTACAGTCTTCATTTTGAGGACAGTTGAAAAATTAATATGTCGTGAGGGTTTTACTTTGGAAGGTTAAATTGTTTCCTTGAAAATCATCCGTCAGTATCATTTACCAAAACATAACCTATCTGATGAGTGATAAAGAGGTTATTAACATAGGGTTAACAAAAGAAATGTCGACATGGTGCAATACTCCACATCATTATTTATACATAAGCAACAAGTTCCTTCAGAATCATTCAAACATTGATGTGGAATATCTTGAGAACCATGCAGGATTTTGAAATGGTTCCAATAGATTTTTCCTTTGAAATGTTCATTCCCTAACAGCCAAGTGAAGTCACGACATTTTGCTGACATGTCACACTACCTTTAATATATTATATGTGCCAACCAAAGCTTGTAACTGTTTATCTTCAAAATACTGGGAGCCAGGGGCATCTATCCTGGGGGGGGGGGGGCAAGAGGCAATTGCCCCACCAATGAAAATATTGGGGGAAAAGAATATCAGTTTGCCCCCCAATAATTCAGACTGATTAAAAATAGGAGGCAGAATAAAGAAAATCTGATATACAGGTGACCAAAGGGATTTCATAAAATTTCAATTTGAGGCTATTAAAGTAAAACAACAAAAATTAATGCATTTATGATGTTCCGCCTGTGTATGCTTTGTGTATATATATGCTGTCAATGTGTGAATGAATGTCCCTTTTTGCTGCTTATAGACAAATGCAGTCCCAGTCATGATCTAGGGATCCAGCTTTTTGAAAAGTATTGCCCCTTCCCCCAATCCATTAAGCAGATCCATGCCCCAGCTGGAAGCATGCACCTTAATTATCTCTTTCTTGTCAAATTTTATTGCCTGTCATACTTTTGTTTTTTTTATTTTAACAGGTAGGAACCAACATTCCTCACTATTTGCAGCAGATTCAGGCAGATGGGAAGAAGCGGCAACCCTTCCTGTTGCTTCTTGGGTCGCGTCTTTCCCCAAATCAGGTCTTTCTTATTATTGACGGATTAGCTATAGAACAGCCCACTCTCTGTAAAGCCATTGATGCATGTTTTAAAGCTTTTTATGTGTTTGACTTGCATTACCCAAAGCAGTGTCATACAACATGGGAATTTCTTCAATTTTTTTTTTTTTCAACTAGCAGATGGTAAGGGAAAAGAAGTATTCTCAGCAGCTGTATGGTCTCTTCGTACCTGCCTTGAACAGGTTTGACTTTATAGTTGTTGTTGTTATTAATTAATATTAAAGTATACATACAAGTTTGTAGAATGTTGGGCCTATTTGCTCTTCAACTTAAAAATGTTGAAGTGTCATGTTGCACCCATTATAATCAATTTTTTTGTGTTTAAGTTTTTGATTGGACGTGAGGGGGCTATATCTCACTGGCACCCCCTGGTTCTGTTTACAATTAATGTCTTTGTTCTATTTACAATTAATGAAATAGGCACTCACTTGTTGAATATTTCCTTTTAGTATAGCCTGATTAACCACCATATATGCTTTTTTGTAAAATTTTAACTCATTTGATCTCATGGACAAATTTTGCCACCTTGCCACACTCACCTTTAACCTGAGTGTGAGAAGGATTTATTAATTTTTAGTATTCAATAATGACAAAAGAGTACAATACAAGTGCTTTGTCTGCAAGTTTTGCTGCTTTTGTAGTAAAGGAGAACTGTTCCAATTAATAATATCTTGAACATAAACATTCTCTTGAACTGGTGCATACTGCATTCATTTGATGTCATTTTGAAGGAATCTTTCAATGATTCTAACTTAAGTTTGAACTATGTAATAGATAAGTTCACACTTGTTATACTTACGTACTGTGATAGAAGAATAGTTACTATCTGCATTTCAAGTTTTAAAAAGTACATTTGAATCACCACTAAAGGGGCATTAAAGGAAAACATTTATTTTCATATGTGAAAGAGAAACCAAATCTACACAGTGTTGTAAAACTCCGATCTAAATGGGACATGTATTTCTCGAGATATCAGTTAATACAGTTACTAGATTTGTGTTCCAAAGTGATTTGAGGGCAACAAAGGTCATATCACTTCCTCACATTGACAAGGAATACTATGTTTCCTTTTGTTATTTTAGACTGTTGTGTTGACCTTGAAGTTAATGGGAATAAGACCTCTTTGTGAGAAATGCGAAGTTTGAAAATTCTTATGCCACTTATGCAACCATATTCTGATAATACTGGATTGCTGAGGAGAAAATTTGCTGTAAATTAAAAAAAAAAAAGCAGTAAACTGTCCATTAATGTGGGGATATGATGTCATATATGCTTGCTTCAAGTTCACTTTTTGTTGAAAATGTGATAACTTTACCTTCTCATATCTGAAGAACCCCACATCGGATTTCAATGCAAATTTCACTGAAATGTTTAGAACAAGTATCCCTCTAATATATCAAAACTTGCCGGACCTTGAACCTTTCTTTTAAGGATTAAAGAGTATTGTTTTGCTGACTTTGATTAATGAAATTTGTATTCATATTATTCATTCCATGCCAAAGGTAGTCAAAGAATCTATGCAATGGTGATTTGAAATGTGTATGTTTGGTGCTCTGTTTTTTACATGCACCAGAGGTTTGCAACCAACGTTGGGGAGGGTCAACTAACTATTTGGTAAAAATCACTGTGGCAGAGGGCCAATTGGGTTGTTGAAAAAGCATTGTTACGAATTCAATAAGTGATGGAGGCCAAAGCAAACTGTGAAAGTGGTCATTTTAAAATACAAAAGCTGTACCCCCTGTCTGTATATAGTGTGTATTTACTGACACAGTGTTTTACACCCACCTTTAGTTATGTATAGCTTTAGGGAAAATTTAGGCTACAGATTCTCTGGAGGCAAGACATGGGAATTTGATTGTTGAAATAAGTATTACAGACTTGAGCAGGATTCTTGACACCAGCTGACCAGACTTGGCTTGATGCAAGGTAGCAGCAGATTGTTTACACAGTATTTCAAAAAGAGTAACTTCAATGAACCTCACATTTAGCATGTAAATGGCTTATACTGAGTAGTTATTCTTGGGTTCTTTTGGATGAGAAGCTTGTAGCCTTGTTTTGACAATATGTCAAGGTAGGGAACTTGCACATGTTATAGATTTAGCCTAGTCATGGAGTTACTGGTTTCATCAAGTTCAGAAGGCTAAAACTTTGTAAATACAACACCAGGCATGGAAAATTAGAAATTTATCATAGTTAAAATTCAATTGTTATCTGTTCAAGTGTTTTAGAATAGCAGTAGTAAGCAATTTCTTAACTGTGAAGTTCAAAACAGCCTGAACTATTAACATATGCTAAAATTATGGTTATGACTTGCATGTTCTTGGTGATTTAAAGGTCGTTTATGTGTGCTTACTTTCCTTTCTTTTTTTTAAAAAAAGAAAAGTTGTCATATATTTCTAACATTTATAATATTTACTAACTTTAACATAGGTTTTTAAGTTGTTTTGGTTTTCTTGGGCCTGATACAAAAGTTGCATATTATATGTAACAGCACATTTTAATTGCAGACTTTAGAGATATTAAGACGTAAATGTGTATATAAATTTATTAAGTCATCACCTTGTATTCCAAAGTTGATGTTCCGTCTAGCGTGTTTTAAGAAGTTAAATTTCAGTGAAGCATATTTTAGTACATTTCATTCATAACATTCGTTATCTCTTGTTTTACATTGAGAGAGAAAGAGTTAAAGTTTAATAAAAGGGAGATTAAAACTGAAATTTTGCTCTTCTGTGGTGATTTTATTCTGAGAATATTCTCCTACTTCTTTATAAGTCTAAGTTGTAACTATTTTTCTTCTTGCTTTTCAAATTTACCTTTATTTTAGGGTGTTTTTAGGGAAATCGACCATTGAATGTGATCAACGATTGACCAAGTTGAATAGTTTTCAAGCATCTGACCACTTAAGGATGGTCAAATTTGACCAGATTAGGTTCAAAATGAGATTACCACACAGTTGGTCAGTTTGACCAAGTTGACTTGGTCAAATGACCTGACCAAGTTTGGATGGTCAAATTTGACCAAATATGGATCGGTGCATAATTCACTCCCCACTTGGTCAAAATTTGACCACATTGTGGTCAATTTTGACCATTCTTTTTTTAGAGTGTAGTAGCAAGAATTGCCTCCAAATCTGAGTAAACCGACAGGAACCTGGCTGGAATAGGTGGCCACTTTTAGTCAAAATCCAAAAAGTCATCTCTTTAGATCAGTTTCAGTGCGTACCTGGTATCACTTTGTTACATCTTCCGATAGGAAGGGAACCATAATTCTGACATGAGGAAGGCGAGGAGCACCGTCGAAGGGTTGTACTTGTTGTCAGTTGCAACACCATGTGATAGCTACTGTTTTCCAGGATCAAATCTCAGGTCTTCCAAATATAACCTGGCTATATAGCATGGTGTACCCATGGTGTACCCATGGTGTACCTATGGTGTACCCATGGTGTACCTATGGTGTACCCATGTACCCTAGCTGCGTCAAAGAGAATCAGGGTTTACCCATGCACTTTTAGCAGGACACTAAATGGCAGACTCGGTTTTTCATACAAATGCTTTTTATTGTGTTTCTACTTGCAACATTTTTTCGTGATAAAGAGCAAATGTGAATATTTAAATAAATTTGCTACAAGGATGAGTTCGAAATCAAGAAACCCAGTCAACATGTTATGCACGTTAAACTTTAAAAACAAAAAATAATCACCAACACTGGTCAGGTATGTGAAAATACTGATTAACCTTATTTCAGATTAATCCAATATTGTCACATTCGTGACCAGCGGTTAGTGAACACTTTATCCCACTGTTTTAGAGTGTAGTCTCAAGGAGGCTTCTACATGAAATACCAAGTGATGATGCACGAAACTAACACCGAGCGTTTTACCTAGTATGATTGTAAATGCTTTCTCCTAAAAGTTTATTACATACAGAATAAAATTGGTTATTCGTCTACCGTAAGCCTTCACCCTTAAAATTATGACGATTTACGAGAGATTTATTTGCCTTATCGAAAAATCCGCCAATGGGTCCTCAGGAAATGGACGCCAAGGGGGTCCCTCAGTTCCGTTAAAGATCCAGCAACAAGAAGCTGTATCAGCAGTTATGGTTTTCCGACACAGTGTTAGGAACGCAACTGTCTGGAAGAGTGCGGGTGGAATTTTTAAAGTCTTGCTTCAGAGATACCGAAAATACTTTTTTATCATATATTAAAAAAGAAAAAATTCCCAGTTTAGTTATCGGTTAGGTTCTAAAACGGAACTTTCTGCAATTGTGCTTTGTGCTCAGTATAACCAATGGAAAAAACGACCGTGATCGTCCCGACTTATACGAATTGTTTGGAAACTGGATTGTAAAACTCCATCTTGCTTTGCCTACCACCTCCCAAAACTGTCTTGAGGTCTTACTTGTCCACATACAAACCGATTAAACTGTTCACAAAATTTTCCTGAGAGGCATGCACTTCCATTATATGTCATAAGTGAACTCTCTTTACGTGTTTAATGACAGCTACCCGAATTTTAAAGAAATTTAAAGATCATCCAAAATTAAGAATTTTGCATCCTTCAAAATTATAAATGGGGTAAAGTGTAAAACCTTAACCAAAACAAGTGAAATCGGGGGATACATCCGCGTTCTCTAACCTAGCCTAATCATTGAAACACTAATTTTTTGCAAATTGCAATATTTTGTGCGAAAAAAGAATCTTCCAAACAGTGCCAAAACAAGTCAACCTTCATAGATGAAATATCATGTTTTGGTAGAATAATCGACTACTAACAGGTTGTCTGTGATATGTATTCATTTTTAAAGTAAAATATATGAGTTAGAGTAGGTGCTACCACTACCTGACGTCACTCTCAGGCTATGAAACTGCACATTTTGGGGATAAGGCCTAACACTGTTGGTTGCAATTTCAATGTCAAAGATTTGCTGACTGTATACGTTATAAGGGTTGGCTCTTATGACTACGCTAGACAGTTTCGGTTATCTTGATGTCCTGCTGTGTTCGAAAACAAACGCCACCAAAATTAAATATTACAAGTCACGTCAATCGCGAAAGGGGTTTAGGAACACATATTTGTTCTTCGTGCCTCAACTATTGGGGATACCATTGATAACCCCCCCCCCCCAAAAAAAAAAAAAAAAAAATAATATTGGAGGCATGTCTCCCTCGTCCTCGGCTAAGGTCGTCCATGACCATCTGTCTTCTTCACACTGCCTAAATATTTACGACGGCACATTTGGCTAACCACCTATGTATCTTCAAATGTTAAAAAACCTTTTCTGTTCTTTGGTATATCCCGGGTCTCTCAATCAATTACTAAAATGTGGAAGGTGATTTTACCAGGTGCCTATGCAGTGTGCCTAAAATTCCTCCTTGAGACGGTAAGATGTACTCACGCAGAGAATGGTATGTGACAAACAACAACCCTGGTAAGAAGTATTCAGTTTTAATAAACACTAAAATTTAGAAGTATTACTTCATTATAACTCATATTTTTATAAACTAAGCACTCATTTAAAAGCAAGTGAAATACGATTGGTAAGATGAATTTGCTGAATGACAATTCCTGAATATATCATTCAGGAACACAATGAAACCTTGAGTAGGAAAGACAGCTAACAGCAACTTTCAATTGATGGAGGTGAAAGAGCATGAGAATGCCACTATTTCAAGTGTTATTCCATCAAAAAGAAAGTAAAACATCTTTCTGGTATTTCAATTACTTTTTCATTATTTTGAAAAGCTCTCAACTTTGATGCTTTGTATTTACAATTTTGAATGCCATTATTATACTTCACATAAGAACAAAGACAACATTGAATTATCCTCTTATTTGCTTAGTTTTAAAGGTAATTGAAAAATGGCGACAAAACAACTAACGAGTTGAATGAGGCAGATACTCTGATATTTGTGGTTACTGTTTCATCTACATTAAGGAATCAGTTAAGAATTCAGTATGTAAAAAAGTTAATGAATAATTTAGTATTTCTGAATCAATTACTTGTGAAAATTATTCTCCATGGAAGGTTAGTGCATTCACCATTTCTATACGCTGCATCCCTTTCCAAGCCATAAATCAAAGTTACATTCCTATATAGCGTTCTGTATGTTTGGCTTAAAACCTTTTAAACAATTGCACGTGAGTATGAAATTTAAATGAAGGCACTCGGCAAAACTGGTCTAATTTTGTTGCTAACGGTCTACTTCATATGATTTCGACTTTTATAAAACACAACCTCCTAGTACATACCCATTGCCTGAAAGCTCCTCAATATTGTTCTCCTGTTATTCCACTGTTCTTTCTTCAAGTTTCCTGCACGATAAAGTTATATGGTATGGCTATATGTCTTTAGAAATGTAGAGAGCGTTTTAGATTCGATGTTAGAATTTTACTGTCAAATGGAATGTGTTAACGTGGGGCTGTAGGTAGTTGCACATTTGCAGCAACTAGGACATGCTACCAATTCAATTAAACTATCAATAAATGTAATTATAACTTTTCATCATATGGCTTTATATCTTTATTGGCTTTTCTTGCTTATAATTACATACACTCATTAGCGGCAACTATACAGTCTTACCAGACAAAACTTTGTTAAGTTAGTGCGTCATTCTTCGACCTTGCTAAATTATTTTGCCAATCTGGGACATTATGCTACATTTCTTAATTTGTCACCATACTCCATCGTTCCATTCGATACTTGAGAGAACGTGCATTTACACGGGAGGATATCTGTATCTACTAATTGAAACATTTTTTCCTATCCAGGCAACCTCCAACCAAATTCGCAGATATGTGTTAAAACAATATAAAGGAGGAACGGAAATCGAGTGGTCAAGATTAAGAGATGGAAGAAAAAAACTTCAAGCTTCTGTGAGGAGGCCTCTTAGCATTATCGTGAAAAATTTTAAGTGTGATAGGTAAGCAGTTTTTGCCCTGCAAAAATCGTCGTCTTCGAGGAATACTTAAAGCTTGATTTTTATTTAAACTTAAGCAGGACAATTTTCAGTTGCAGGCAGGAAAGACAGCGGGGACTTGGGGTCTAAGGGGACTTTCGCCGGCAGTTTTTTTTTTTTTTTATTGTTTGTAATGTGGCTATTTTGAGGCTCTAAAAATGAGACCTTTGGCTGAAAAACTTGAGTTGAAAGCAAGTTAAAGCTTTTGGAGGCACTATCTACATCTTAGCTCAGTATCACTCAATACTGTCTGATTTCTAGTTCTGTACAGAAGCTTTGTCACATGTTCTTTAAAATCTTTTTACAGAGCACTTTCCATTATTTCCCGTTGCTGGGACCTGCATTTTCTTGCTTTTTGTGGGATGTTGCATCGTCTGTTGCATTTGGAAAAGAAATATTAAATCGTCAGGATGCTGTTCGAAAAAGCTGACTTAAAAAGTGGACCTTTACAGGTGAATAATTGTTATTCTTTTTCATTAAAGCTGGGGTACTGTACATTGTACCCACTTTATATAGGAAACAAGACAAATTATTGCTCCTGCTGTCATTTTTAATTCAAATTATTGCTTCCTTCAAGTGCTTACAACTACAGAAAAATAATATCAGAGCATGAGAACATACCATCCTTTATTAGTCTAAGTTAGTCCTAATGATACGATTGATACATATACTGAAAAAAGAAACCTTGACTTACCACATTTAAGGCTCTGAAAAAGTATTGACAAGTTTCAAACACATCGAAGACGGCCTCAATACAAGTTCAAACAGTGCAGCTTGGACGAATAACATGGTGACAACATCAGCTTCATCTCGAATAAAAACTAAAAGTAACTGCTCTTCTGCTGCGGTAGATGGGAGAGGGGTGACCCCAGCCTCCCCCCCCCCCTCCTTCATTAAAAAAATGGAGTGCGCAGTTTCTACATATTTGCCAGGTGTTCCACAAGAGGTGAACACTGCGAGGAGATTTCTAATTGAGTTCTGGACATATTCTTGATTTACCTAATGCAAGTGCAGCTTAGAACACTCGGAAAGTGCGGTTTCCGTCGACCTGGGAGGGGGCTGTGAAACCCCAAACATTCTTTTGTTCTTTCAGCACCAAAGAATGTGGCACTCGGCATAGATAGTCATTCTGTAAAAATCCTGTTCTACTTCAAACGTTTCAGATGGCAAATGGTTAAAGGGGGACGTGCAGTCATATCAAAATAAATAAGTAGACTGTATTTTATCTTGATTGGTTTTAAGAACCATATAGCAACATTTTCACAACCCAAATGTGAAATTAACTAGGGGGAACTGCTTGTTTACCTTGAATATGCAATGTTGAAGTTCAAAACAGTGTGAAAGATTCTTTGAAGAGAAGTAAGAAGAAAATTGTGAAGCTTAGACGTTGTTTCAAAGTGAGTTTGGTACGATCGCTCTTGCTCTTCAAAGTTTCCTCCCTAACGTTTTGTTTCTCAACATTGAAGTTTAAATTTACTATAATGGAACTCAATTATAGAGAGAAATGAATAACCCACATTTTAGACTAAATTCAAAAGTTACCGAATGAAGAGGGTTTGTTATGCTTTGGAAAGGTGCCGGATATTCGATTTATATGTGTCAAAATCATTAACAAAGGAAGATATGTTGACATAATCTGCTCATTTAACATTACTCACTTCTTAAGACGCAATTTACTGTCCTATATTTCAATCATAAGGTAGGAAAGTTGCTTTAGAACTCTGGTATGCACATACCCGGGGCCCTGAATTAGTAACCTATCATTAACAAAAGGCATCTGGTAGTCATACACGTGTAAGCAAATATAAGGAAATCAATGGTTCTGCTACCGGGAGCAAACAATCTTCCTGCTCGCTGGTGGGAATAAGCCGCGGATTACAGGAGACTGCACGGTAAACTTGAAAGGACTGGTCAATTTCATATTATGTAATAACAAAGCTAATGCGCACTTTGTAACAAGTAAACCGCTTACCAGCGATAGGGCCAACTTCTACAGAACTCTTACAAAGAACACAATCGTTTTAATACAAAGTCTTCATTGTGACAAAGAAATTCATTGTTAAGCAATGCGTATCAGCTGATTGGACAGTTCCTAAACAAAAAAATTATTGCGATGGACATCAAAACAATTTGATACAAATGGTTCAATGTGTTATCTTAGAAATAATTTCGATGTAAACATCCACGGTCGTTTTATATTATTTGTAAGTAATGCTGAAAACACATGAATATGGAAATGTACTGCGAGCTGTATGATTATTACAGAAGGAGATATGTCGGCCCTTTCTATTTGGGAGAAGTAACATTTTCGGAACTCATGATATCATGCATAAATTATCACGTATAAATAGTTTCGTTAAAATCTGCTTCAATGGCACTAAATATGAGTAAGTCTTGTCCGGGTTCCTTAAAATGCCATTGACTTAATATCAAGTTGCGTTAACAGTTATCATCTTCAAGACTATTGATCTCACTTACTTGTCTTGTCTGTATTAGGTATGGCCTGCAAGGAACTGTATTGGTAACGAGCACTGTTTAAAAGGCGTGAGGTTATCCATATTTCATAATAAGCTAAATTATGCAAATTTGAAAAAAAATTTGATTACAAAACAGCATGAAAAGGAACTATACTGCTAATTGAAATCCCTAGCCAATCTTATTCACACATGGTCTAAACTTAAATGCTCTCTTTCTTATAGGCAACTAACTCACCAGATGACCAGTCCTACGAGCCTATGTCAGGTGTAAGTCTTTTTTTTTAATATTTTAAGGAATATCTTTTACGTGTCAGGAGCACATAAGTCCTTCATCACACAATTTACAGGGAAATAACTTCCCCACATTAAAGCAGATTAAATTTACTTGGTAGAGTAATGAAAAGAAATTCGAGACAATTAGATATTTACTTAAAATAAGTTTACGAGAGCTGCTCTAACCCTTAAAATAACAATTCATTAATAAGCAACATTGACATGTCATTCTACCAATTGAATACAACCAATATTGGCTAACTTCGACATTAAAGGGAAAGTTTAAGCAAAAATTTAATTTTCATATGTAAAAGAGGAACCAAATCTACACAGAGTGGTGTAAGTTTCATTCAAATCGGACATGAATTTCTTGAAATAACAGAAAATGAAGTCAGTAGATTTGCGTTCAAAAATGAGTTAGAGGGCAGCAGAGCTTTTCTCACTTCCTCACATTGACAAGGAATGCTTTGCTTCATTTTGTTTAACAGACTGTGGTGTTGACCTTGAAGTTAATAAGAATAGGACCGCCTTGTGGGGGATGCAGAGTTTGTAAAGTTCTCATACCATTTATGCAATCATACTTTTATAATGTGTGATTGTTGATGAGAAAATCAAGTCTGAAGTTTAAAGAAAAACAAAAAAACTGTGGACTAATTTGGGAATGTGATGCCATATGTGCTTGCTTCAAGTTCACTTTTTGTTGAAAATGTGACAACTTTACATGCTCATATCTTGAGAACCACACATCGGATTTCAATGCAAAATTCACCAAAATACTTAAAATGAGTACCCCTCTAACGTACCATATCCTTTTGTGACCTTAAACCCTTCTTTTAACCGTTCAGCGGTGCTTAAATGGCGATGCTTTATTTGAAATATGAAATTGCAATGCCTTATTTACAGCTGAATGCATCCTTAAGGACCTACAAAAATAAGTTCATGACCAAGACATTATTTACAGGCGCAAGACGGATGAGTGGTTTGAAGAGGTTTCATACGTTTGCTATTTTTTGTAACCATTCAGTTGGGTTGTTTTGAAAAATAACCATAGAGTCCTATAAACTGTATGAAACCTTTTTTATTGGGGGGGGGATGTAATAGTTCTATATTTTTCTTATCAACATTCCTATCGAAATGTTAAGAACAACTACTTAGAGTGTTGCATTGCCATAAAATTGAATGATGTACTCCCTGATTCAGATAAATTCTACCGTAAACTTGTTTTCAGCCTGAAAGCTGAACACAATATCTGTTCAAAAAGCACAGTTAACCCTAAGCGTAACAAAAAGTACAACGATATTATTTCGTCCCTATCTTATTGTAGTATTTTGCATGATATCCGCTAGAATGTTATGTAATTATTATGTTGACGAATGTCTTACAAGTTTGAAGGACAGTGATTGATGTAAACATTGTATATAAGTGATGAAATAAATGACAATAAACTGGATATAAAAAAAAGAAAAAAAAAAAGGATGCAATTGGCCTTTTGGAGCTTATGCTGACCAACTGAAAGGAATAGAATAACAAGAATATATGTTTAGGCTTGACAAATTGATCTCAGTCAAACTAGTTTTGTCATAGTATGCACCATTGCTTAGATGTAGTATGTTGAAATGTACTCACTTTATGTGACATCATCCCTTGTGCAATAATTTCTGATGCTCCTCTGGTACAACTAACATTTCTGTAATTTGAGAAATATGAGGATAACATCACTAGTCATTGACTTGCTTTTAATAACATTTTATTTTGAGTTAATGAAATGAAACAGCTAAGCAGTATGAGCCTTATGACTAATTAATTACATTCTATTGTGCTCATACAATAGTCGGAAACAGCTCTGGCTACACTTCTGGTGTTGTGGTCTGTGGGAGGAAAATTTATTAATTAGTTGTTTCATTCACCAACCTGCATAGAAGATTAAAGGATTGTTAATTAAGTAATTTTGCCTTTGCCCATTATTTTCCAGGGGTACCGATTTAGCATGAGAAGTTTTTCACAGATAAAAATTAAGTTATTTGTTGCTCAAGAATAAAGGTTTCACCCAAACTTTCCAAATCTGAAGTGTCGCTGTTGCTATACCTCTTTTAACAATAATGTTTGTAGGAGATTGAAGTATTGCTGGCAGGTGTTGATTTGTTAGGCTGAATGGTTTATGGAAGCTTTTTCCACTTTACACCCCAATGCATGGAGTTCTTTGTAGGCAATAATTGCCTTTAATTATGACTGCCTCAAGCAACACATACTTAAACCGCACCACTTCTAACATATCATCTCCTTATCATAGTATGAGCTTTGTCTCTCTGTTTAGTATAAATAGCAACACTTTGTTCAGCTTCTGGCTATGTGTGTGTCTTCGGTGTCGTGGTGGGGGGGGGGGGTCGAGGAGATTTTAGTGTATTAAGTGAATCACTTGTATACACCCAAGAAACAGAAATCATGGCTTCATTATGGCTTTATCTGCAACTTCACACCCTTTGAAAATGTTTCTGCACATATTAGGAAAATAGATCATACCCTTTTGTGCATAAGTGTACACCTTCATTTTAAAAGACTTTCCACATTATGAATAGCTTACACCTGGATTCTTTGAATTAACTTTGATCTTTATTTATTTCACTAATGTTTAAAACCATTAAGGTATTTAACTGTCTTTTGATTTTTTCCTTTTGTGCCCTGAAACAGTGTGTTCACAGAGATCTTGCAGCAGGAAATATTCTGTTAGGAGAAAATAACATTTGTAAAATATCAGATTTTGGCCTTGCCAGAGATGTAGCAGATAGTCAAGAATATGAAATGAAATCCAAGGTGAGCACATTGAAAAAAAAATGGTAATTTTATTACAAGCCTTTTGCAGTCCTTTTACACCCCTTACTTGTTGTCTTCTTAAACTTGGTAATTGGAATCAAAAGTGGCTGAATAAATCAGTAGCTCCCTTGGAGCCCCATAACCACAAAAAGACACAAAAGATACTTTTAAAAACAAAGGGAAAGTAAGAAGACAAAATGGTTTACTGTCCATTTGACGTGGGCTTCCCAACTCTTTTCTTTTGAGGTACCATATCATTTTTCTTTTATTGTGCAACCGCTCGAGGACCACTTTATACCAATATTCAAATACAACAATGCTTATGTGGTCATATATGCTTCAATGTTTGTCCATTAGTCAGTGCGATACGAGGCTGCTTTTTGCTCACAAGCAGGTCAATGTTATGCTTTATGGTTAATTTAGGAGAACTGAATTGATTTATTTGGTCATCAGAATGATGATGCATGAGAGATAATATAAAAATATAAAAACATTGAATAGAAAAAGTTAAAAAGGAAACCAGGCATATGCCACGTTGATTACCACTGAGTAATTCCAAATGTATATTGATGGCTGCATGGTCAAGGGGTTTGAGCATCTGACTTTCAACCTGGTGGTTTGGAGTTTGACTCCTGGCTGGGTCACCTTGAAGACTTTAAAAATGGAACCTGCTGCCATTGTGCTAAATGCTCACTGTACAGTGAGCATTGGAGTAGGGAAAACAGTCCAGCGAGCCACAACTGGCAAAAAGGCTGTTGCTGGGCCCACTTGAACAAATTGGTTAAAAACTGAGGAGTAAATGTCTTGAAACGTACTAATTAACTAACAACTGATGGTACAGTGCCACTGGTTGGAAACTAACGCCCTTTGCTGAAAGATTGACGCGAAGTGAATTAAGCTAAATGGAAGGTTTGTTTTTTCAGTGCACATAATAGATTAATGTACACATTTGAAGGAAATAAGACAAATGTGATTGTAGCAAGGGGTGCATGGCAAGATACTTACAGCAAAATGCATATTGTGCATTGGATCACCCCATTCAGGAGTGTCTCATTCATGGAAAGTTGGTTTTTTTTCAGTGCACATTATAGATAAATGCTCACAAGATGCACACAACATAAGGCATTCTCCGTAACTGGCCCCTCAGTTTGGAATACACTCCTGCGTAATATCAGGGCTCAAACAGTCACTTCTTTTAAAAAGCTCCTAAAGTCTCACTTTTTCTAACTGTAATGCACTTTACCGTTCTCTCTCTGTTTTTAAGCGCTTTGATCATTTGGAGCTAGTGCTATATTAATATTTGTATGTGTGTGTTTGTATATGTATGGTAAAAGATGTATAAAAAGCAATAACACTGTTAACAAGAGAGCTTACATGAAACGCCATCAAATAATCAGTAAAACTGAACAGAAGTTAGCTAATCCACCGTTCATCTTTATTTTTGTGACTGTGCCTCTTTGGCACTAATTGTTTCACACAATTGTGACTGGTTTGACTGTAGCATTAAAAGTGAGATTTTGGAGACTGACTGGATCCTTTTTACTTTCACACGAAGATGGAAGTTTTTTTTTCAAGATTGGCAATTTGCTCCCAAGTTTAATATTCAGGGTGGAGACTTAGCCTCTTCTTCAAAATGTTACTGTGTGAATAATGTACCACTTTTCAGATATTTAGGGGACATGTCCCTCCCCCTTCCTGGGTCACTGGCTGCATGATTGGTTACTTAAACTTGGGTTGGTGCTTCCTTTTAGACCAGGGGGAGAAGGGGGGGGGGTTATCGTCACCCGAAAGAGAAATTTATGAGACCAAGTGTATTTGGTCAATTTTAGGTCGCTGAACCCTTGGCCTATTTCTCTGTTAACATTATAACTTGACCTTTAACCTTATCGAATTAGCATATCAATATGAATACTAATATAACCCCATATTTATCAGTTGACATTATATTTACAGACTATTAGTACCAAATCTCACATCAGTTATTGACTGGATCTTAAATATATGGAGAAAACAAGATTTTTGATAAATAAAGGGCGCCCTTTGAACTTTAAACGTCAAAACGGCGCAGAAAAGCCCGGATATGGCCCGTATACCCTCAATTTTCGGAATCAGCGACCCAAAATTGACCATATCCACTTGGTCTCATAAATTTCGCTTTTGGGTGACGATCCCCCCCCCCCCCTCTTCTCCGCCTGGTCTTTTTGTGACAAATGCCCTTGTTTGTTCAAAGAATTATAACACATTTTAAGGAGCATTCAGAGTTATTTTACTGTTTGTGACAAGGTTTCTGCCAGAGAGCAGCCCTTCAAGAGTCATTTAGGCTTACTGAATCCTACATTCGCTCTTAAGGTAGCGGGCCACTAACTATAAGTCCCATTGACTTACACACTAAATTAGGCTACTTCCGTGCCCCCTAGCTCCCAGTAGAAGTTTTCAACCAGGACATGCTACCCCTCTGATCGAAGCCCACAATCTCGGCTTTCATGGCATTTTCAAATTTCTATACCATGACCATTGAAACGTTGAGCTAGAGACCCTTGAATGATAGGGATGTGTTTCCCGCCATAATAGCTACTCAAAAACGGCATTTCACAGAGCGGAGTAATACAATAAAAAAAATGGCACTCAAATTGGTCAGATTGCCTTGAATTTTTCACAGTATGTATTTCAACTCATTTTCTACAAAATCCAAATGCAAAAATGATCATATTTTGTAAGTAACACAGTCAGAAACAACATCCCATAATTTCTTTTATGGCGCTTTGTCTGTCAGTAAACATTTTCCCGGACATGAGTATTGGAGTTAGTGGTAAGCTATCTTAAGGCAATGGCCAAGTTGGATTTTTCCACAAAGAAATTTGCACAGGTAATCTCTAGAGTATCCTCACA
The DNA here is from genome assembly GCA_037179385.1 of Holothuria scabra. Lineage (NCBI taxonomy): Eukaryota > Metazoa > Echinodermata > Holothuroidea > Aspidochirotida > Holothuriidae > Holothuria > Holothuria scabra. The sequence continues at coordinate 22,975,632 of CM074189.1, forward strand.
AAGAATATAAACCCATCATTTCATTTGACAGTCTTCTCTGGGCAGTAAGTCTTAGCAAATCTATACCCCTGATAGGGCAAAATTTGCTGGCAACCTAAAATGCACTTTAATGTACTGGTTAATCCTCTACTGAGTTGCTTACTCATCATTTCTGATCTGTACCAAGACAGTATTGTAATCTCTGCATCTCTGCATATGAGGGTACTCTCAACTTCACTTTTTGGTGCTTCTCACACTTTCACAGACTTGTTTCTACATGCTGATGTACTGTACATGCTTGCACCATCAACTCTGTGGATAAGAAAATAAGTTGGATTTAGCAGCTTAATATTCACACTCTTACGACATTATCATAAACATCTGCTTGATTTAACAACAGGCCATGTGGTTTCTTATAAATTCTGAAGAAATTTAGGTTATACATGAGCAACATTTTAATGAATCCAAACAAGCACATGGGAACAGGTGGCATGGAACACCTCGGTACAAAAAAAAAAAAAAAAATTAAGCTACAGGACTGTATGGTTGCTACATATGACTACAGTGAAAGGGGTTTCTATGCAGCCATCATGCTTTAAAAAGCCAGCTTAGGTCTCTAGGCCTACTTCCTCTTGCATTTAACAAATCAGGGAGCAGGTATCAATGGAGTATAATTTACTTCATGTATGGGTTTAAGAGTCAACAGTTTGCAACATGCCTACCTTGGCAAACTTCCTCCACCCCTAGCATGAAGACATCAGGTATTTCAGTTGTCTGACTGTTGCTCACCCTGCTTCCACTGTGATCTAGTTAGACTGCCCTGTTTACAGTGGGCCTGTATACCAAGCCCTTAAGCCTTTAAGGTCTAAAATGGAAGAACAAAATAAAAGAGACATGGCATTAAAAATAAAAGAAGTTAGGAGAGTTTCTAAATTTAAGGGTATAGGGCTAACAATTCACTCTGATCTGTGCTGAATTTTACAGGCAAAATATCTCCCCCCCCCCCCCACCTCCACCATAGGTCCTACTGTAGTAGGTCTACTCATATACAGCTAAGGCTACCTGGGCACCAATTTGTAGCTCCCTAATCCTACCTCTTTTGATACAAGCATCTTTTTTTATTCTTCAAGTTATCCTGTTTTGCCACAGGTCTTAGCAGAAATTTAAGTTGGTTGCCGGTAATAAAAATTCACTCACTTTTTTTAAGTTTATGGGATACCTTCACTATAATGCAACATTCCTGGACACTTCGCTCAACAAGTGCACACAGTTTCACTGCTTTGGGTCCAGTCATTTCACAACCCAGCATGTGTTTTATATACAGAACCAATGAACAAAGTCCACTGTACAAAAACTGCTTGTGGCTGGCTGTTGCTTAGGTACATACCAAATGCACTGAGGCAAGCTACGGATCCCTCAGGGTGACATAAATACTTCACTTTTATCATGCTATGATCTACCCAGAGGATCGTGAGCTTGCTAGGTTTTCTATTTCAACGAAATTTTAATGAATTCTGTTTAAATTGTCAACTTAAACAAGAAAACTGATAATTTTGGCCAAAAATGCCACTTTTGGCCCTAAAAATCACTCAAGCATGAAATTGTTCCTCGTCAGCATGTATTTCCATTTTGGTGACCACAAGCAAACATTTAAGACCAATTTTGGGTCTCTAGCAAAATTAAAAAATTTCATAACTTGGCTTAAGGTAGCGGGCCACTAATTATAAGTCCCATTGACTTACACACTAAATTAGGCTACTTCCGTGCCCCCTAGCTCCCAGTAGAAGTTTTCAACCAGGACATGCTACCCCTCTGATCGAAGCCCACAATCTCGGCTTTCATGGCACTTTCAAATTTCTATACCATGACCATTGAAATTTTGAGCTAGAGAGCCTTGAATGATAGGGATGTGTTTCCCGCCATAATAGCTACTCAAAAACGGCATTTCACAGAGCGGAGAAATACAATAAAAAAATGGCACTCAAATTGGTCAGATTGCCTTGAATTTTGCACAGTATGTATTTCAACTCATTGTCTACAAAATCCAAATGCAAAAATGATCATATTTTGTAAGTAACACAGTCAGAAACAACATCCCATAATTTTTTTTATGGCGCTTTGTCTGTCAGTAAACATTTTCCCGGACATGAGTATTGGAGTTAGTGGTCCGCTACCATAAGTGGAACTGTTTTGAAATGCAAGAATTTCATTAAGATAACATAATAAGACTCCCCTTCCACATTATCCTGGCTGATCCATTGTTTCCAGTACTGCATTAATGTGGGATCCATTAAAAAAGGGTGTGGCTGACTCGACTTGAAACAAGTGGTTGCAATCTTTGCGGTAAAACTCTATCTAACCTAATAAACTCAACCATTAATTCGAGTATTGCTTTGAAACATCCTGAGGGAACTTTTCATCAATCAACATATTTTAAGTATTTTATTTTAAGCAGAGATGAAACTGACTGTAATGTTTTACATTTTGCATTCACTAGGGTCGTGTACCTGTCAGGTGGATGGCCCCAGAATCACTGCTACAAAATATATATACCACAAAGAGTGATGTGTGGTCCTTTGGAATAGTCATGTGGGAAATAATTACATTAGGTGAGTAATGCTAGAAAAGATATACTCACAGCTAATAACACTCAAAGTATGTTAAAAGTTCTTGTGTAGCACTGTTTTCTGTCTTATTAGGCAGCGAGCCACAACTTGAAAAATGGTTGTGGCGGACTCGACTTAAACCAGTTGGTTAGAGACTGGGCTGTAAAACTCCATTGGACATATCATCTCTGTCTTGTTATCTTTACATTAAAAGTTTCACCCATTGGCTGAATTTTAGTCGTTTTTCTGTCAGTTAATTTCTGCCTCTAAGATGTCTTCATAAGAAAAATTCTCAGACTCCTGAGAATAGATATATTCTCCTTTGGTAGTCAAAGATTTAAGTTATTATGATTGGGACAATGCAAAATTGTGTCTTGAACCCACAAAAAATAGTTCTCCACACTCATACTCACAACATGAGATTGCTTGTTGTCACACTGGTGACAATTTTCTCTTACTTTTTTGTAGGTATTTTAAAATGCAAAGAGTCATCCCCTTCCATGGCAGTACAGGACTTGGGGCGGGGGGGGGGGGCAGCACCCCCTCAAGTGGCAAAAATTTTCATCAGGCAGACTTTGGTGCCTTAGACAGACAGAGATTATGCCCTGGTTGGGTATCTGGAGTTGGATAAAATGTCACTGTCTCCTTTCTCTAGAAAGAGTTCTGTGTGGCCATGTCCCCTTCCAAATTCTTTTGGCTAAAGAATGTTGGGCTGCAAAACTCAAATTTACATACTAACTAACAGAAGGATGCCAACATTTGGGTAAAATAGCAATTGCTAGTTCACCACAAAATGTTGGCATTAATTATTCAACTTGCTTTGCTACCTGGTTTAATCAAGGTTAATGAATGGCAGGTATGTTTGCTGCAAAACCTTACATGGAATGTTTTAAAATATCTGTTTGGACAGTGTTGAGATGGACCATAATACTCCTGAGTCTGGTATCATAATACCTCTACTGTGGTTAGTTTTCATGAGTTAATCTTTTTCACTTACCTACAAGACATTATTTTTGATAATTTCTTTCTCTTTGCTTCCAGGTTCTCATCCTTATCCAGGAATGACCCCTAGGAAAGTGTTAGAAGCAATCCAGACAGGTTACAGGTTGCCACAACCAGACCATTGTGATGATGAAATGTAAGACCAGATTCTCTTAACTGAAAATTTTCTAGAACTCACCACTTAATGTTTGTGCAATTGCCACAGTGGCCTATTCAGATGGGCAGGGAGCAAGATCCTTCTATCAAAGTTCTTGCCACCTGGTTTGCCTGTCGAATAAAACTTGAAAGTTAAAAAAAAAAAAAAAATGGGCAAAATGTCTTAAAGACAAAAACTTCACAGACACCACTTGAAAGTATGGTTTTTAGTTGGATTAAACAAAGCCCAAGTGTCTTTTTCAGCAATTTAAGTAGCATTTTAGCCTAAATTTCCTCTTTATTCTATAATGGAGGCGCTTAGCTTAGATGGTGTTATTTCCACTTACCCCACCACTCAATTTCCCCATCAGTCCCCCCAAATTAAAAAGGCTAATTATCATGCCACTATGTTTCCACTGATCTGTTCTCAAAGGGCAAGAGCAGTTTCCCCAACTCGAAGTAGCATAGTACTGTCCTGTTTCATGCACTGTCCTGTTGCATGGTTGGTGCTTCAGTGTCATGTGACAGGTTTTTTTTTTCTCCGGAAATGTTTCAGATTTACTGATAGTTACAACTTTACCTTAAATACACAAAAATTAAGTCTTAAAATATTGTGCTTATCATAAAACGACTTCTCTTCATATCATGTACTTGAAGCTTAGGCCAAATTTCCAGTGGTGTTTTGTGCAACTTTTGTACCGTTAAATTTCCATACAATGTCACACAACCTATTGCCTTGGCAAAATTACTCCTACTTTAGATTTATAAACCAGCCGTTTTATCATTTTGGTTTGTGATTCAGTGGGAAAAATTCCCAATGTGGCTCTATTGGCTTTAACATGGAATTCTGGAGCTTCTGAAACAAATTATGTTCACGAATGGTATTACAAAGTTTGTAAACAACTGTCCATATAGCTGCATGACTTTTACTTCCATTTGCATTGGAAAGTTATCTAATAATGATAATGCTGCGGTTAAGTGTATTTTTGCCAAAGTCAGTGTTTTTTACTGTATATCAGGGGCAGTTTTTTTTTTTTATTACACCTCTATTTGGTTCCTGATCCTCTATTATTTTAGACCCTGATAGTTACCATATGTTTTTGCATTAAGTTTCTACTAAGTGAAATTTAAGATGATGACACTACTTATATTTCTTCCTATACTTGTAGCTATGAAATTTTGAAGTCATGTTGGGAAGTAAAACCAGCCAAGAGGCCCAGTTTCCATGATATCAGAGTATCTCTAGAACGCATGATGGAAGCTGATCAGGTAAGAGAAAGACTGCCCTCACATCCAGCTGCAGATAACAATTAATGTAGGACATGACTAAACGGTGGCAAATCTTTTCATCCCAGAAAGTTTCAATTTTCCCTGCCAAGTAACTCTCTTGTTCATCCCGAAATTGTCTTAAGGTTCTCATTTTGCAAAAAAAAGTCTAGTTTATTGCTTGAAGCTGTATTGCGATGATTTAACAGGGTTTCAGTTTGTAATTGGAACCCTTTCTGTGCATGTATTGTTTGAAATTCTCTAGGTCTTGTCTTGTAAATTTAATGAGTTTCAGCATAAAAATTTTTCCCCAACAAAAATGTACTTCTACAGTAGTCAGTCTTTAATTTGTAATTATAAGATTAAGTAATTGGGATTGCAAGGTTAAGTTGTAGCTTAGATTTGCTGCATTCAGTTCAGAATTTGAGTAAATATGAATAGGTAGGTGGAAAACAGGTATGATGAGGGGGGGGGGGAGGAAGGGAGGAGGGGGGTAAAATACACCCCTGAGAAGGTAACAATAAGAAAATTACAAAGTGAATGATAGGCAAGAGACCAGATACAAGTCTGACCAATTTTGAAGTCTATACAAATATTTGCAACACAATGGAAAAATGAAATCATTTGCTTATTTCAACATTAGTTCTTGGAAATTGAGACAAATTTTGGATTTTTGGACTGTAATTAATGGTGCTTAACAGTAACTGCAATTACTTAAGAAGTACATCTATTTCTGTGAAGAATCTAGCAAACGGAGGTATAGATATGGTATGTTTCCATTTACATTGAGGAAGTCTAAAAATTATTTACCTGCCTGCAAAATTATTTTAATTTGAATGTAAGTTTCAGAGTGGATGTCTGCCAATTTGTGGGCCTCAGAGAAGATTTTGGACAATGGAAAAACCTGTAGAATGTAGGCCTTGAAGAAGTAGAAGTAGATCAGGATTCCCACTTTTACCTGCTGCAGTGGGTTGCTTCCTATCTGTTGTCTTTGTTGAAAGGTGTGGGAGTAGCAATTTTGGGTTATCTGGGAGGTGCATTTGGCCCAAAGTTTCTTGTATGATCATACCATCCAATGGTGGCTGTCTTCTTAGGTAGTCTCACAGCACTAGTGTGACCTGTTGGCCAGCATACATTCCCATATTTCACATATGAGCCATGAATTAAAAGTGATTTTGCACTGCCTTAGTGCATGGGGTTGCTTCTCACTTTCAAGACACTATCTGAAAGTTGAATGTTTCAGCTCGTTTAAAACTTTCTCTCTCTCAGGGCTACCTACAAATGGATAATTTTTCTCACGACAACTACTTATACTTGGAACAAGATGTGGCATTAGCAGAAGAAATATGAGCACTTTAATCCAATTCTTTGGTTCCCAGACAATTTTAGTTTTACAAGAATGAAGAATTTGGACAACTCCAAGAGGACATATGCAGTTACCACTTTCAAGTATTTGAAATTTTGTACAAGATGTAGTATGGCAAGGCAGCTGAGGCTTAATAAAGAAAAGTATGTTGTACTTGTCAAAAATGTGCTTTTGATGGAAATCATTGTATTTCTTTGAAGTGTACTTGCGAGTAAAATGCAGGGTAATTGAATTGTATCATACTTTTGTAAGTAATAGCTCTATATAATTTGTAGTACTACAACAGTAATATTAGGATGGTATTATATGCAAAGATTCTTTAATAGTGGACCATATTTTTTATGGTATTACATCTTTATTATAAGTGTTTTTTATCCTGAAATGTATATCATTTACTTGTTTGTGGACTGTAAATTGAAATGGAAATTGTGGATATGTATGAAGTATAAAGTAATGGAAATGCTGGTTTTCTGCATAGATATATATTCCACTTGGTGATATGTTTTAATTAGCCAGTGTATTTCAATTACATTAATATTTGCATACCTTTTACAGCAAGCTAATTGTAGTTTTTTTCTGTTCAACAAGCTGAACCAAATACCCGATTAACAGAAATTTCAGTCCTTTAGACAGAATTTTTCTTGGCCTTTGAAATATGCAGACGATGTGGTCTTTGTGTAACATTTGAGGTATTTAGGTCAGTGCAATCCAATTTTATTGTTTTAACTTATTTTTTGCACTTTGGTTCATGAAGTTTCTTCTCACAAAAGTAAATGTCATTCGAGATAAATCGTGAAAATAGTTTATGTACATTTTTCCGAATATTTAAAGAGAAATGTTGTATTTAAATGCACTGACAGGGAAAACTCTGAAAAACACGTACAGGAATCATGGAGAGATTATTCAGTTTCACCAATGAACACCAGAAAAAGCCTTGTATCCTTTAAGTATAAATTATTAGAGTTTTGGAATTTGTGCAGTTTTAATTTTTAACAGTTTTTGGGAACACATTATTTTTGAGCAAGGAATAGTATCTGAATGCCTACATTTGTGCTTCAAATGTAATCAGTTTTACAGTGATAATTTTTTGCGATAAATTTGTTGTGAATTTTTTTTTTTTTTTTTTTTTGGGGGGGGGGGGAGAGGGGCTCAATCCCCCCTTGTCCTTGCACCTGATATAAATGATGATTTAAACGTTACATCTTCTATCAAAGTTAAAATTCATTATTTCGCACAAAGGGGAGAGAAACATGTTGTTATTATTTATGGAGAATTGTATATTTTGTAAAGGTTAAGGCTTCTAGCTTAAGTGGTGATAAAAGCCATGTAAAGTCTGTAAAGAAGATGCACAATTTTATTTTTTAACCAACTTGCATCTTTTACTGTCTTCCATAACTTTCCTTAAGGTGACAAGTTTCAATGTTTTTTTGTATATTATGTGTCCAAGAGTTACTTCTGTTTTAATAGGCATGTATACATTGATTTTAAAGTTTGTTAGTTCTTTGCTACAGCAGTGATCTACTTAATTTCTCTGTGGGAAAGTAATGGGCAATGTAATCATTAGGTTGCAACTAGAACAGGCTAGCTACCTGACTTGTAAAATCAAAATTCTACTTCTTGACCAAAATATGGAAAAATACCCCAACTTTTAGGGGTTTGAGTTTGTCTTTCATATCACGGAATATCAGGGAACAATTTTATTCAGATAGTGTGTACTTAAAATAAGGTTTATTTCTTCTGAGGTGCCACTGTTTGATTGACAGGTTCCTTTTCTTCTATTGCTAAGTCCTTGGGACTTAGTCCTTTCAAAGGTTATGTTGTTTATTCTCTTCCAAGTAATACCTAAACAAAGTTTTACATATGCTTTAACTTGGAGGATTTTAGAGGTCATTGGCAAAACTGATGATGATAATTTCTATCAGAATGCCTGGAAACAAACTTTTAACTAAATGTTTCAATTGTACCCTGTCCATTTTCGGATGGAAACATCAGTCAAATCTGTACATTTCCTTCAGATTAAGAAAACTTTTTCATCATTAAGAGACAGAATTTTCAAAGTTATTTGTAGAGAAATTGTTGCTGGCTTTAAATAAAATGATACATTATGTCTGGGATAGCATCAAATGATATAAATTTCACAAGTGTGCATTGATGGTTGGCAATGAAGTGGTAATGAGTAGAGTGTAAGGAATGCATCTCTCCATTGGAATTTTGAAAATGGATCACTAGCTGTGGTTCATCAAAGCATGGAGGCAAGAATTTGGACCATAAAAGCAAGATTACTTTTGGAAATAAAGTTATTCTCAAAGAGACCATAGAATGTTGTTTCTACTTCTCTAGTTAACCCTCAGGTCTTATGATGCACAGAGTAATGAGATTTAGTGCAAATGGCCATTTCAGCCTTTTCTTCACTCAGTTAAAGAAATACTTTTTGGTGGGGGTGGGGTGGTGCGGTTGGGTGTAGGGGGGTGTGGTGTTGGGAAGGGGTTGGGTGGTTGACTTCCATGTTTCTCTCAGAAAATGGCAGGTTAAATTCTGTAGCTCAGTGAAAAACAGACCCAGTCAGACTTCAAATGTGGTGGAAATGGAAAAGCCTGATAATCACTTCAGTGAGCACCTATCTGGGCCTCTACCCAGGAAGAGCAAGTACCAATTTGTCCCCCCTGGAAAATCATTCACCAATTACCCCCTCTCCTTCCTCGTCAAAAGTAAATGGACCCATGTTATTTTGGAAGTGCCATAAAGTAGCTTGTATACAGTTGATAGTTTAATATTTTAGCTGCGTAATGCTTATGGATAAAAAGTTTATCAGCTAATGATGGTCAGAGGTTTGCTACCCAATGGATATCTAAAATTGGCATAAAGGTGAAAGTAAAGAAGAAAAAATAAAACAGAGGAGGTTAGGTTAGTTTCATTGCACCATGTCTACTTTCACTGAAAAATAAAGTTAAGCTTAGCCAAATGTTGTAACACATAGGATATACATAAAGATGTCCCATGATGAGTTTGGTGTTTGTTAGCAAAAATATGGAGATTGGTAAAAAGAGCAAATGGAAAATTTTTAAGAGCTAGGGAGGTGAGAGGTTGGAGTTAAGAGGTGGTATGTTAGGCAGTAATACATTTAGAGGTGGTATGTTATTAGTTTCATATCTGGGGTGGTCTGTTGTCCTTCCCTCATATTAGGTATTAGGCTGGTGTTTAGATGTGTTTTATTAGGAGGTGGGACATTAAGAGGTGGTATGTTATGAGTTATAAGGGATTGGTCTGTTGTACTATCCTTGTATCAATATTGACAATACAATCATCTTTAGAATCATATTTTAATTGTCATTTCATTTAGGTTTATTTCAATCATTGTTCTATCTCTGGAAGCATCCATTTTGTTGCTAAGAAGGGACAGTAGGTAATGTGGAAAACATGTACTTAACATGAAACTTGACAGGGTTTTATATTCAAGGACAAGGACAGTGCAGTTTAAAAAACCTTTTATATCTTTTTTACATGATGTGTAGCTGCCAGACGAGCAATATTTCGTACTTACAAATGTTTTAGACAAATATGGTTTCATTGATACTACATATTTGAGAATCACTTTAAATTAAAGACAATATTTTTTATCGAATATTGTTTGAAGGCTGAAGGTTACATATGTATAGTATTACCTACAATGTTGATATGCACCTATTAAATCTTTTCTTGGCAAATTTTAACAAGCACATGTTGTATATTTAAAACTTAACAATAGTCCTATTTTGTGAGAGTAACTTTACAGGATGTCTTTTGTATTCAGAAAAATTATAGCAAGGAAAGAATACACACTCTATGCATATTTTATCGCAAAATGTGGAGTGGTAGTCATCATTTTTCAGTAAGAATGGGAAGCGGAAAAGGCTTTTGCAGGTGAAGTTTTTAGCTGTCCATACTTTTTGACCCGTCTAAAAATCAAACAAACGCCCCTCCTCATGGCCTTCAAGTCTAAATATTTCTTCAGCTATTTCCTTATTCAAAAGATCTCTTTCTTAAAACTATGTAAATAAGATGCTGATGTAAGGAGACAATTAAGTGAGAATTAATCATCATTTCAGTTGAAAGGAATTGAAAGAAAAGAAGAGCAAAAATTTCTTGAATTACATTTACTACTGTAGTAAAGTGTAATTTCCTTATAATCGTTCCATATGGGGGCGATGCGTGTTGTGTAATAAAAAAATTCCTTACTGGATAATGATAGCTCTAATCCTAATGTAATCCCTAACCAGAACAAAGAATACAGTCGATACAATACAATGGCAACAGCCAATCAAGAAACACCTTGTTGAACAGTGCGCATCACCCAGACATATGTGGTGTGTTCAGCGGGAATTTCATGAAAAACTACGTGGTGACAATGTGGCTGTAAAAGTGGGGCTCCTGGATGAAAGATTCAAAGAATTAATTTTTGGATCACGTCTAGGATCTTAAAGTAACACGGATGTCTGAAATTAATTGGCAGTCAATTGTCACCAAAAAATGTACAATGTTGAAGTATTCCACAGCAATACTCAATTGGCATAGCCTTTTGATTGACAACAAGTTTCAAAAATGCAGAGTATCAAAGCTCATATTACAGAGCATGTTCTGTATTCAGAGCGTTTTGATTACATCTTGGGGTCTCGTATACTCACCCGGAAAAATTAACTGACTGAGACTGTGTCTAGATGATGATGAGTTTAGACAGTTGCAAAGGTGTTTACTTAGTAGGTTAGGAGATTTGGGACATTTTGACGTGAGAGGATTAGGCCTTAAAAGGGAGCTCTGGGATTTAAATATAATTGTCAAGTAAAAGATTCTGCAGTTCTAGACTCTCTCACCGATATCCACTGTAGAAAACTTGTCTTAATTCGTACGGTTGTGGTCAAAAGCTTGCGAAGTTTAAAGCAAAACTGAGCAGGAAAATATATCTACAAAGTGATAAAAGTCGTATATTGCGTATGATAAATATAGCTGAATTGTAGAAAAGTCAGAACTGAAAAGCGATCCTACCCTTTTTGGCTACTTGCGTAGAAAGTAAGTTTTGGCTCCTTTTCAACGTTTTCTCTTTATGCTGCAGCGGTTGACCAGTGTTGACCGGTGTTGAAAGGAAATGATGACCATCGGTATAAATGGACAGATGTAGGCTTACAGCCAAATAATTTCTGTCCACTGGTTTTCCCAATGGACTTAGTTATGTCAAAGCTGGACTGGATAAAAACCAGAAATCCGAAAAAAGTGTGATATTCAACTTTTAGTGATATGAAATGCCTCTTTACTGCTCAAGCAAAGCTTCACCCACACCAAATTATTACCATAAGTTTAGGAAAACAGCCCCAATGCAGACCTTACGAAATTCTAGACGGACGGGAAGAAAAACTAAAATAGATGCGTCAATATTCACTGATAACAAATCTAGGTGGATCAGTTGGGACTGGAAAGTATTGGAGGCACCGGAGAACGAGTGCCCGCTGCAGAACCGTTGCCCTAATAGAGTACCACCAGAACTTGAAGACTTAGCCTCGCAGTCTAGACTTTCGCACAATTTTTAATCTGAAGAGCCTCTTCAAAAGGCATAATTTTCAAATAGTGGCGAGGGGAAGGGGAATCTGAACTTTGAAGCCTCATCGTCTTTAATTTCCGTCAAAAGTTGCGCCACTGATCCCATGTTTACATGTGGAACGATCGCTTCCATCGATCAGGGTAGGGACAGGTATGCTTTCTGTTTATACAGTGGCACAGCAAGGGAATCTCTCCGTATCAAAGTTTAATATTAATTTAGATGTTGCAGGAATCTACGTATTTATTCCGAATTAAACATGTGGTAGTAAAGAAAATTACACATTGATACATGTTCAAGTGGTTAGAGCGTCCGACTTGCAGTCAGGAGTTTAGATGTTCGAGTCCTGGCATGGTTGTACCGAAGACATTAAAATCGTTACCTACTGCCATTGTGCTTGCAATGGAGTAGGAAAAACAAGCCAGTGAGCCACAACTGGAAAAAAGGCCGTGGCCGGCTCGACTTAAACCATTTGGTTGGAAACTGGGTCGTTCACGGTAAAACTCTATCTAACTAACCACACTGACATGAGGCTCTATTATTAATCCGTCACACAAACGGGTCAGTACTTGAAAAACAGTGGGCTATATTGTTAGTGTAGGCCTACTTCAAAAATGAGGCCGCAATTTGGGGTTTTTACGGAATTTTTTTTCTCATTTTCCTCGCTGATCAAAGGAGAAAGTTGAATGTTTTAATGTAGATAGACTGCCACCTAATAATACGCGTATGATGGGTTTATAGTTTCAGTTGAATAGGTATACTTGACATAGATTGATCCAATTAACCTGAAAATGTTATGATGCTTTTTTCTATTTATTTGAAAGTTTAAGCATCAATATTGTTTTAATTGGTGCTTCAGAAGTCCTTTAGAAGCAATCGATCTATCGGCAACAAGGTTCACAAAAAGTGAAACTGAGATATACTTGAAATAAAAGAGAACATAAACGAAGGTTGAAGGACAGTCTTAAGAGCATACATGCTATTTTGTTGAAAGCGAAAGCAAATTTAGGCAAGGAAGTACATACAGGCTAGTGACTTTCATGCTCATTCCAGAGATTGATCAAAAAGTCAAAACAAAATGGAAACGGTTAATTAAATTGTTTTAAATTAATTTTACAAACTGACCGAATCCAAGGGCTTTCAAGGACAAACTGAAGTTAAAAGGGGCAGGGGAATTATAACCGATTGACCGCTGCCAGGTAATGCTTACCCATCCCCGTCTTGCAGTCAAGTAAGTTTTCCAACTTTTGTCGATGGAGGAGCCTTAACCAGTGGGGTAACATACATTAGAAATAAAGCTGGCGTGAAATTTGGACAAACCCCTTTGTTCAGTGACTGATGTGAACGCCTGACCTTGGTGAATTCTTGCGGTTAACATGGTCGGAGTGTATGTTACTGCGCCTGATAGATTTGACCTAAAATTTATTAATATTTGCTTTTTTAATCATAAAAATCAAATTCTCGTTCTAAGTTGACACTAACTTAAACCTTGAAACCGAAGAATCGGTCAACATTTAGTGAAAATAACGATCAATCTGCGAGATTTTGCAAACCAACACATTTCGATTAGATTTATTCTTTTTATTTTAATTCCTTATTTTGTCGTTTTTGTACATATCAAGGCATGAAACAGATCAAAATGGTGCTACAAATTCCAGAGGTTTCATATTTGCGTATAAATATAATATCCGCAGATTACTACATTACATTTGCACTATAACGTGTCAACCATCTTACCTCTGATGCGTTAGTGTGTTGAAAAAATGAACAAAGCATATAACTTCACTCACTGCACAAAGGTCAACATTTTCAGATTTCCCTTTTTTCAACAAATAAGGTAACCTAGTCCGTCTTTATTTAACAGAAAATATCCTATTTTTCTGTTGAAGGTTTGGCTTCAATACCAATGTTTAAAATACTCTATCTCTGGCTCAACAGACTTGTTCATCTCAACAAATACAGTGCTCTGATCGAAAAGTCGAAAAATGAACTTTACTTTCATGAATTGACGTCAGTATTTAAACATGTACATTATCTATAATATTTTTAAAGGTCGTTTAAAGTTTACGACGGTTTTTCTCCGGAACAACCAGATGGAATCTAAAGGTCGTTCAAAGTTGGCGTAGGTTTTCCTCAGGAACAACCAGATGGAATGAAACTCTTCTTTGTTGTATGCAATATATATTTTAACTCGTTTTGGACTAAAATCTGTCCATTGAAAAAGTGTAATAGGGGTAAATAGGAGAAATAGGGGTTAAACCTTCTTTTCGACAATTCTTAAATCATCCACGTGAACCGTAATGGCATAAAATGCCCGCCAGTACTAAATACATAATAAATACGAAAAATCACCAGTAAAGAACATTTTAACCCATTTTACAGAACATTTAAACCCATTTTACACTACAATTTATCAATAATATTAACATAATATTCGCAGAGTATTACCCCTCTGGACAGAACATGTCTTATTTAAAGGGTCAAACCTCTCACCCCAAACTACAATTTTGGTACCGGGGTACCAAATGCTCAATTGGCTCAGCTCTTTGATTGACAGCTTAACCAGAGTACCAAAGCTTACACTACACATCATGAACGGTACTAAGAGTGTTTTGATTATATAAATTGAGTTTTCTTTACTCACCTTGAATCAGTAAACTGAGATTGTAACTTGATGAGCATGAATTTCAGAAAATGATGGGAGGGGCTTAAGTAAGAAGGTTGGGAGAATTGGTACTGTTTGGGGTGAGAGATCTTGGCCTTTAAGACAAGCAAGATGTAGAAAACAACGAAATGTTGTCAAATCGTGCAAGACTGTATAATACACAATGCAAATATGACAGTGACGCAGTTAAAAGTTCATAACTGGGACCCCAAGCAAAATTCTGAGGCCTAACTCAAAGTGCAACCATAAGATTACGGGAGCATATCAGTTTGGAAGAGAGAAGAGTTTTTGCCCGACAAATATTCTTCTGCCCGGCAGACTATCTAAGAGGAGCACCAGTATTGGTTGGCGCGTGGCGTACAGAAAAGTTTCTAGGCATATGAGTAGGGTCCAAGCTATCGGTATTTTGAGCTTTTTTTTTTAATAAAATGTTCACTTGAAATTATTAGCAAACTGCAAAGTGATAAGAACGCAACCAGGAAGGATTTTTTGGCCCAAAAATGTAATTCTGCCGACAAGACTTTCTAAGCTGAGCGCAATCGTCAATTGGCTCGGAGCGTACAGAAAATTTGGGAAAATCTGACCCCTCAAACAGCCGAAAATGGCATTTACCAGGCTTTTAACAAGAAATGATACAAGTTGTCATTTTGAGCTTTCGTTTACGATAATGGGAAAAATAAGCAACTTTCTAAGTGATCAGAAAATTACTAGTAAAATGCACCACTATCACTTGTATCTATGGGGGGGGGGGGACTTTGTAACGTCGAAAAAAATGCTTATTTAAACTCTGTTGCTACTCTTGGCTAAATTTAAGAGGCTGAATTGTTGAAATTGTATATGTATATGTAACTGCCCCAAATCCTGACCATAAATGATTTTAGTTTTTGAAACCTTTTAAAAGTGTCTCTTTTCGAGCTTGGTCTCAATGAATTTTTATGCCCACTTAAGGAACCTAGAGGCGATTCGTACTATTAAAGATTTAATTTACTAACTGGATAACGATATCCCTAATCATTAAGCTAATTCCTAACCCTAACAAAGAAAACAATCAATAGCCTACAATACAATGGCAACAGCCAAGCAAGAAAAACCTTGTTAAGCAGTGCGCACCTGCCCCTTATGGGAAGACATTTTCACACAACATGGCTTCATGGAATTGAAAAACAACCTACCCTATTTTCATTACCGTTCAGCGAATCTCGGCTGTAGTGGTACGATAGATGGCAAACTATTAGGCACTGCAAGTCTGCAACTGAACACCTTCCCGCTTGTCCGTGTATATTTGGCAATTGAAAACATTCCAGGACTTTCTCCAATTTTTGATGGAATATTTTACCATTTTTGCAAGACTACAGTGTGAAGTGGAGCCGAGACAACCTTTTTTCTACAAGCTTCCCGAATATGTTCGTAAATTTTTATCATTTTAATATCCATGTAATTTCAATTTCAAAATAGAGAATTTTGTTTTTCGAGCAAAGTTTTGAACTTTCCCGACGCCTCTTTCATGAAATTACGAATTTTCTCCAATAAAAGCTCCATATTTGTAATCATTGTTTGAAAAGTGAAAATATTCAGCGCGCTACGCGCACCGCAAATTGCACTTCCTACTGGGCGGGGGGCTCGCGTATAAAATCAGTTTGGTAAACTTTTCCGAGATCTCGATCAAAAAATGACATTCGAAAATATGCCATATGTGACACCAGATCATCAAGTGAAACCAGGAACTACAGTGCTAATTTCATAAATTTTCGTTCATAAAATTCCAGATTTTCTCTCATATGAGCTCTTAACGTTTTAAAATGTGGTCGGAGAGCCTCAATTAGTAGGCCTTAGATAACATAATGAAACTATTACGATCTTTGTTCGCCGTGCAATTCCAGATTTGCGAATAGGAACTGCAGATTCTTCAGTAATCCCCCAAATAAGAAATTCCAGAGTCAAAATTTTCTGCAGTACCGGCTCCATATTTTGTTTTAAAAGAGTAAAACTTTCCGCGCTGTGTCCGCCGCAAAATACTTCCATAATGCAGGGGTGTTAAGACTTAAAAAAGTTGCAAAATTTCTGTGCCTTGTCCCCCTGAAAAAAATATCTAACTAAGCATCTGCTATTTATTATGTAAATTTAATATTCAAGAAAATTGTTCAGAACATTTTTTTTATCATCCATCCAAAATAGAAAAAATAGAAATCGATCTGATGATATTGCGGCATTTTGTCTGTTTCGTGGTTTATCGGATGAAAAGAAATATTACTCTTCCGGTAGTGTATTAAAAATGATAATTTTACTTTTTGCACAGTTTAAAACCTCTTATAAGCATACGCATCTGCTAATTTTTATTGACCCACTTCTTGAATATTAGTAAACATAAACTGACATGCGCGTCACCCCAAGTTTAATATTTTACGTTTTAGCAGCTCTGGCCTAGTCCGTATAAAATTAGTATTATCACCCCAAATAATCACATCTTTACAAATGTCAAAAGAACTTTTCTGTCAGAAGTGACTGACTTATGTGATATTACTCTTCCGCTTGAAGATTAAAATTGACAATTTCACCTTTTGGCACAGTTCAAAACCTCTTAGAAGCATACGCATCTGCTAACTTCTTATTGACCCATTTCTTGAATATCAGTAAAACTGACATGTGGGTCATCTTAAGGTTAATATTTTACGTTTTAGCAGCTCTGGCCTAGTCCGTGAAAAAATTAGTTTTGTTAACCCAAATAATTACATCTTTACAAATGTCAAAAGAACTTTCCCGTCAGGACTGACTGATCACTTATGAAAAATTTTATCCGATTAAAACTTTAGTACACGAAAGGAGTCTCTGGTTATATATTTGGCAAAAGGTTGAATTATTTAAATTAATGATAGGAGGTTCAGATTTTTAGGTCTAAGCTGGCTTTACCAGTAACTCTGATCTTCTTGGTTGCGTGTTGCAACTCATTCAAGTGTACTTCCCTATGGTGTTGCTTGATTTGGATTTTCTTGTTTTTTCTCACTATTGTGAATCTTACATCACGAGTAGATGTCTTTATATTTCAAACAGAGTAAGCCAAATGTTGTCTTGTTCTGTGGTTCACTTCTTGTTGGTATCTTGCATGGTAAGTTTGCAGAGAAATCATTTTATGAGCGTTTTAAAGGAGCGGAAATCCTTAACCAAATAATCAAAATATCTAGGAAAGACTGTAGAAAATTTACATTCAAACCAGTCCCTTGCTTGACATTGACAATTTCAAATAAAATGTGGTTAAGATTTCTTGGTACCATGCTTTTGAAAACAGCAAGCGTTTTCTTTATTTCTGTTTTTATGCATGTAAGGTATACAGTTACGTCATTCTGTGAAGAAAATTACAACGTTTACGACCGATGTCAATATCCATTTCCATCGGGATGTTGTTCTCTGCACTCTGCTTTTACTTGTAATGGAGTAAATCTACCCAACGCTAGTCAGCTTGGCGATGAGATACCAAAGTCGGTGAATAATGTTCTCATAGCCAACTCAAATAATTCTTTTATTAAAACTGGAAACTGGATTTTTCTGTTAAATCTTACAAACTTGAAGCAGCTTTCATTTGTCAATAACAGAATAACAAATGTATCGGATCTGAATCCACTTTATTTTCAAAACATTTACAACTTGGTAACTCTTGCAATTTCGAGAAACAACCTTTACATTTTTCCAGTGGAGAAGTTTGAAAACTTTAAAATGTTAAAGAATCTTGATTAACATTGCAATCAGCTAAACACATTAGGTCAAGCTCCGTGGAATCTGCCTTCACTAGAAACTCTCTTTTTAAAATACAACCACATAACAAGGGTACAAGCGGGGCAACTGAAAGGATTAAGTAATCTTACTCGTCTGTATCTACCTTACAACAAAATATCATATTTTTCTATGAAAGTTCTGGATTCCTTACCAAAGTTAAAAACACTGCAACTCTCGTTCAACCGACTCGTTCATCTCAACGAATACGGTGTTCTTCACGAAAAGTTGGAAATAATATTGTTGGACAATAACCTTTTCGAAAGCCCCCAACCTGTGGCTTTCACTGGACTTACTGCAATAGAACATGTCGTTTTCCAGAGCAACCATATAAAAGAACCACCAAACGTCAAATATGACGTATATAAGACGTCAGTCACAGCACTGTCATTTAAGCACAATGAAATTGAAAAACTTTCCCCGATGATATTTGATAGTTTTCCAGATTTGTACACAGTTTCTATATCTAAAAATCGTATTCATTGTATCAATGAAAACACGTTTCGTAGCATCACTTACCTTTCAACTCTTTTCATGGAACACAACGAGATCCATACCATCCCAAGAAACCTTTTTTGAATCTTCATAACCTTTCGATCATTGATCTCAGTTTTAACAAAATTTATGCATTACCTCCTGATATTTTTAAAGGTCGTTCAAAGTTTACGACGCTTTTGCTCCTCAACAACCCGATTGTATGCAACTGCAGCGTTGCTCCTTTAGTGAAGTGGTTTCAGGGTTCAGCAATGCCGTCCCGACATTATCCCATTTGCCGGTTTCCCGAGTCCCTACGAAACAAGAAAGTTCATCTGGCGGAGCTTCCAAGCAATTGCTCTGATTCAGCTCTAAGACTTGTCTCTGATGGTACTACAACCATTTTATCAACATTCGCAAATGAAGATGATACATTCCACACAAATTTAGAGTTGTCTCTAGCTGCCCTGGGAGTCATTTTGGTATGTACTTTTTTAGTTTTTTAAAAGGGGTGCTTCATAAATGCTTAACCCCCTCACGATAGCAGATTAAATTCGTGAAGTTTCTATCATTACACCAAATATTAATGGCAAGTCCATGCGTGTACAATTTGAATAAAAGATGCATCACTAGAAGTGAGCCCACTCCGCTTTATTTGTATTTGAAATTTGCATGTATAAATGTCGATTAATTTGGTTTAAAAGTATTAATCTAACGTGCTTTTTGCATCATGACTAAATGAAGTGGCGTCATCGTCATACAAATTTCTGTCCTCATTGTGTTAGCTCAGATAGATGTTAGCATTTAAGCTTGTCGCTTGATTGGAATTCATCATCAAAATAGTGGCTATCATTACATTCTGACAACCATCAAACAAATTAATCCATCCACAGTCTATCCAAAAGGACAACCCCATTGTCAAAACAGGGTCAATAATGTATATTCTAACGTACATATTTTCAAAAGGCCTGTTCTCCCGAAGTCTTAAAATTTGTCAAATTCTTGCTCTGAGAGTCATTTCTGGTGTAACACCATGACTCTCATGACTATTCGCAAACGCAGATCATGATTCGCGATAAAGATTTATAGCTTCGTCCACGGAGTTTATTTTCTATGTTTAAGAGCTTTACTTCTGTGTAGTAACATTTGCACGGCTTTTTAAATGCCGCTTGTTAAGATATGAATATTTGCATGGGCGTCCGTAGGAATTTCCACAGGGGGGAGGGGAGTGGGGGGGTTAAGTCATTCATGGATGATTGAATTGTATACACTATATAAGCGGAGCGCCACCATCGCTTGGTACGGAACGTATAAGAAAATTTTGGGTCTTAAACCTTCCAGATGGCGGGAGACGACACTTGACGAGTGCTCTAAGCTGCATGTACCCAGCTCTGAAACAGGAATTCCACGTCTGTAATTTTTAGATTTTTAGAATTTTCAGTGTAAAAATTTGTTGAAGGGAAATCTGCCTCTCGGTCACGGCTTCGCACGCATATGCACGGCAAAACTTTCAACTGTAAAACAGCCTATATAGGCCTATTATCCGTAACCCAATTTTGAATCGTAACCGCCATATGGGAATGCTTAGTGCATACGAGTTCAGTGTATACGCTTAACTGTGTAAATCACTATGAAAATACGGTACATTTTCCGACAAACTAAGCCCCTCCTCCCCAAACATTCAATAAATTAACACATTTCACTCACGATTGATTTCCTTAACCAGTTCCCTTTAAACTGTTCTAAGTCTAATGTTCATGTAGTGAGAAAAAGTCTCGTCAATTTCCAGTTAAAAAAGAAGTGGTTTTATGGTTTTCCTATTAGAAACACAGATTTTAGGATGTTTTCGGTTGAGAGTAGCAAACAAAACTTGCCATAAATCTTGCCTAGTGTCATTGGTTAAATAAAAAATGACATATCTTTCCCTAAAACATTTTTAAGATTCAGTTTGATTGGACAGAGAAAACCGGCGTCATTTTGACATCGCATTGGAAAAAGCTAAAAAATCTTCCAATTAGATTACGTAATACCGTTTTCGCATGCGAGCTCACACACCGATTCCGCGAAAAATCCTGTTGTGCGCGATTTAGAGGTAAACATTCCCAAATGCCCCCCATTCACCTTGTGTATCCCAGTTACATTCGCGCATCGCAACTTGAGATCAGCACGGGACCAAACCAAGACCAACGCATTCATCAATAGTCGAATGCCATATGCACACTTCATACCTTAGAACTAGTACAATTGGGCATAGTTTTTACAATTACAAATTTCCAAAAGATACCACGAATGACGGTCCCCAAATTACGATTTCACTGTTGAGCATATTATCTTCTCTTTCGCTATTCCTGGTCAAATGCCAACACATTTCTCATGATTCATAATAGGGTACACCTATGACATACGTCGATGAGTACACAAGTTTGATTTTCTAAGGGGGGCAAGTAACCCCCTTGCCCCCCTTGCGGACGCACATGAATATTTGACCTTTGAACCTTTCGAACCGGAGTTAATTTTAATATTTTTCTTTAACAATGGTACTTACCTGATTACTTAGTGTCCTGTACATCTTTTTAAATCAAGAATTGAAATTAACTTCTGTGCACTCTTCTTGCATTTCTTTTGAAACTGATATTTTGGTATTACCTTTAACAATAATTTTTGTAAACATCTGTAAAAACATGTCATTTGCGATGTTCGTCCTGTCGTTAATAAACACTGTTCGAAAAAGTAAGTACAAAGACTTTTGTTATAGAGTTTTGGTATACGACTTTTTGGCCAAAGTAAAATAACATTGAAAAAAGACTTGTACCAAAACATCTCTTCTAGCAATCCTTTGTAATTGCTTTTTATTTGTTACTTACATGGAACAATAATTAGGATGTTCATTTCAATTCGTGCGAAGTGCAGCGAAATGTTTTTAAACAATTATTAACAATTGGCGGCCTCTGCCTAAAAAAACTGCTCCACTGTAAATATGCCACTACCCACACTTTGTTCGTTGCAAATGAATTAGTAAGTTAAACAGATGGGCATAAAGATTCTGCTAAAATTTAGCATTGGCCATGACAATTGATAGAAATAGCAGAAATATAATATCACGCCACGGTCACGACGTCCGCATTTGTATTACCGAGTGTCTTCTCCATGGAACTCCAACCATCACCATTCGCTTATGAAAATGGTACATTTGAGACAAATTTAGAGTTGGCAGTTGCTGTGCTTGGAGTCAATATGGTGTGAATAATTTTTCTCTCTTCACATTGTTCTTAAAGAATTCTGATTGCACACACAGTAGCCTAAAAGTTTGAAAAGAAAAATTTCTTCGAAATCCTTACTTTCAAATGTTAACACTGCATTGTTGGTTTAAATTACCGTATGGGGTAATATTCCAATATTAGTTTTGTTGAAGATTTGATGATGTGTCTACTCACTGAAAACTTATTTGCATATATTTAAGTTTAATGGGGCTGCATTTTAAAAAAATGGTTGAATGTTATGACTTTGGTTTGCTGATACTTCTTTAGCTTCCCAAGGAGGCATTCATGTGGGACATGTAAACACAATAAACAAAATAGTTTTAATATGGCCTTAAAAAAAACTTCAAGTGTAAATTTAGAATTCTAGCATTCATGTTAATTAATTTATATCTGAATAAATATGGCCGGCTGGAGGGAAAACATTAGCGTTCAGCTGGATTGCATTATTCGTTATCTCTAGTAGGGCTTGCGTCAGTGCGGAAAACTAGTACTGTTCCAAAAAATTGGCGCCTGCTCAGGGGGTGAATTGCGAGTTACTTCAACTATCATTTAACGAAGTGCTTGCTCAACTTGGCTTCGCAGCTCAGTGGTTACAGCTTCCTCACTTGAAGGCGGGAGGTCCCTAGTTCAAATCTCGGTGGAGTCAATTTCGTTTTTTACCTCTTATTGATTTTTCAGCTTTTCGGGTTTTCCTTCATATATAGTGCCGTGGTGTTGATGCAAATTACTTGTAAATACTTGTAAATATTATATTTATTTCTTAAAATTCTGTAAATATTTGTTTGCTCATATGTATTTGAAGGTTGAAATAAAGCCTTCGTTCAAAAAAAAAAAAAAAAAAATATATATATATATATATATATATATATATATATATATATATATATATATATATATATATATATATATATATATATATATACATACAAGAACAAGAAGAGAAAAAAGACCGTCATGATTTTTAGTTTGTTTATTGACAGAGGGAAGTTCCTTTGTAAAAGTTGAAAATCACAAACTACTTTTTCAGATTTACCGTCCGTGTCATTACTTTCGTTTTTTTTTTTGTATAACGTTTTTTTTTTTTTTTTTTTTTTGTCTTCTTATGTGCAAATACTTATTATTAATCCTTGAGAAAGGGGTGAAGGAAGGGATGCGGAACTTATCGTTTCTATTGAGGTGGGTAGTATTTATTAGATAATGGTTTTATTTTATCAATATTGTTAACTTGTTAGACTATTCTGTCTGAATGACTGCAAATCTGTGTTATTGTCATTATGTACAAAATTATGTGAACTGTAATTGTGTTGTAATTAGCTGAACCAACATTTAAATAATTGTAAATATCTTTATCACCTTGTATATGTTGTGCTGTGAGTTTTAATAAAGTTTTTCCTTCAAGGAAAAAAAAGACCTTATTAAAGCTGAGGAGGTAAAAATAAAATAATGAGAAGTTTAAGGAGATAAGGATAAATGGAGATTCATTTCTTTTCTTGAACCAGGGGGAAGCTTTCCTTTAGTTTATAATTATGATTAATGAACTATGGAATGTATTACTAATATTATTTACGTTCTTTATTCCGGGTGGGCCATTTGTGTGTTCATCCCTACGAATTATGTGTACTAGCCTGCGTATAAGGTCATAATGGCTTAACGAGCCTTTATGCATCTGTAAATAATTAAAAGTAACTAACTTAGGTAATGTTTTAACTTGATTGAGCCGTAGATTAAGTTAAAAATGTTTGTATTGTGATGTTTTCTCTTATTTATTTGATTTTATATTTCAAATTTGTAAATGACCTGGTGTAAATATGCTCATGATTGGAAATACAGTTCCCTTCAAAAAAAAAAAAAAATTGTTATCGTGCTGCTTCATACTGCTAAAATTTATTGGGACATTTAAGCTAATTTAACCAGAAAAAAGGATTTTTTTTTGACGGAGTTTATCTCTGTAATTTCGGCAGTTAACCCAGTTTAAACCAATCTTGTTGCACTATTGGGCAAATAGTCTTTAAAGGGTGCAAACGCCTTTAACGGCATTGATCTCAAGATACCTGAACAGTTAGCTCTCTGATAGATTTTGGACTATAAGTTGCCAGCTTGAGATGACTAAAACTTGCAATTCGCTTCTACCGCCATTTCTTTCCCCAGTTTCAATTTATTGTGCTACGTATGTATACATCAATTGTTTTGACTATTGGTTCTGTTTAAACTGCTTTGCAGGTGTAATTGATCTTATTGTAAAAATTCAATGTAGTTTTCTTCTCTTTGTATATTTTTCTGTTGAAAATAAAGTACTTCCTCCTATGGGAAAAAAATGTTTCGACTATTTAATCTGTTGACTGTGAAAGGTGTTACTTCATTCAGTAACATCAAAGTAGAGTGTCAAAGGTTAAAATACTTACTGAGCAAGATAAATTGGTTCTGTTTAAATTGATTTGCAAGTTTAGTTAATCTTATCGGAAATGTTTTAAAAAATTTACTAATTTTTCTTCTTCTATCTCTTTTTATTTTTGTTCTGTTGTAAGCTTGACATGACAGCAAGACAGGGCCGAGCACTGACCCGCACTGACCCGCAGGGGTCAGTGCATGCTCGGTCCTGTCTTGTTCTCAATCTATAGGATGCCCATACAGCAAACAGTACAAAAGTATCCTCTCAGCTATCACAAAAATGCTGATGACATTCAACTGTTTGTTTCTTATAATTCTAAAACTCCTGACAGTCTAACATTTGCTGTAAATATCTTACTGAACTGCATACATGATATCAAGGAATGGATGTACCCAAATTACTTGAAATTAAATGAGTCCAAAACTGACTTAATTAACATAACGTCACCGTATATTCATCGTGTTTGTGGAAATGTTTCCGTTGTTTTGGATGGTTGTACTATTACCCCATCGCATGTTGTCAAGAATCTTGGGGTCTTGTTTGATGAAAACCTGTCTATGAATCCTCAGGTTTCAAACATAGTCAAGAGTTGTTCGTACCATCTACGGAATATTGGTAAAGTTAGACCTTTCCTCTCCAACGAGGCCTGTAAAATAGTCATACAGAGCCTGGTAATTTCAAAAATTGGCTATTGTAGCACTCTTTTAGTTGGAATACCACAGAGTCAGACCAAGCGATTGCAGATCATACAGAACAAATTAAAGCTGCACGAATTATTTCTCGATCACCAGCAAATGACCATATAACTCCTATTCTGGCTGAGCTGCACTGGCTACCTTTTGAGCAGAGAACGCAATTCCGCATTCTTACTTATGTGTATAAGTGTCTTCACCATCTTGCCGATTTATCTGGAAAACCTGATACGACTTTAGAAGCCTTGTCGTGCTCTGAGATCTGCAAATTGCAATTACACTTTAGTGAAGCAGATATCTCGGAGGAAATTTGGTGGACAATCTTTCTCTGTTGCTGGTCCATGTCTCTGGAACGATATCCCAGCTCATATAAGGGATTCTCCATCTTTGCTGATTTTCCAAAGATTACTTAAAACTTATATTTTTACTAGTTATTTCTAATAGTTTTGTTTACTGTTAAGCGCTTTTTTGGCTTGGATTTAGCGCTATATAATCACCAGACATTATTATTATTATTATTAAATAAATTTACTCCTATGGAGAAAGGAAAAACAATACATACATACATACATATATATATATATATATATATATATATATATATATATATATATATATATATATATATATATATATATATATATATATATATATATACAGCACGCTCTTTGAGCTTGTGCACTTTGGTATTCGCAATCAATGTACCGTGAATGGCTGGACTGACGCAGGTTATGCCTTTGTCAGTCTTGTCATTCCGTCTTGAAATCTACTCTGAGCTGCACTGAGGAGACCTAACAAGGTCGAAACAGTACTGTCTGCAGATTGTGTATTTTCGCCCCATTACACGGTAGTGCTTCGGTATGTATATATATATATATATATATATATATATATATATATATATATATATATATATATATATATATATATATATATATATATATATATATATATATATATATATATATATATATATATATATATATATATATATTTATATATGTGTGTGTGTGTAAGATCGAAATGCTCGGATCACTGTGAAAATGTGTAGGTCGAAAAGAGGCAGTAAAAAGTGCTTGAAAGTTTGCGGAAAAGTCCACGGCGTTTCGGGTATAAACCCTTCATCAGGTGGCAAAAACCAAACTGAACAACCAACAGTAACAATTGGACACGACAAACATCAAATCCGAAGCGATCGCTGTAAAAACAGAACCGAACGAAAGCGTCTGTCAGAAAACGTGAGTGCGAAGGATGAAACACTAATCAAAAAAAAGAAGAAGAAAAAGAGCGTCCTGGATGAAAAAGTACACGTAAAAATCGAACAAGGTCAGAAAAAAGAAAAAAGTAGACAAAAACTAGGCGCGGAAAAAAATTAGGCCAACACAGTAAAAATCGAGCACGAACGGGTAAGTGTAAAAGGAGTAAAAACTGGCTCAAAAAATGGTAAATATTACAAAAAGTCAATTCTAACGTCAAGGCCGTGTGGAGCGAGAGTACCTAGCCTCATGATAAGTCGGTTTTCAGCACCAAGGCGGTCACGATCGGAGCCTCGGCACATAACAGCTGCCGAAATGGTTAAATGCTGTATTGAACAAGGTGAAGGGGGATTAAAATGCGCAGCTACCGGGTATCCATGGAGATTCTGTTTGATGGACCTAAGGTGCTCAGTGACTCGATCAGCGAGGCGGCGCTTGGTCTCTCCCACATACAACGAGTTACATCTCCCACAAGCTAAAATATAAACTACATTAGAAGAAATGCAGGAGAATCTTTGTTTGACAATGAAGCTATTGCCGTTGGGGCCTGAAATGTTGACGAGGTCGTGTTTGCCAACCACTGGGCATGAATTACACCTCGGACGGTTACATGGAAAGGTACCAGCGGTGTCGTTGAAATAAGTTTGTGGGTGGGAAGCCCGAACTAAATGGTTGGATAAATTTTTCTCAACTCTAAAAGCAGTAATGGGGGGTTCCGGGAAAACATCAGGGGTTGAGGGATCGTGTCGAAGCAACTCTACATTTTTGTAGATAGCGCGTAAAATAGGACGGACCGAAGGGTGATATGAAATAACCAAAGGAATACGTTGATTGGTACCAGATTTGTTCTATTCTGTTCTATTATATCTCGGACTCATCTTTTGTTTTTCTCGACCTTAAACTGTCCATTTACAACCATACAATTACCTCTAACCTACACTTTAAGCCAACCGACTCGCATAACTACCTTTTGTACCCTTCCAACCACACCAAATCTTGCACTAAATCTATCCCTTATTCCCAGCTCTTGAGAGCTAGGCGAATATGTTCGGAGGATTCTGACTTCTCCACTGCCTCTGAGGAAATTTTAACCTTTTTTGAAAAACGCCAGTACCCTGCCAAAATCCTCTCTAATGCCCTACGCAGAATTCAAGGGACCAGCAGAGAGGAAGCCTTGGGGAAAAAGAATAGGAACTCTCCGTGGGGATTGCAAAGTTTGAAAAGTTCTCATGCTACTTAGGCAGTTGCATTTTGATAATATCAAACTGTTGAGGGGAAAATAGGCTGTAAAGTTTAAAGAAAAACAAGGGCCTGTCCTTTAATGTGGGGATATGATGTCAAATATGCTTGCTTCAAGCTCACTGTTTGTTGAAAATGAGAGTTTTACTTGCTCAAATCTTGAGAACCGCACATCGGATTCAATTCTCGAGAAGCAAACCCCGCGGAAATGAGAGTACAACGAATGTTAGTGATGCTCTGATCGGGCAAGTTAAAGTGTTGTGCCACAGGGAATTCTTGAGAGTGGTCACGTGCGGACTTAGTACGGTTATTGAAACGAATACGGAAAGGGCCATTTGTCTCTCCTACCTAGTTACCTGAATCACAGACGGAACAAGCCAAAAGATAAACTACGTCGGACGAATCACAACAAAGGGGGGGGGGGTGCTGTGATTCGTCCAGAAGTTTTTGTTGGAAATGCAAAATAACATTTGTTACAAATGAAAAAAATAGTAAATTTCAACGCCGGTTGAGTTGCCAGTTTTTATCTTTGTAATTGAACAATTAAGGCTGTTCAGTTGCCTACAGCAATATATTACATCGTACCGTACTGTAAGTATATTGCATGTAAAAATAACTCCTGATGCAGGTGCGGGAGGAAGGGTATCGCTATTTTATCACAAACTTCTTTAACGTTTTTTTTTTTTTTTCTGATGTGTGAGAAGTATTCATCTACAGCAAGAGTGTCATCAGACAAGTCTATTCGAGATGTAAGCGGAAACGGATGAGATTTAGCTGCTACTTTAAAAAAGTTTGGGTTACTGCCCCTGCCCTGTAGTCATAGAATAGTGATAAGTCTAAAGAAAGTAAGCAAAAACTGTTCCTGTATCGGTTATGAGCGTTCGTGCGCCATTCATAAAATCGTAGAAAACTCCCGTAATTACCCAATTTAAGATTGTATCGCGCGCTAGCGATAGAACAGAATATTGTTGATGTTTGCCTTTATTTGGCACATGTTTGATATGTCTCTTTCCTAGTGGAAAGGTCTAAAGGATGGAAAAAGACGGTGCTCCATTCCTTTTATTAATGTTTTCTTTTGGTGAATCAAGTGTTAAAATGCAATGTGATTTATTTTTCACATTCTCCTTTCTCGACATTTTCACTCATAACGGCCAGTATGGTTTCCTCTTGATTTGTAAATTCCTTTTGATCAAATCACTTCAAATTACTATTCGGTGTGACTATGAACTTTGAGAGTATACATGCCAAGGTAAAAATCTTTAATAGATATTCACCAGCACAAAAAATAAGGCGATGAGAGCTTTAAGCGAAATCACCGTCGTGAACCACGGATATTAATGAGTAGGATAGAACCCAGGGGCTTAAGGGGTGCAATCCCCCTATTTTTGGCAAAACAATGGTTTATTGTAACCAGAATTTATATCCCCGAGTCCTCAAAAAGTATGATTGACAGATATTCCAACAGAATACAAAGCAAATTGAACATTGAATTACTATTGCTTTGTATTCTGTTGGTGGAAAGATTTCCACCAACTGACCAGTTCAGGCCACCCTCTCCCTCTGCGCCAAGTACTTTCGACAGACTGCTTTCTAAAAAGAATTGGTTAAATGATCATTGGTTTAGTCAACTATGCACCGACCCAAACTATGGTCAAAATATTGACCTCTACTATGGTCAAAATTTACTAATTTATGTTCAAATCTTAACATTAATTTGTAACTCTTTGACCATACGTTTAAGTCGGTGCATAGTTGACATAATGTTTTAAGAGTGTCTTACGGCATTTAAAGGCATTGAGGTCTTCATCATGGCGGATACTTTCAATTGTTTCAACCTACTAGCTCTTAACCCGTCTCACGGTTGTCTAAAATTCACTTATCCAAAAACAACCCTAGCATATTACTTCAGTTCATACAATGATGAGTATATAAGGTCTTAATATGTAGTGCATTAATTTCAACCAAAGAGTTGTGTCAATCAGGTTTTTTTGTATTTCCGGGTAAATTTATAGTTTTGGGGGACTAGTGACTGCCTTGAAAAATGTTAGAAATACACATAGAAGAGTTCCCTTTCATTTTGGTACCGTAGTTTTTCAAGAGTAAAATTTTGAAAATATGTATTTCAAACAAAATAAAGTTTACTTTGATTACTTTCTTCGGTTATAACAATCTAACCCTCAGTTGGGAAGCTGACCTCGGGGTCACCGAAATATATTAATATCTGGTGACGTATCACAATTTTGAATTTTAGCCGCTTAAGGAAACCTACACTTGGAAAAAAGAATGGCTTACGTATTCTGTATAATTCCAGTTTCGATCAAGAAACTATGATTCTTCCCAACTAACTTCGTAGGTTATCCTACAACCAATTCCAGGAGAAATTATCGGCCAAGAGGCACAAGAACCACCGGGAGAATTTAGGTAACCCAAGCTGATCGTTGGGCGAATGGCACAAATTTGTCCCAGAATTATCCACGAAATACATAACAAACACCAAATGCTGACAATTTTTTCGAGAAATATATTTACCCTCATAGGTTCGTTGATAAATTAATTTTCCTGAAGACGGTCAATCCCGCTTTGTCTATGCTACGAATCTGGTGATTTACACATGTTTCAAGTCGACCATCTTGAAACGCGATGCATGATGGTACCTTATATATTGCAGCACTGCGATACAAGATCCAACACAATGCCATGCATCAGGGGTGCACATACGTAAGTGATTGGAAAGTAAAAGTACATATCATGAATAGATGAAGCAAAACAAAGACAGAGAGTTCTTTAAAGCATCTTTAGTGAAGATAAAAGGATAACAAGAAAGGTACCACTTTATTTTGGAAATATTATTTGTTCTCTTTCTTGTTAATTATATTACAACATAATCTTACCCTGAAGACGGAAAATGTGCAGTTTTAAACTGGAAAGAAAGCTCTCGCTCCTCCGGTTTTCTCGGAAAGCTCATGACGAAAACTCTAGCCAAAGTTCACTCCCTAACAATTGCTATGTAATGAAACAAGTTTCTTTTGAATATTTAAATTTTCATATTTTTTCAATTGCCAAAATACTCAATTACACAAGACCTTGATTAAGAATTATTTACATTTTTAACAGGTGTCCCCCCCTTAGGCAGCGGGCCGTTCACGAAAAAATGCTTTCGTTTTTAACTTTCGTGACGCACATCTGAGGGTCGGCATAAAAATTACCCACGAAGGTCAATTTTAACCTTTTGAACATCATATCAATTACCACAAGCGAACGAGTTGGCCTACGAAGAGAAATTTGAGGGTGAATTGTTGTTGGCTTTTTGTGGCCAACGTTCATTGTAGATACTAGTTCCACGAATTTTCTGACACGTACAAAATTTGTACAATATGCGCCGGGCAATAGGGATAAACTTTTATGTCAATTAATTGACCGGGGGGGGGGGTATGACAACTTTCCCCTCATCTAGGGAAAGGTTGAATAAATCAGGAACTGGAACGAGAAAGGATAGCGAAAGGATAGCGAAGAAGGAAAATGAAATAGGCCCATAGGACAAAACAAGAATAAGAATTTGGAATAGAAAAGAGGAAGGAATTAAACACACTTGACATGAAAAACAAGAAACAGAGTGAAGAGATGCGTTCAGTAAGGATACCAATAGATCATTCACATGATATTGTTCAACCAAGTCTGGTTTGCAGCAGAGTTATGAGAGAGTAAATAACGTACGGCATATGGTCAAGTGGTTAAAGCATCCGACTTCAGGCGCGAGTACATGGGGTGGGGGCTTACGCCCCAGCCCTCTCTTTTTCACCACATCAACAATAAAACATATGAAAAATTAGCAGTGCAGTTTCCTCTCACCCCTGTTTTCTCTTAGGTCAGCCCCCCCTTTTTTGAATGTGCGAATCCGCGCCTGGACTTGCAGTTGGGAGGTCAGGAGTTCGAGTATTGTCCTGGTCATACTGAATACTGTGAAAAAATACAGCGTAAAGCATTTGAGTAGGAAAAACAAGCCAGTTAGTCACAACTGGAAAAGCTAGTCCGCATATCGAAAAGTTTTATACAAAAACGATCATTTGCTCATTCTATATCAAAATTTTTTAAATGTTCTAATTAAGGTAAGCACAATCGGTTATGCTTTGGAAGGATATGTCAAGGTGAGAGGACCTCATGAAATGCCGATTTACATTCAAAATACTTGATTTTTGACGATTTCAAAATTTTGTGACGTCATAATTTGGGGAATTTCCCCAAATTAATGGGCCATTTTATGCCTTTACTACAATCGTTTTATAGATTCAAATAAAAGCAATTCTTCTCTTCCTGTTACCTGTGACATGCAGCTCCCAGAAACGCGTTTAGCTGTGTCAATATATTTGTGGAAAGAAGTGTTAATCCTATAAATTATGTAAAATTGGGATGAAAAACGTTTTTAGCCCATAGACATCAAATCCCATAAATTAATGATTTACGACAAAAGTAAGGGGTGTCCAGTCAAAAAGCATTCACTAGAGTTTGCAATAGTATGAACATTACAAATCCAGTTTAGCCAGACCTTAAGACACAACCCCGAATACTACATGAAGCGAAAAACCTAAAAATGCAAAATGCGCCCGCACACTGTAACGCATTTGGGAGGTTTATGATCAAAACTTTTCGATATGTGGCGGCTCGACATAAACCAATTGGATAGAAGCTGGCCATATGGGCCGTTATGTAAAACTCCGCCCATCTAACCGACTTTAGAGGAAAGACCTTAATGGACATTCCTTACGGCCAAGCAAGAACTTAATTCCCATTGAGATCTTTTGTCCAAATTAACCAAAAGGTTTCAACAGTTTCCAAATGGTAACGGGTTTTCAAAAGGGTTTGGTTTATAAAAAGGGTAATTTTATGATTCCCTTTGAGTTTTGACTAATTTCCATCAT